>OZ022415.1:36572669-37155489 GCA_963989365.1 Rhimphoctona megacephalus | reverse complement strand
GTATCAGTGCTGTGCCACGAGGTAGAGGAGGTAGAGAACCGAAGTTTGCCCCGCCTACTGAGGGTGGAATGCATGCGCTTTACCCCTCAAAAGCGCGCGTTTTCCTCCCTTTCTACCTTGATACATACATGAAGATGTGTGTGTGTGTGTGTGTGTGTGTGTATAATTTGCAAATACACACACATTTAACACTCAAACGTGTTTGTACTCAGCACCGAAATTGCTGTATCCCGACGTTTGTGCTTGCCACACCGACCCGTAGGATTAACAGTAGTATCCAGCTGGACGAGAAACTGTAAGACGCCCTCGAACTCTCTCTCATTCTCGTTTCAACCCTCTACAACCCTCAAATTCCCTTTAAACGTGTTTTAGATGAAATGGTTTCATGTCTATTTCGCGAGAGCACGTTGACCGTTACCACTTTCGTAATCCGCTGTAATCCAGTACGTATGTAATTTAGCAGGTCTTACCGAACTACATCTCCTTCACGCGATTGACCAAACACAAATAATCTCGTAAATGGGGAACTTGATAGTCTCACAGAGTTTGTCGTGACTTTTGATGATCCAAGGAAAACCCTTACAGTAACGTCAATGGCTCAATTAATTATCGAGCACATTGAGCTTGATAGAAACGAATGGTGATTGATGGCTAATTCGAATAATAGGACGAAGTGGAATTCAACTGTACACTCGAATGCTAAAAAAATATTCATTTTTGTATTGATCAAACGAAATGATTTGGGCAAACTCTATTATCAGAGGGTTATCATCAGGGGGATACTTGAAATGCCCTTCACTAATGAATTATTAAAAAAAGGATAATTAGCTCAATGTAATACTACTTCATTTCATGGAGTTCGTATAACTGCCTCCTTATATTATTTCAACGAATTTCGATAATGCCTGTGGAAACTCTCTTCATTTCGCAATTTCCCAGGCACCATTCCGATCATAATCGAACGTTGAAAACCGCGATTGAAATTGCGAAACCCAATCGCTCTTTTGCCAATTCAATGGAACCATACATTTTTGTTTGCATTCTCATCATCAGGGCTTACTCCCGGGCGCATTTTCATGGATGGCAAAACGCTCGTGTATTTGGGTTATGATGTGAGTATGCATGCACACGGAAACGAGTGACACACCATGAGAGAAAAAGATACAGAGAGAGAGAGAGAGAGAGAGAGAGAGAGAGAGAGAGAGAAGCCCACACCAGAGGGGCTCGCTGTTCGCCAGTGAAAATGATCGTGCGTGGCTTAATAGAGACGCGAGTGGGCGTGATGCACACAGAGATTTCGAGCCAGGCATCATGCACGCGTAAATATGCAAACGTACACATTCTCTTCCCTTTTCTCTCTTTATCTCGCTCTATTTAGCTCGAAAACGAACGAGAATCGTATATATCGTGAAATTAGCGAGTTCAGAGAGGCCAATCCAAGCGTCAGAGGTAGTAACACGGGGGTCGCGCGATTGGGAGAGAAATGGTGAACGTTCGTGTGCGTGTTACTCGTAATCCAGAGTAGCGAACGACGAAGCTACTAGCACGGCAGGATGCATAGATCATGGCCGACGACGCATGGTTGCATTCAACATCGTGCGATGTCCGTCTCGATGACTGCAAGAGGGTAAGTAGTAAGCAAGAGAGATGGAGCAAGAGAGAGAATACGAAATTCAGGGTGGGTGGAAATGTACGGATGATGGATAGGGAATGGTCGAGCGAGCAGCGATGGGGAGGAAAGGGGGCGTTTCGGAATGCCAGGGCAAGACCGCAACCGTCTAACTACGGGCGCACGAAGCGACCGTCTCATCATAGTGTGTACAACACTCTGCAGGCTAAACACAAATATATATGTGTATGTAAATTATATATAAAATGTGGATGGTGTGCACGTTGCTGCTCCGGCCACAGTGACTTGAAACTCGTAACTTCGTTAAATTCACCAAAACTCGACAACTGCAACACTCTTGGGAGCGCACCGAGCTGTATGCTGTACGCGTTCAAGTCTCAGGATCCGCGAGGGTCTGCGAGAAATCAGTGAGAGATTCTGTCCAAACTACATTTACGTACTTAATGCTAGGAAAGAAGAATGCGGAATTGCCTAATTCATCTTCCTGCTGAATTATGACGTAGCTTATACGCATTACCTTAATCATTGACCTATATCAAGTTGTATCAGTAACTCACTCCTAGAATTATTGTTCTTACAAAAAAATCTTCTCCTCACGCATCGAAAAAGCATATAGAAAAATTTATTTAACGCGTAACGTATGGTTTACGATATTAAGAAATGTGCGAGTTTTTAAAAAGGTGTTTCTCTCCGAAATATTCGAATGGAGTTTCTGCCAACGGAGAATATTTCGTCAGCGTGGTATCCAGAAATATTCACCGCAGCTTTTAGAACAGACTTTGACAGTGTGAGACTTCCCCGAGACCAAATTTACGCATACATCGATATATTTACGTATATATAGTTGGTGAAGTGGAAAGGGCGAAGTTTTTGGTGTCAGGGTGTACAACATGGTTATAACGGCGACTACGGGAAGGGGCAAAATAGGAAGGGGGTTGTAGTAGGTGAGCTGTAAATTTGGTGTATAACGATTGGGGTCGGGGTCGATCACGACAGTATGAAATGGATAGAGAAGTAGAGGCAATGAGAAAGTAAACAAGAGAGAGAGAGAGAGAGAGAGAGAGAGAGAGAGAGAGAGAGAGAGAGAGAGAGAGAGAGAGGAGAGAGGGGCAGATATGAGCGAAATGGTGAAACCGACGAGAGGTGGATGGTCGTTTAGAGTTTCCCTCTGAGGCGGAGGGATGCGAACAGTGTGTGGTGTCTAACGCGGTACGCGGGGGTGAATTCTGGCCTTCGAGTCTTCGGCGCTTCGTCGCCGAGTTGCCAGGGTATGAGGATTTGTCGAGGCCGGGGTTCGCCACGACGCAGGCGACAAGGAAAGAGACAGAAAGAGAGAGAGCGAGATAGAAGAGGAAGAGAGAGAGGTCTCCTAGAACGCAGAAGCATTCATAGCAGGGATGAGAGGGTGACTTCGGTGGAATGCGTCCCGTTTAATATCGCAGAACATTATATATCGCTCTGGCTCTTGTCCCTACGTTATCCGTGCTGGTTCAACCCTACAGTCGCGCACACAGTCTCTCGCCTCTCCTCGACCACTGCCGCTTCTGCTTCTCATTCTCACAATAACCTCCTGGCCACACGCCATACGCGTGCTCTACGGGGACTTGGGATAAGCTTCCTATATACATACTCATCGAGGAAAGAGATATGACTTGGGCTATATACATACGATACATACATATATATCCACGCCTGCTCGATAGTATGTGTGAATGTTCAATTTTCGAGATATTGAGTCAGGCATATTGGGAATTGCCAAGATTATTAGAGTCGATTAGAGTGACCACAATAAATGGATCTTTGATCGTCAAGCTGATAATTTAGACGTATATGAATTGCAGATGGCTACCACCGCTCGAATCGGGATTGACTCTGTTCTCGACTGTTGATTGACGTTCAGAAGATATTTTCGAAATGACCTCTGTACATTTTTTTTTCGGCATCGATTCTATTCATTTTGTTTATTATTTGGGTTTACTATTGGGTTTATTAATTGGAAATCTGTTAGGCTTCAATTGTATTGCATCATTTCTTATACCTTCACTAAGGATCGTTTTATTTTGTCAATTACTCCGAGGTACTTTTCTGCTATTCGGTGAACCAAGGCCTAGAATACAATGGTAACGGATTTAAGGCACTAATGGAATCGTTCAAATTTTAACTCCAATAATAATCTGTATAATATGTGACCGAGAATATCTGTTGCTCTTGTACTTTATTCGTAAGCTATCATAACAAGATTTGATGAGCATAATCGCGAGCGAATATAGAACGATAAAGAAGAAAGTAATGGACGACCCAAAGCGAAATACGAATCTGCTATGCGGTGAGTAACGAGAGACAATCATGGAGTATGAACCACTTTCCCTCTCTCACCCCCGGGCTCTCTCTCTCTCTCTCTCTCTCTCTCTCTCTCGTCTCGTGAATATGAAACACGAGCACGGCGAAAAAAAACGAGCTGGGAGGGAGAGAGCCATGCGGAAATGGCATAGAATTGTGCGAGCAAGTAAAAATGGCTAGTGAGTGAGGATTTCATCGAGCTGTGAGAGTTCACTTGAATAAAAGATTCTGGGAAAAAAGCGATAGAAAGGACGTTGAAAAGAAAAAAAAGAATCTAAAGAAACAAATTCGTGCAGAAAATTGAGAGGAGACGATGTGCTCTTTGGTTCTATCGTCGCTGCTACGAACACCACGCCAGACTGACGCAATTAATCTCTATGATTCTCCGTGCTCCGCTGTAGGACGAATGGAGATGAGGATACGGCTGTAGCAGAGAGGTCGCCCGTAAAAGATTCACTCAACGCTTTGCTGTCGAAAGCATACACACACGACTAAATTCGTTCAGTTTCGCTTCGTGTCCTTCCATTTCCTTTTCTCTTTCTCTCTTCGTCATTTCTATAACGAATGAAAACCTAATGGAATACATGGAGAACTGCATCGAGAATGATGCACTCGTCAAAAGCGTACACACATACACACACACACACACACAAACACGCACACACATACACATACGACACTCGAAAAGACCACGTTTGACTTCGTTTCACATTTGAAAAGAGACTAATTGTGAATGTCACTGTAAAAAAGAAAACTTGCTCGTGAATGAAAAAGCGAATAAATGAAGAGACTCTAATATGATGATACGAAGGGCTAATGGAGGAGGGACGCGAGAAACAGAGATTGAACGAGATTAATTGTCGTGCGAAATTCACGCCCGAATGATTCTTCATAAACGAAAGGCGAACAAAAATTGCACACTTCTTGATTTTATATGCTGGCACGAAAGTTTTTGTTATCGAATGAAAATTGTTATTCATAGATTTAAAGCCTTTTTAATTCGCCGGTTTCAGAATTCAACTTTCGTTATGCACATTTTTTTTCTTTTTTTCATTCTATACAAATGTCTGTATAAGACATGGAAGCTTATCACTCATGAACACAGCCACTGGAAAAATAAAAGCAGGAAAGAAAGGGAGCTCTCGTTTGCAATTCCCAACGGATCTCGAAGTTTTATTAACAACGAATAACCCGTTAAATCACGTGAGCACAGCTTCGCACGAGGAACTCGAACGCTTATCGAAACACTCGCGTACGTTGAGGTAACGTAGCAAAGATTCAAAGACGAATTAAGCATAAAAAGCAGCGAGTTATTAACGTTATTGCATCACGAATAAGCAGAATCAGAGTGGAATGAAAAGTTTATTCTCGCTATATAGATATAGTGCATAACTTTTTCAACATTTCCTTTTCACGTTTCGCTTTCTTCGTCATTCTCACTTTAGCTCCGTTACTCTCGTACAAAATAAATGAAGACACACTTATCAGAATGGCCTCTGGTAATTGCGAGGATTTTGAAAAGGGGATAAAGAAATAAAACGGAACAAAATAGCGCCGGTAAAGTAACGAGAATATATTTTCATAGCCATTTACGGTGCATGCATAGAAAAACATGCAATTACATCTATAAATACACAAACTTTTAAAAATTCTGATCCAAAATCATCGCTCATTTTTTATAACTCGGACTGTTCTTAAAAACAACTTTTCTCCGGGTCAGAAAACGTTATATTAATTTTTAAAGAAAGCGCTCTTCCTTCCGGGGAACCCTTCCGACCGTATTTTCAAGAACTCAAAGATCCCGAAATTTTAAGTAGTCATGACTGTGTGGCGAATGGAGCTGCAGAGATTTATATTGAGATTTCGAAAAGGGTTTAAGTAGAATTTGGAAAAAGTGCTTTAATCACCGTGATGTTTCTATCTAGTCTAAGTTATTACTGGAATTACAATGAATTTTTACATTTTTATACTTTTGTTTGTAATAAAACTCAGAAATTTGCATACTAGCTGCAAATTTACATCGATACACAGATTAAAATGTTGAAAATGCTGAAAGGCGAACAGAGTCTACTCAATTAAAATTAAACCTTTGATATTGGCTGAGAATTTTTTCAAATATCTCACGAGAGTTAATATGTTGATGGGGAAGAGTCACCAAATCCGGTAGAGAATAGGAGAGAGGAATATTCGAAGGGAGCTAACATCGTGAGGATGAGCCCTAACGACAATGAAGTAGACAGATCTCTTCCATTTTCCTCAGTGAACGCGATCCGGCTCCATGAAGTTTTGTCGTTCGCAATTAGAGGGATTAATTTACATACCGCCGGATTAACCGTTCGCCGATGCATTATTCAAGGGTATGCTAATAATAGAAGCAGCAGCACTGCCACTAGCGTCGGCTCGCCATTGGAATTAAAATCAATAATTAAATGTTATTCGCGGAATTTTTAAAACAAGGGTATTAAATATATCAGTGTCCTGCGTCTCAACGTCCGTCAAATCAAGAATGGAACGAAATACATTAATCGGATAATTATCTATGTATAATCACATAATTCTCGTCGGATGTTCATCCATATACATTTCGGCCATTCCGTCCAATTGACCAATATTAGTAGTATTCGTTGATTTCGTCCACAAGACTACTTCAATTTCGAAAGTCTGCGGTTAGACGGATCTTTTCAATCGTCCGTTAAGCTCTCCTCGATTATGCTTTTGCATCAACTTTACTTCGCTGTATTTAATACACACATATGTGTATGCATGTATTGGGGACTTTAAAAAGCACTAGGATGAAGCGAAGCAAACAACTTAGAATAACGTTGTTGACCGCAGCAGACCTATCATTTCGGCGTGTAAAAAGGCGACCCACGATACTCTATAGCTCGATTTCGTACGGGTATAAAAGTCAAAAACATATGAATTTACGTTTATTTTAGGCGCCCAGGCCATACATGCATAAGTATATGATGCTTAATAAACTTCTCGTTGAAATAAAAACAATCAGCCGCGCAGATTCTAATCAATTTGTTCAATTTGTATTTATGCTCTCAAATCACAATGTTAAGAGAGGATTTTCGGGATAATCTCATTTGAATTATTCGAGTAATTATCGGGAATTAATCAGGATGATGCTCGTATCAAAATTTGATAGTCATATTACGGGTAACTCTGAATCATATTAATATCAATGCGCGTACTCCAAAAGAGCGTGAAGTAATAACCACCTCTGTAGCAACGTTCGAGCAATGAGAGTATCAGGAGATGAGGATTAAGAATTAGTGAGAGAGGAAAGAGAGGCGAGAACCCTCACTGAGGCGGTGGGAGATCGTCTGCCCGACGCCGACACACAGCTGCCGATGCCGAAGGGCAACCGGTTTCTCTCTGGTGCGTCTTTGGCTAAGATAAGGGACGACAAAAAGACGCCCTCGACAACGTTGCAGCTGTGGACTTTCAGATCCACACACGCACACACACACACACACACACACACACACATACACACGCGCGCGCGCGCGTGTACTCGTGTCATATATGTACATAAATATATACATGGGGAAAGACAAGGCGACTGAGGAAGACAAGCCAACCGAAACCACTAGCGATTCCAATCACTGTTGCTTATATACGTAGTACATTCTCTGGCTCCTCGTGATATTACGGCGAGGAGCCGACAGAGAAACGAACTCGTAACATCCGTTACACGACGCTTCGGCTTGGTTATAGAGGTAAACATCAAATTAAATGTGACTTGTACTGTATCATTGAAACACAGTAATCGGATCACGATTCTTGCAGACAATCAAAGTGCTCGTAATAACAAGCTTCAATGAGATCATGGCAACACCGAGTTTCGCAATTGTACAGTTGTCGTAAAAAAAAAAAAAAAAAATACACAAAAAAGGAATGCTACGAAAAGTCGCGGTAAAACAAAAGATACTTAAAGCGTTGATAACTAAAACATAATTTCCAGAATCTACAACAACAATTATGAATGGTGCCTCTGTCTTCAATACTTTCTTAACTCTCATCAATGTTCCAAACTGAATGTAATCGCAAAATGAAACTTCTAGCTTTATATTCCTGGTGGCCCTTTCACGGATTCCCTCCGAAGCTTGTAACTTTCGTCTGTCGTCGTGCAGATGGAAAGTGGCTCGTGAAAACTAACCGGGAACACCCACACTCCGTAAGACGCTAAGTTGTTGTCGCATTCACACGTACTATGGAAAGTGGCGGAAGAGTAAAAGAAGAAGAAGAAGAAGAAGAAGAAAGTCAGGAAGGGAAACTGTGGAGAGGCAGGGATGCAGAAGAGACGCCTGCATCCCTTACAGATGATTTAATAATGATGCATGCGAAGATATTGTATGAAAGGGTTTGACTCAATGGAGTATACATGCATGTATTCACATGAACACATGACGAGAGCGACTGGTTTGGGACAGAGGAATAGAGTGTGTGCGTCACGTATCTTCCGAGGATCATTTAACCGAGATAATTACCAAACATTGTTTACCTTGTTAGTAGAGTAGCTGACTGGTAAACTTGGTTGCATTTCACGCTCGTAAGAGAGGGCGCGCTCTGCTTGTACAAAAAGCAAGGGAGAATGAGAGGAAGAGAGGGAGAGATCGAGAGAGAACGACAGAGCCAGGAAAGGAAAGGAGGAAGATAGAGTTAATAACCAACCTCGAGTACGAACCCGTGTGTAAATTAGCGACTTCAATTTGTAAGACCTCGCGTGACTGGCTTCGCTATATATACACAACAGGCGACGGAGTAATAGCAACGATGTATCCCAGAGTACGAGAAGAGGTGCCAGTTTATGGTATATACAGTAAACATCGCTCTATGGTGTTGGCACGCGTTGATATGCACTGACTAATGCTGAACTTTATAGGAAAGCGATACACTCGCATACAAACTGGATGAAGGGATATAGCAAGAAGCCCGGAAGCTTGGAGAATGGACGGAAAAGATCGATACGTATACGTTTCCTCGGTGTATGCAATGTGGAATCAGTATAAACGTATATTAGGCACAATTGTTCGAATCTGTTGACAGGGATATATAAGGAGTAACGTAAACTGAGACTTTTATTCAAGTGATAAAACTGATTAAGCGATTGAATCGTTGAGTAAAACTAAACGGCTCATTCATCCCATTATCAAACTTTTTATACTCTTAAGATTCTTTTCCTATTCTACTTTGGTATATCCCTGAATCAATTATTTATTTCGATACTTTTTATTCTGAATACGATGTCAATCCTATCTTCAGTCAATCTTCAACACGACTCGTGATGACAATAAATAAACGAAGCGAGAACGATCCGATACGAGAGGGTAAGAAAAGGGGATGATGCCGCTCGTACACAAGAGCACAGCAAAACTGCGTTCTTCGAATTGCGCGAACGGTTCTCTCGCGTTGTTATGCCGCAGTAAGACTCGTAAACGACGGAGCTCGAAAAAGCTTCTGCGTGCTTGGGATCCACTATTTTCCTTTTCCCTCTCACCAAATCGCCCTAAGTTACTTTTATCGTCCGGACTTTATATACGCTTGGGACTCTCTTCTTCCTTTTTCATCTTTAATTGGTAGACACACGCCGACATTACCTCCAAAAGAAACAGATTCCTCATTGCTTGTATGCATGTACATATACAGATATATCGAGACGTTATAGGGACTCTGTACCTGGACTGGGCGTTATTTTTGGACCTCAACTCTTTGGTGAAGTATGTATATACTGAGGTATATATCATCGCAACATGCGCTTTAATCAATGCCAGAAGGATGCCTTGCACTGAAATATCTCGGTACAAATACCTCCAGCTTTCATCATTTTATCATCAGATTATTAGAATTGTAATCTAAAGAAAAACAATGTGCAAGTGATTAAATTATAATTGATGACTTTTTTGCTAGAGATTCTGATGACAGCTAAGTTTCTTCTTCCAGAACTTTTACTCAAATAATTAGATGTTTTATTTTTTGATACAAAGACGAATGAAGTGATGATGAGACTGACTTTGAATTTTTCTTTGAATAAGACATCTTCAATCGATACCCCTTTATCACTGCAAACCCTGAATTTCACATGAGTTCAATTGAATTAGTTATGCTTGAATTGATTGTAAAATGTGAAAAAACGATTTCTAAACGAGCCCTTTATGGTTCTTCCGTCTCGAATCTCGTAAAGCAAAAAAAAAATTGTGTCGAACAAAGAGAAAGAAAGAACTATATGGAAATATAAAATAGCGCTCGGAGTAATTAAGGCGAGACCCGGGCATAGAATGGATTCAAACTGCAAAGCAAAGTTAGGGGTGAAAGGGAGATGGCGATAGTCTTTCTCCTTCTCTTTTCTCATTCTGCCCGTATCTCCATTTCACTTTCTCTATCGGGCTCTTTCACGCGCGCACACACTAAGAAGAGAAGCGTGAATTACACGAGCGGGACAAGCGAACCGGCAGACAGGCTCATTGTCCTCCGCTAGTTTAATTAATGCAGCTCTCTCTCGCTGTGTAATCCCATTCTCTCGCTCCTGATGCTTCCCTCTATCTCGCTCGCTTTCTCTCAACTGTTTTACTATATATCTCCATAATATCTCCCTTTCTCTCTCTCTCTCTCTCTCTCTCTCCCCCCCCCCCCTGTTTTCCCTTCCCCTCATCACCATCCTTGGTGTACTCTCATTTAACGTCGCCCCCGCACTCAAAGCCTGCAGCCAAAAGTTCACGGTCTAAAATTCGAGACACATGGTAAATGCGTGTGTGTGTACATGTAATTCACCACACTCAGGCCAGTTTCTCTCTCTTGAAGCTCTCGTTTTTCGTCGTTCTTTGGACACTATCTCATATACAGCTCATGACCCAGCTCACACTCCACCACAACCCCTTTGGGCCATCCATCTCGCCTGACTGAATGCGCATAATATTCACAACGCTTTTATTGCATAATATATATATACATATACAAAGATATTTTTCTATTCACGGACTATTAAACGGCGAAGAGTGCGATGATGGGACGACGAAAGGGTGGAGAAAAAGGAACTCTTCACTCGACACATCCTGTCTTCCCTCTATTCACCCAGCCACATATACGAACAACCCCTAAACCTTTTTTTTTTTATAAACTCGTTCGACGATTGTGACAAGCCTTCTCGAGCTTTTTTTCAACCCCCCCCAAATAAAGTTACTGCGAATTCAAGGGATTTATAAACGAGAAGCAGAACGAAGTTTTTTAATTAAATTTTCAATGGCACATACACACTGAGAGACTATTTACTCTATATACTTTGTTTATTTATTCTTTCACTTTCGAACCTCATTCGGTGTTGCCAACTCGTGTTTTTTTGCGTTTGTACAAACTACGTGTAGACATAAAACAGTAAAATTTTACGGTTCTGTAGAACGAAAAAGTAGGTAGGACGCGAAGGTAACGTTTTAATAAACGGGGAAACTATTTGCATTACTGTTTTTATGTTTTAATGCTTTTTCGGTATTACTTTACAAACGCTCTATACGAAACCAATGGTCAGTGGAGATTATTAATTCATAGATCTAAAGCGAATAAGATGATTGAGAACCACGGTGAGAGTTCTTTCTCTTTTCCACTCGGTCTCGAACTCTCTTTCTCGGAGATGCAAAATTACGAACGATAGAAGAAAAGAGGAGATGAAAGAAGACGGTAAGATGTAAAGGAGAAAGAGAACGCGAGCTTTCGCGTTCTCGTCCTCCTTCTACTCATATCCGTCCCTTTTTCCTGCGCTCCTGCAGCTTTGTTCTCTCTTACTCCAAGAGAAAGAAAGAAGGGGGGGGGAGAGAGAGAGAGAGAGAGAGAGAGAGAGAGAGAGAGAGAGAGAGAGAGAAAAACGAAGAGGTAAAGCGCAAGAGAAGGAGGCGGCGAGATCGCTAGGGGTCAAGGTGCCGCTCTGTTGCCGCTTCTCTTTTCTTGGCTCGCAAACACGAAGAGGCTGTTTCTCCTGTTGCTGTGTGCGAGAAGATGCAACAGAAATACAGAGGGGAAGCCGATGGAACGAGAGTCGAAACCTCGAAAGGCTGCCCAGTGCTGCTGGGACTATTTTCATCATTAATATTAACATAAATTAGATGGAACCACACGATTTTTTTGTTAGCTATTAAATTCGTAGGTGACGCTGATAAATTAAATTTACCATCAGGATTGCTCAAACAATAATCGTAATTAAGCGGCCCACATTTTTATTTACGTACTAAGTATTATCTATTTTTATATTAATCATTAAATTCACTGATACTCCAAGTGAAGGATTGAGTTAACGGTAATGAATTGTGGTAATAGAAAAAAAAAGTACATTTATTGCTTAAAAATGACGGGACGGAGTCGAAAGATATTCTACTTCAAACGCGTATATATTACCGAGAGGAAATGGTCGTTAAAGTTCGATACGCCTGTTATCTATAGAGCTCTCACGTGTTATTCACTCTTCGTCTCATTCTTATTTCTTTTTCTTCTCTATTTATCTGACGGCTATTGCGTATGCATAATGCATTCTTTTTTCTTTTCGTCGCCGTGGGGGCCTACAGAACTCCGGATGCGTGCAAGACAACACAGGTGCAGTGGACTCTCGTGATGCGTGAATAACCGCGTGCACCGATAAAATACCCCTGACCATATTTATATATGTTGTGCGTGGATGTAAACAAAAATATAAATAAACATAAATAATTAATAAAAAAAGAAGGGTGAACTTTTAATTCAATAGATGAAGCTATTTTTATTTACCGTTTTGCAAAGCATTTTTCGTAGATTTCGTAATTCACGATCACAAATGATCGATAAATAAGATCGCTCTTTCTACTCAGGTGCTGCAACAACCTGAATTTCGTTTCCATAGATTGTCCATTTTTTTATGCGCATGGATTATTAACAGTGTATTTTAAATGTCCATTAATTTTTAAGGGCTTTTACATAACGTGAGTTATGAAAGAAAAAAAAATTAGAAATATTGAGAAGATAAATTGACGTGGAAGGTTCCGCATCCGATATTTCTGTAGATCAACCGCGAACGAAGCGAACGGTCAACGAGGATACACAGTAAGCGTTCGTTCTCTTTCATCTCCATGCACAGTTGCATGAAACGGGTTTCAAAAGCACCATACAGTACGTACTTTCAAGTAATGTAGGAGATAAAAATATGATTGAGTGTACACACACATATTTATATGGGAATATGTATATATATGAATAAGTGAAATGTTCAATAGCCATAAATATGTATTCAACAAAAAGAAAGAAAGAATAAAAATTTGGCAGTACATATTGCGAAGCTTTGAGCATTCAAAAGCGTGGCTATACGAATTAAATTCGTACTACTCGGAAGCAGAGAAGGAAAAGAGAAGGCGGGCGAGAGGAAAGGACAATTAGGGGGATGCCGAGCGTTGCAACCCACTTTTGTGAGACGGAAAAATCGAGAGAAGAGATGGAGGAGAAAGCGAGAAAAGAGAACAACGCACGCGACCCTTCGTGACACGAGGTCGTACTTAAAGCCCCAGCTCACGTTTCGTCCCAGTCCCGAGAGTGCATTGTCCATGTACGAGTCAACTTTAATATGACTTGTGTACCAAAAGAACGACAGATTAAAAGACAAATCGAAAGCAGAATGAGGGAAAGCCAAAATCCATGATAATCAACATATTAATAAGTCTTTTTCTCTCGATTATTATTCCTCTCCTTCATAAAGAATTTCGATACCTTTTTTGTAAACTATAGTAAATGCAATTTTTTTTACAAAATATTTTAAACGAATATACATTTCCACGAATGCCATTCTGTTTATCTCGTTAGGCATTAAGAAATAGAGCACATTTCTGCAGGTTTTATTAATAAACGAGATCAACCTATATGATAAATAACATCGCGTTATGTTATATGAAATGGAGCGAGATCGTGCCCACGACGATAGGTTGCATTATTGATTTTGGCATACCAGACACGCTTCTACTGCTTTCTTAGTGATAATTCGCCAACTCTCATCGTCGTCGTCGTCGTCGTCGTCATCTTCGTCGTCGACTGCGTCAGAGGTTCAGAACGACGTGGTCGTATAAGAGCATTCGGTGCCTTACGATGGTAGAACGCTCGACCGACCCTTGACTCACCAAGTTCCGTAAACTTTCCGGGCTAACCCCTTTTCGAACCGAGATGTACATGTATATTTGAAGCATTTGCTCCTCTTCCTATCCGGCAACTGTAATATACATCCTATACTCGCTGCTCCTCTACCTCACGGGATTTGTGTTAGATTATAAAGGTATCCCCCGGACTTCCTCGATGAGAAAGCAAGTCAGAGGGGGAGAAAAGGCAGGAAGCAAAGGCTCCTATAAATTTGTAGCTCGGCAACACGACTCAAAACTTAGTATCGTACACTTGCACGATAATTTAGCGTCTCTTGACGAACTATACAAACAGATTGAGGTTTGAGTATTCATTGAGTTTCTGCAATGAATACGAAAAGAAGAAAAATTCATCGATCTAAAATTTACTTCGGTTATTTATTAAAATGTGCCCAGCTGTTTGGTACACATAAAAAGTTTGCATTAAAACTTTATTTACCATACGTAAACGACTATATATTTTTTTTAGATTCACGCCTTTTATTCATTTTTCTTTTTGAATTAACGACGTTGTTGAAGCTTAGAAAATAAAGGTGCAGTGAAGGCGTTTGTCGTGAAAAGAGGAATTGCCACAGACAGCTGTGAGTTAAAAAATTCAATGGTATAAAGCAAAAACTGTAGGCACGTGTAAGCTTCGTCAGAGTGCCTTTTTGCACACGCCTACGCCAAGATTTCCTTCTGGCTTTGAGTGGTCACTCGGACCTCGTTAAAGATCCCATTTACTCGAAGAATTCTAAAGTACAAATATCTGCTTTTACAAAATGAAAAAACCTTTCACCCACGTCATTTTATTACTCAAATTGTGTAGTGCCGGATTATTTGCTAGCAATCCTTATACGCCAAATATTTCACACTTGAACTCACCATTTCTGTAACCCTGGCTTGACGGTAAACCTTACCATTATTGTTATATTTTTTTTCTTACTTTTTTTTGCATTTTTGCTATTATTGCCGTTGTAACACCCAATGTTCACAGTTATCCAATATTCGTCGCCTTTTCTCTGTCTGTTGATTTGTGTGAAAATGACCCTTAATATAAGGGTCATTGTGTACAGGGGTAAAAAAAATTCCTCTGAAATCGGAGAACTCGGTAACAAGAAGGGTGGTCAGCCTTTCGACCAAAAGCCGTTCAAAAATGATTTCTAGAGCCCCGGTAACGCGTGCTTCACGTTTCTATTCAAACATCTTTTGCTTTTGCCCCATTTCCTTTCTCTTCGAGTTTTAAATATCTTCCTCATATACACAAGTCATTTTGGGTAGAGACGGTAATTCTACGCTTTATTCATGAAAGGAACGTAAAAATACTCATCGCTATAAGACATTCATAGAGCAAACCTGGTGCACTTTTTTCTCTTGCGAAGGGATGTTTCGAAACGAGTGTGCAATCTTTTGCCTCCATTTTGGCTCTCGCCACTTGTTCTCTCAGTACGCTCTCGAGTTCAAGAAGCACACGCACGCACACAGATACACACTAAGTCGACCAGCCACTTCTTTCACGCCTCGGTCGGAGAATATCCGAGAGAAAAAAACTTCTGGCTCGTTATACCAGAGGCACACGTTCTCGAGTCTCGCACTCTCGACTGTGCTCCTCTCCCGGCTAACGAGCGCGTAAGCTATAGAGTAGCGCATCAGCGGTACAACACGCTATTCCTCTCACTCTTCTGCATTCAGTTGATAATGCGTTCGAGACTGGAGCTCTAGCCAACCGATGCTAGAAATGTAAGGAGCCCAGCTAGTACAGCTCTACCATATAAAAAGAAAAAAAGGATAAAGATGAATAAAAACGAGATTAAGAGAATTCGCGCAAAGAAGCTGGATATTACACGTCCGCAGCGAACAATTACCAAAGAGACTTACTTTTCTACACAGAAGTTTTTCTGCTTGCATACGCTTACGTGTACAGACTATTCCAGACCAAATTAACAAATCTTGATCCGAGTGCTTTTTTCTTTTAAATATTTGAAGCGACTAGGACAAATGTGCTTCATTTTCATCTTTAGGATGTCAAACGTGTTAAATTCTACTGGCGGAAAAATGAACAATCTTTCCCTCATTTAAATTGAACACATTCTCGAAAAGTTCGAGAAATTGCCATTGAATGAAACATTATATTTCTTTCAATAAAGCGATCAGTTTTAAATGAACAATAAATTCAGTAAAGGTTCACTGAAGCGATCTGTGAGAACAATAGATGATTTTCTCAATTTTAATAACCTCGTAACTCAACAATCAACAAAAATTGTTTTGAGTTTACTATTTGCGATGAGGAAAAAATTGAATATAGAAAAAAAATCGAATGAAATTTCTCACAGAGAAGAGGGGAAATATGAAAACTAGAATTGTCTTTATATCCCGGCTTAGCGTAAAACAACCTGTGCACACGCTTTTCTCAGTTTCCCCGGCGCGAATAATTCGTGTACCTATAAAAAAAGAGTAGATAAAAAGAGTGCACCGTAAACACAGAGGCCATTAGACGCACCACAAAACGACTATATAACTCTCCGGACACTCGAATGGTGATGGATGCATTATTATCGAGAGGTTTTTCTCCTCACTACAATTTGCCGATGTTACTGCGAGCTTGTTACTTTGAGTCTATAGTTTAAAGCAAGGCACAGGATATGAGAGAGAGGGAGGGAACAAGAGAGAAAGACAGTGGGGAAAAAAGAAAAATCATGGCACTGAGTTGAGTGCTCGCGTAGCTTAACAAGAGAAGTTTTTATCCTCACGACGTAATAATAGCAATTTTGTACATACGATAAAATTTTTTTTCATCGATCCCCCTGACAAGCAAAGTTTATAATTTCTTTGCAATTATCGAAACTTTTTGTACTTTTCTGCGAGTATGCTTGTAACGAACGATGGAATGCGAGAAAAGAAAAATAGGTGCAGTAAATATACAAAAGTCGAGCTTTACCGAAAATTGGTCATAAATTTTTCGTTACTTTTTTACCAGTTACTAGCCATCATTAATAATAATTAGTCGGGGATGAAAAAAATCTTTCCACATTGAAAATAATAAAAAAAAAATTATCTGAAAGAATAGCTCAAAGATGTGAATTTCAGGCATATTTTTTTCCTAATTGTCGATACGTGCGGACGTTTTTCGTTATTTTTGATGATATTCGATTCAATGGATACCGATAAGATCTCCGTCGGAATGGTCGCCGAAATTTCTGACTAATCGATTCCCTTTAAGTTATTAAATACTGAAAACTTTATCTCAATTCTCGGTATAAAATAAAATGCCGTAAAGAAGTTTTCTGGGAACGAATAAAAATTCGTTAAAAAAAAAAGTATATGTATATATTTCCGTCAATTTATCTACTTCTTCGAGGTTGAATACTCACAAAAGATTATCAAATATTTCAAAGAAACAGAATTGAATCTTGAAATACATTTTGCGGATATCGAGTCTCCTTGAAGATCGCCGGCAAGACAACTGGCGCTTGTACATTTACACGAGTGGTCGTAACGACTCGAAAACCGACGCGATCTTTGGTGTCTGTATATACGCGCGCGGGAATGGAATATGGAACAGACCCAGAAACACACACAGTTAGACTGAGAGATTTATTTGTGTGTTATCACGTCGGATCTGGAGTGAAAATGAACGAATGGTACGAGACGAATAAAACGTACTACAATATTTATATATATAAATATATGTATGTGTGTGTGAGTATTCATATATAAACGAAGAAATGAGAAAGACAGTGCGAAAGGGATGGTGAAAACGGAGGTAAAGTTGAAGAAAAAGAGTAAGAGGAAGCGAGTAAGGCAGCAGGGGGATGCGGACGGGTTGAACGTCCGCCGACTTTCGAATATAAATAGCGCATCTCGACACTCGACTGTTTCTGCCGATCTGAGTCCCTCTTTCTCCTACTTCGCCGTTCCTTCTTGTTTTCTCGCCTTTTTTCTCTTTTTCGCCAATACTTCTATTCGTCTGTAATGATATATCAACATAAGGAACGACTAAGCGAAATCAATTACTCTTTAGTTCTTCTTTGCCCAGTTTTTCTCTTTCTTACTGGCATCGACGATGAGACACGTACGCCAATTATACACACATAAAAAAGTGACGAAGTGAAATAACAAAATGACCGGCACACGCTCCTCCAACGTAAAATCTTGGCCGAATCTTTATTTCGCTAGCTTCCGTCTTTTTTTTGCTTTTCTCCATGATGACGTCCCGAAATAAAAATGAAAAATATTTCGCAGCAGCAAAAAAGCTTTACAATAATTGTTTCTGTGTATTCGTCCCACACTTAACAACGATAAAAGAGCCTCGTTAATTTTTAGTTTATTCTTCCTTCTACGATACTCATTCGAGAGCTTCCCTCCAGACAACAGGTTTTTCAATATTTTTTTACAAAAAACTGAGAGTATTTATTACATTGAATGAAATTACATATTGACATTGATGTTCAAATGTATACACACAAATTTTTTTATAAGAAAAAAAAAAACAAAATAGCGGCGCTACAGCTGCTCAAACTTGGCTCCTTTAATTTGCGCTCTGGAATGCCCAGCTCCTTGTAGTCAACTGAAATCAACCAATCAAATGTTTTTCATTAAAATAAGTTATTTCGCTTCGTGTGTACCTATTTTTAACGAAAAAAAAATGAAAATTTGAACACAAAAAGAAAAAAAATTACACTTTTTTTTATAAACAAATTGTTAAAAACAATATTTTTAGTAATAATTAATACAAACTTTTAGGTATATCCAAAGGCCAATACGTTAAAGAATATCTGTGCAAAATTTCAAGTTGATAGCTTAATTACTTTTTAAGTCATATTCGACAGCGCGGAAAAAAACATGTTTTGAAAAAAAAAACGCGATTAAAGTTTTCGTTTTTGTAAAGTAGAGTTAAAAGCAATTTATAGTTACCCAAACTTAATCTGCGATGCCAGGACCATAAAGCAAGCCTTCTACTTCGAAAAAATTATTCATTACGGCTGCATTCTTTTCTTTCTGTGCAGTTCTGGCCTCTTTTGTCGAATTTAACGAACGCCGCTCTTGCCTCTTCACTCGATTGCTATCGTACCAGTCTGCGAAAATCTTACATTCCACGCCTATTGTTAAATCCAGGTCACTCATGACTTTGAGTACGAATGAGTAGCCATCGTTAAATATTCCTGCAGCTAAAAATGCTGCGTTTTCAATAATTCTTGCGCCACAATGCAAGTGCTTGGGAGCTAAACGCCATACAGTTGAATTGAAAGACTCGTTCGCGTTTTGGGTAAAACCGCCAACGCAACGTTCAAGTAAATCATCCCGTGACAAATCGTCATAAATTGGCAGTATGTTTTTTTGCACGTCTTCGTGCAGTGGAGCTGGATGTTCATAAGGAATATTTTTGGCTTGTGCAGCGTTGTATTTATACCACGAGTCGACGCCAGTGGGACAGAACTGATGTTGCGGCTTTCTATCAGTCGAGATCAAGTGATAATACGTGGCCATAATCTCTTTGTTCATATCATCTTTCGACTGCGCATTTCTTCGTATCGCAAGACCATAGTATTTTGTTAATTATTGAATCAAAGCATCGGTTAGTTTGCCTTTTCCACCGAGCTTTGCGGTCTTTTTTAAATTTCGAAGGCGGCTTCCCATACGCTTTTCTACGTGACTTACGCACTCACTTTTTTTAACTTCAGCATCTTCGTATGGATTAGCATCTAATATAGCTTTGAATGTTTTTGTGTCGCCATCTCCAACATAATTAATGTAACGTACCCCATACTTTTCTTCTCAACGGCTAAACATCTCAAGAATCGCATCGACTTCCATCTTGCTTACAGAGCCTTTATGATTGATGGTACAACTTTCTTCGTGATCAGCGCCTTCTGGATTGTCGGGGTTATTTTGAAAGTACGTACATACTTGGCAGTAGCTGCTTTTCACAACTAAATCAATTACTTTTCCCGAATAATAAGCTATTAGCGTAGTTACGCCGTACAAAGACGAGAAGCCGCGCTTCTTCCAAGATCCATCACCGCCAACAGTGAAATTTAGTAAAGGTTTTTCTTTTGCTTCATTTTCTCTTTTCTCATCTTCAATTGCATTTTTACATGTGATATCAAACAATTTATTGACAAAAGTATGTACGTGTTCGATAATGCGTTCATAAGCATTAGTCCGCTGCCTAAATTCATTACGCCACAAAAAATGTTTATACCTTCTCGAGCGACACTAAGTAAGCGCATTGCGAAAACAATACGTCTGTTTATTTCATAAGCACAATGAATAAACGGGCTTGATGGAACAAGTAAAGTACCACAACTGCAACTAACAGAAATTTTGAAGCCCAGTCCTTTGTCACCTAATTGTCCAAACGACACTTTCTGTTTGCACAGTTTGCACACTAATATATCAGCAAGAGCAGAAAATATACTAACAAACTCAATGATTCTATAGGAAAAAATTTGGCTAACAATAATATCGTCCGGTGATAACTTCAATTTTTTTGTAGACACACTAGCTTCGTCGTTGAACTTTTCGTCAACTTCCATGTTTGGTACACTGGAAAATTGATTTCCTTGAAATTTCTTACGGCGAGGATAGTTTGGACGATAATTTGGATTATTTTTATCAACTTTACGACTCATTTTATCAAGTAATTATCGAAAACGCGATTGAAAATAACAACACGAGGCACTGGACTGTATACTAACAACAAGCCGTTTCTCAGCTGTCTGTTTGTGTGCAAACAAAAACGACAGTTACACAATCCGAATAATCGTCCGAAGTATCCCTTATTTTTCAAAAAGTAAAGTACAAAACTTATTTGGGTAAGAAATTAAAAGGTATAGGCCGTAAAGAGCGCGCGCTTGCTTACCTGCTTTCGGTAATTCCGACGCTCATCACTTCACTGACTGTCTAGGGACTTTTTAGACTTTCTATTGAGCTTAAAACATTGAAAATATATTCTTTAGGTTGTAAATGAATTTTTAAAGCAAAAAAAAAAATGCAAAAATTGAAAGTTCTGGAGGGTCTTCCCCCTTAACTCGTCTTATCGCAACACCCTTTTGAATGGTCATTAACGCCCGTCGTGTTTTTACAGAGTGGGAACTTCACATACACACTTTTTGCATTCGCGCGATTTTTATATTTTGTGTTTGAACTTCGCGAAAGAGAGCACAAGATAAGATCCTTGTTCATCATATTCGCTACATTTTGCAACACGGCTCAGCATCGGAGAATTGCATACAGAGCTCGACGAGATAGAAAGAGAGAGAGTGAGAGAGGGGTGGAGGGGAGAAATAGAGCGAGCGAAACTACGCATCTGATTTTGTTGCTGGCTCCAAGTGAAAGATAGAAAAGGAGAAAGAGGCCGAGACGTGAAATTAGATTTTCACGGGAGGTCGACGCACCCGTCAGGGCGAAAAATAAAATCGACCGGAACTTAATCCCTCCACTACTGATGCACATTGCTCCGGAGAGTGATGCTGCACAGAGACATGAGAGAGGAGGAAGGAGCGAGGACGCGAAGAAAGAGAGACAGGGAGGGAGAGAGGACGAGAAACGGGAAACGGCAAGAGAAAAATGAGAGACGAATGAGACCGAAGGTAGAAGAGGAGGCGCGTGTGTGTTCGAAAGGGAAAGACGCTGCTAGAATATATAGAGAAGATGAGTAAAAGCGTGAGCTTGAAGACATCGCGGGAGAAGAAGATAAGGCAAGAGAAACCGGAGAGTAAGAAAGAAAGATCATCCTCGGCCGTAATTAGAATGAATTCACGAAATAACTCGGCTGGTATTAAGATATTTCATATTTGCGGAGGTCGAAAAAAAATAAATAACCATACAATTGAAAAGGGAAAAATCACATTTCATGAGTAAAAGCGGATTAGATTTTTGATTAGTCAACTCGTTTTCGCGTGACGTCAAATTGAAGTTTAAAAGTAACTGAAAGACGCGTGGCGATTCTTGCGATTCTTGACTTGTGACTCTTAACTTTTCTTTATAATACTTGGCGTCGAGACTCTGCCGCGTCTCTAGATCCACTTCGTGGAAAGGGCTCCGAGACCTCGCGCAAAAGAGATACAAGAAGAGATACGGCGAGGGAGAAACAGGGAAAACGAGCCCGCGGAGCTCATTCGTTCATCTCTCGTTCTCGCTCAGTAGTTGCGTACAGTCATACATCGTGTAATACCAGTGGCAAACGTAGAGACCCCAAAAGTTGACGAGAGTTTAAAAAGAAAGAAAATAAAAGGGATAAATGAAGCGCCTGTATCTTCTCTCAGTTTTCCCGTCAGCATCTTTATTATTCTCCTATTCCCTCATTGACGAGTGAAAAAAATTGAACAAAATATCACTGACCCTTTTTTTACCCTGTACAGGAGGAGATAATCGAGTTTAGACGACAACGATTAAAAGCATAATAAACATGAATGATTGAGTGTACATAATTGATAGTATACGCTCGACCGAACTACCCATCAAAATGACATATTGCCTTCTCGCAAGATTCGCAATTATTGTAATGTATAGTTTTAAGCAAACTAACCACAACAACAAAAATTACCACTCCAAAATAAACTAACTAAAGTTTTCTTCATTTTCTATCACAATTATTCAAACATTTATGAACAATTTCTTCGTTCGGAGTTTTGACACAGAGTTTTGTTAGCCTTTGATATTCAATTACTCTGACTGATCGTCAATATTCATTTTTTTCTCTCTTTTAGATTAAATCATTCTTTCATGAAATGCAAATTATATTCAGAGGTTTTATTCGTCCGTGTCCGTGCGATACATTATGTACATCATCGTTTGATGAATAGCCACGAACACGTGCGAATGCCCATGTGTGAGCAAAAGGACGAGAACCCGTTTGTGAGTGTACAAGTGTTCTGTGCTGTGGATGCACCGAAGAAAGGAACCATCTCTCTGCTGCAGCACTAGCTCGGTAGCGCTACATATATTATACACGTGTACACTTATATGGTTTCGACATATAGGTACAGTAATATGGATTCGAGTGTACTCGTCTTGCGTACAGCACAGGTGCAACGAGAATTGCACTGAATGGTTGAAGCCAAGTATTTATATAACCATATATATTACTCCGCGTGTTTGCATAACCCAGTAATCGAGGGAGTTCTCTTTCGCTAATTAATATGAACCGTGCAAGCCAACGCTAAACGTATATCCGTTCCCTTCATCGCGTTACCGTGCTTCGGTCCACAGGGAAACGAAATTACGAATTAAACATTTAATTACTTTATCTCGCGAAGCTTTGGGGACATTTTTACGCTTGCAAATCATAATGTCATTGGCTGCCGAACTCATACGATTTCGTATTAGGAAAAAAAAAACAAACTTTAATCACAATTGATTTGGCGGAGAGGTCAGAAAGTCAGGGAGAGAGAGAGAACGAGTGACAGCGAGTAGAAAACCAGTTGAGGATCACTGAGAATCACCAAGCGAAACGACGAAATCCAAAGACATTCAAATATAGAAGGTTTTTCACGCGAAGTTCCATTTTGAAAGCTTGACCATTTTTTATTGATACTAATTTTTTATGTTTTCCTATGAAAGAAAATAGTAGATCCGTTTTTTTTCTTCAATTTAACCATTTATTTGATTTTTACAGCCACTTGAATGTTTCAATTTTTCCTACTTTTCCCCGAGTCTTGGCTGTGGCAGCTCAGAAACTATGAGTATTATATGAAAAATGACGAATAGTATTTTCGTTCATTTGACAACCTACTTTTAGAAAATAAAAACTGCACAAGCCTCAAAACAAATTTTTTATATGGTTTTTCTACTTCGCTAGAAAAAAGTCTTTGAAAAACGCCATTTTGTGTTAAGCATTTGTCAATTATTTTTTTAACTAGGTGAAATTTAAAAAAATGACCATTGAAAAAAAAATGGTCAGAGTTTTGGAATGTTATTTTCACGTGAAATGCCTCACACCTGAACCAATGCACACTTAATACCTGTCGTAATGCAGTGATCTCATGGTGGGGGGGTCAAATGTTACGAAGTGACTCACCACTCGACCATACGTAGAATATAATTTTCTACATATGCTGCATAATAAATAAATGAATTTCCTGCAGTTCAATAAGATTGGTCAGTGCATCGATTCAGTTACGTAGAGACAAAAGTGCATGAGAATATTTTTAGAAATCGTTCGATTAGGTTATTAGCAATTTATTTACAATTTAATCGAGTGACATCCTTTTTGTTTTCTTTGAATAAAATCCGTTTTACATCAACGTTTTTCTTCTATCAAATGAAACGCGTCACTGCAAGTCACGAAAATAGAAATCAGGGAGGAAAACGGTCGGTTTTAAATTTGTTTCACCGAATAAAAATCTGCTCGGACGACTGACTCGTTACATCGTAGTAAGTAATGTAATTTGGTTCGAGTTAAATTACATTACATTACGATGTTCCTGCAACAAGCCGGTCCTCGGAGTAACTTTTTAACCCTGTAGCAATCAGTTTCGGTGTACGCTGCAGTTGGAGGAGAGTAAAAAATAGGTGTACGCGTGAGCTGCTATCATATCATAGCAACTGCTTAACGTCATGAATCTCTACGGCTCTGAGAACTTCCGAAGAGTCCTTTCAATCGGCGCTGCTTTTTTATTTTATTTGTTATAACGCGACTCATCTGCAGTCTATACCTCTCGCTTTCCTTTTGAGCCCTTTCTGCTTCCAGAATGGAAGTCTGAAGGAAGGCTCACGTGTGCGTTCTCCAAGCAAAAACATAGGTGGCGATGAGAAAGACAGAAAGACGTAAAAAAAGGAGAAAGGGGAGGAGGAGGAGAAGGAGGAGGAAAGAAAGAGAAAGACAAAGAGGGAGCGAGGTGTGCGTAAGACCAAGAACGGGGAGAGTCTCTCATGTAAGCGATGCTCTCTCGGTCTTTATAGCATGTGAGCTCGGCTGGCTGGATGCTCTGCTGCTGCCGATTCCAAGAGCTGGTTTCAGGTAAAGGGCCGCACAACGCGACGTTGCCGGTTATTCAGACTCCCAGTGAGGCCTCGTCCTCTGCACCATCACTCGGAAACCTCCCTCTTCCTGCCCTCCTCTTCTCCGTCTCTTTTTCTTTTTTACTCTTCGTATTCACAGACGCAACTTCCACTCACGGTTGAACCATGCGCAGAGATCAAGAAGCCAGACCTCAAAGATCGAGCCTCTACTGGACACCGCTGTGGGGCCTCAGATGTGCGCTAACGGGTGTTTCTCGGATCTCCCGTTTCCCTTCAACTTTTATCTTTCTTCGTCTTTCTTTACCTCATCTCCAGCTGTCTCTCTTTTTTTCTCTTGGTTATTATACATACGGTGTTTTTCTTTTTCATTTCATTCTCTCTCTCCCTCTCTCTCTCTCTCTCTCTCTCTCTCTCTCTCTCTCTCTCTCTCTCTCTCTCTCTCTCTCTTGGCGCTCTGCAGTGTCCTGTGCTCATATCGCCGGAGGACAACACTCAATGATCGTTTAACGATTTGAAGCGGACCACTACCCGCGCGGTTCTTTTTATTTTAATTTTTTTTCCTCCTTTCACTTCCCCCGGTGATTCATTGAATTCGAGAGATGAATGAAAATTCGAAGGGGTTCTCCTCACTCTTTCCTCTCTCTTCAATTTTTTACCTTCCAATTTTTTATGTAACCTTTACTCGCGTTTTTTTCTCAAATCAGTTATTTTTTATATTATTTTTATTAATGTTTGAATAATATTGTTTTTTTGGTATTACAATTATTGGTGATATTACTAATTTAATCACTATTTTTTTTATTTTATTATTTACACTGATACATTTGATTTCCACTGTAACACTGTTCGTTTGAGAATCTGTGCCAAATATTCATTCGATTTATATGTATGTGTACGCATATACGTATACCTATATTCGTACAGAGAAGTTGGAGGATTAAATTTCGATTAAAATCTCGTTCAGGGCTTAGCCCAGCGACACATATACCGATCGTTCGCGAGTTCGCAAGAGCTTCTCCGAGTTCTCGCATAGTCTTCTTACGGGAAAGTGGATTAACGTTGAGAGTCTTGGAGAAACTAGAGATTTGGAAGGTGAACTAAGTATTCTACCCAAGTTTCCTACAGCTTTATGTGCGTGTGTTCGTATGCGCACGCTCACGAATAGACACAATTGCTGTTAGGAGCAAACTACAAAAGATGGAAAAATATCAAAAGACTCGGTAGATTACATTTCTGTAAAAATTTTTATCCTTAATAAAAATTGTTAATACGCAAGTATGAATTATGTCTAAGGTTTTTGACTCAAAATTCAATCTTCAACTTACGTTAACGGGAATAACCATCCGCGGTGGTATACACACCCTGAATATTTATAATAAATATAAAATATATATAGTTTATATAACGAGAATGGGGGCGTAAATACGTCAAAGCAGTAGCAGCACAAATGTTAAGGTGGTAGTAGCAGTAACAGTAGTAGTAGCATCGCAGTAGTAATAGTCGTGAAGTTTACGAACGCTCGAGGGCCAAGTGCGAGGATAAGAGAGGTAGAGAGGGAGGGAGGGAGGGAGGGAAAGAGAGAGGAGAGAGTGAATTTTCGTTCTTCTCATTTTCTCGCACAGCACATACAAAGATTCACCAACTACAACTCGAAATTCAAAGTTATCCGAGAGCTTGAGTCTGGCAACTATCTCGGGCACCAGAGGGTTTACGTTTATATGCAATGCCTCGAGTTCTTGAAAACTCCGAAGTACGCAGCGTGGTATGACAATTTATAAACAAGATTGAATAAAAGAAAAAGAATTATCCAAACAGATCCTTGAATATTTTTCCGCTTCGTAACTAATTGTAGCGTCGGAAATAAATTCGTATGATATGATAAAACATTTTTTTAAAAAAAGGCAAGAAAAATTGTAATGGTAGATACGAATTTTTCAGGGATTGCTCCCGGAATTCATTGATGAATACTTTTGAATGGAATTTTACATGAACAATCGCTCGATTATGAAATTCAACGATCATTGTAATTATCATCATTTCTCGCGATCTTTATAAAAGCTCACTGTAAAAGCGTCTTTCGGTGTTCAGGGAGAGCGAGAGGAAGAGAGAAAGCGACCGGAACTCGACGCGCCTTGACAAAAATAGATTCTACCGGTCATTCAGTACTGGCGAATAGGATATCGTTGAGCCAGCGAACCAACATACTTGCATGTGTATCTGAGCGTTCATGAACGATTCTATAGAGAGAGAAGACATAGTGATAAATACATCCTCGATGTAATGAGATCGACGTGATTTAATGGATCCAAGTGGAACAGTACACTGTGTGAAGTACTCTTCGCTCTACCATAATGTATACACATATATGTACGAATCGTATAGTGAATATACCTTACTGTATATTACAGTTGTATCAGAGCACCTATAATAGATGTTCAGGCAGAGCAGAGTGATGCCATTGAGATATTTCCCGATTGCCGAAGCGCTCTCTCTCTCTCTCTCTCTCTCTCTCTCTCTCTCTCTCTCTCTCTCTCTCTCTCTCTCTCTCTCACATACACACACACACACACACACACACACACCCCCCCTCGTCTTTCTCTATCTTTCTTTTTCTGCCGTTGTCCATGCAGTACATCCTGGTACACTTAATTAAATCGTTTCATGATCCCCCATTATTTATTTCCTACCACCAGTCTCGAAGAACCCTGAAATACTTTCGTACATTCCTCGAGATACATATTTTATCTCGTTGCCATGTGTACACGACCGTTAATTCAAGGCAAGTTCAGCCATCCATAACAATTACTGATTAGGAAGAAAAAATTACTGCACAAATTTGCAAATCAATCCTCTTTGCGGATTATTCTGTCGAACTTAACCATCGGGACGTTAATGTACTGAGATTTTACGAATTCACGAAGGCATTATCTGTAAGAGATCAACATTTAGCGAAAAGGAGAAAAAGTGGCTTACGTCGTTCATCAATTTAGGGGAAAACGGACTCTTTATTATTGATGAATCCATGTAACCTGCCAAGATCCTCATAACAGTTTTCAAAAATTTTACTAAAAATCTTATGAAGCTAAAATGTTCTTAGCCAAATCTGTCTAATAGGCTCAACGTTATTTCTAAAAACGATTCATATATAGTTCATCATTGATACGGTACGAGTAACAGAATATTCCAAGGAACACGCGTTCGAGCATCGTCATGAAAGTCCTGTTCGAAGCATTACGTATAGTATCCCTTTTTCAAGTACCACAAGTCTGTGTATTCACGTGTTGTAGCTTAAAAGAAGGATGAGAGGCAAAGAGAAAGAAGGGAGGGAGGAAGGGGGAGAAAGAGGGAGCGAAAAACTGTGATGCCCACGCCTCTTCACGATTCCTTTGTACTGTCATCCGAGCTTCACTCGCACTCTCGTCTCACAAAACACACGCCCTTACCGCGTCTATGCACTCGCTATAAACCCAACCAACACCAACTTAACGAGCAAGCGTTGAGTCTGCTGATCCACCTACGAATCCCTTCTTCGTTTTGATACACGAACTTTACCCTTTTTCTTCCTCTTCCCTCTTTCCTTCCCACCCTCCTTTCTCTTTACTCTTTGTCTCTCTTTTCAGAGGTTCTCGCACGTGTACGTATGCCCAGACCATAAATTCTATATCTCTGGAGATTCGCGCGACTTCTATATCTTTGAGAAATATAACTCCAAGAAAATTGCGACTTCGATGTGCTCGTCGATATAGACAATTTTATATGAAGGAAATTATACTTAGGATCGTTATGCGATAATATGAAATTAAGCGAGTAAATGCGAACAAAGAGGGGGAAAAAATTGAGCAGAAATATTGGTAATATCAATTGTTTTGTCAATGTATTACGATACTAAAATCCGATATATTTGCTGGGATAGCGCATGAAAACGATGAAGAATAAACAACGGGATGTAGATAATGAATAAATATATTAACCACGCTTTCCTCGTGTATCTGCATATGTATGATCGTTTCTTTCAATTTCTTTTCCCTTTTCGTTTTTTCATTCGTTTAACTTTTTTAATTCCTTCATTATTTATGATTCTTCCAGCATGATTGCACAACGGTTCAGCCATGGAGTGCAGAAAGAAAGAGGGCGAGAAGCACAGGACCAGAGTTTCTCGGGTGAAGACAATGGACCACAGGACTATACGCACACACCTTAAAGATATATCTGTATCACTGCTGCTAACACGATGATATAACCAAACAAGTAACGGGTGGCCAAAGTTTCAGGCGTAGGCTTTTCGATGCATTCCAAACTCGACAAACAGCACGCATTGTAAATTTTCAATACTATAGACACCTCTCACGATTCTGTTGAGCACAATGACAAGTACGCAAAAATAAATTTATGTTCGGAAAAATATATTAATTACAAGTAGAATAAATAATTTTTCTTCATTTGTATCGGATTGCAAGAAAGGAACGCTAATTTTATCGACTAATTTAATATACAAAAAAAAAACACTTATGTGAAAATATGGATTACTTTATGAATCAAACGATACGAGAAATGTAAATTGAATCCACAACTTTTTTATACCATTTTTAATATTGTAGTGTACGTGTTATTGAAAAAACGGATCATAGCTACGGTGAATACGAATATATTCATCTTGACTGTGGGACTAACTATTTGCAGTGAGATACGGCAAAATCTGTACTGTAGTATGCCACGAAGCTCGGTTAATATAGAGAGAAAGTCTGGGCTAACTCGGTGCTCTCGCACTCGCATTATGCTAGGTAATATATTAGTAGGACGGCTGATAATGGCTCAGAGGTAAACGCGTGTACGTCGTGCAACAGCCTCGCAGCATCTTCGCACGCGAGACACTTTCGTGCTGACTCTGCAACACCCTTTGGTAAAGAGAAAGGGAGAAAGAGAGAGAGAGAGGCCAAAGTAGAAAGTAAGAGAAACGAGGATAGAAAGCATCCGAGGCGAGAGATTCAACAAATTATCTCTGCAAGCAACTCTCGGGACGGTCTTAATGAGCAGATTAATAAGAACCGTTTCGCAAAGTTACGTGCACAGACTTGGCAAAGAACGAGAGAAAGAGAGAGAGAGCGAGAGAGGGATAATTTTGCCATTCTTTTTGGTAAAATGTAATTTCGGATTTCCAATAAAGACTCAGAAATAGTTAATTTTCAGCTTTTACTTTAATTTACCCTGTATTTAAAAAATCTGTACAAATGCATCGTAGAAATTTGAAAAAAGTTAAATCTCTGCGATGAGAAAATTTCAACGGTTACGAACAATTCTTTAAACAATTGACAGCTTACGAAAATGATTGCATTTTTAAATGTGAGATTAATATCTGCTAGTAAACAGCGAACGAGTGTAACGCAGCTTATAATTACCAAGATTTAGCGACAAGTCTGTAGGAGACCGGGAAATTAAAAATGAAAATGGAGAGTGACTGACCAATTATTCTGCGGTTTTGTCTCTAAATAAATGCTGCTAATTCACCTCTTAATGTGGAACATCCGGTGCGTTAAAAAGGAGCTTAGAGATGAGCGAGCCCAAAGCTTTCGTTGCACACTCTGTACATGGGAGACTGGAGATTGTCAGACTCACCTTTGTATACAATGCAATATTGAAGGATCGAAATCTAGCTATAGTTTATCGTGGTCGACAGTATGTTGCGGAGGAGTAAAGGGGAAGGGGATGTGAGGTGTGTCCGACGGGTCATGCAACCCCCGCGTATTTCTCTTAGTCACAAATTATTTCCCGTGAATATAATTCAGCAGCTAAATTGTAGGAGGAAAGACACGACTAAAAATAGTAAAGACAGGACAATCTAATTATTAATACAGAATGCTAATTTTTTAAATATCAAAATTGAATATTTAACACTTTCTACAGTTAAAAACATTTTTATTTTTAACGGGAGAAACCAGTTTAGGAGGCCGAAATTTTGGTGTTTTTCGTGAATTTTTTTAACAGGGAAGGAATTATCAGAATTTGTTTAAACTTGGAGGATATTTTATTCATGTTTTGAAGTATACTTTGTAATTTTTCAGGTCATTTCCGCCAGAAATAGTGGAGTTATAGAAGCTGCTGTCCATGGACGATCGCCATCCGAGTTTTTTTGCTAGTGGACATTCCTGGAGTCACAATTTTTATCTGTAATCATTACAATTTTCTTTTTTCGTTAACAACATATTTTCTAAGAATATGAACCTAATTGTGACCAAAAAAGTTGAAAATTGCGTGTTTTTGAGGTGTTTGAACACAATGTCATGTTTTTATACCATGTTTTTTCACCTTTTTTGCATTAAAAAAAATATTTTTAATAATAATATCATCCCAGAGTTAGGTTCATATAGATTGTAATTGAACAAAGAATATTCACACAACTTTTCAGAACGATTGGTCAATAACTTTTGGAGCTAGAATGCCCACCAGTTGAAAAAAAGTCGTCCATGGGCAGCAGCTTCTAACTCCACTATTTCCGGCGGAAATGACTTGAAAAAATTACAAGGTGTACTTCAAAACATTAATAAAATATCCTCCAAGTTTAAACAAATTCTGATTATTCCTTCCCTGTTGAAAAAAAATCACGAAAAACACCAAAATTTCGGCCTCCTAAACTGGTTTCTCCCGTTAATTACTTCTTCTTTAATATACTCGACAATTTTTCAAATGAAAAATCAATATAAAATTGTTTTGTTTGTCCTCAATCGAATTTTTCACGAAACAATCTACTGGCAATAAATAATAAAGTTACGGCCCATTTCAGTGTCCCGAGGATGGTCTTAGGATTCAATTCCAGAAAGCGTTGAAAACTGCAATAATCTGTAAATGCGGTTTGTAATTCAAACTTAAGTTATAATTTCAAATAGTTCAGGTAAATATGTCTGTGAAACGTGTTCAATAGGTCTAACGTGCTTATCACCGCGTATACGCCGTTAACTATTATGTAGATATATAGAGATAATCATATGTATATCTTTGTATAACTGGACAGGAATAGGGTGCTATATGGGAGGAGAGAAAGAGGGCAGAGTGTGCTACGGTAGCCAGTGGTGTTCCCGGTTTGCAATCTCTATTATGTATCGGGTGATGTGAGCGTATATCACCCACCACCACGATCCCGAGACTCTCGCGGACAATGATAGATCAATGCGACACGCTCGAATTAATGGGTAACGCGTATACTCACACTCGTTACAAACTACGGTGTCTTATGACTGTATTGATTGTTAAAGCTTCGTTAGCTAAGGGCGTAACCGATACAATTTAATGCATGAATTAATGGGCATTGAGACCTTTCGTTTTACTACCGCTTTATAAATATATGCGTCTGTGTGTACGTGTGTTTCGTATGATACCTTCGGTGCATAGATGCGCAGACTCGCATTGTAACTAACCAGTACGTAAACGAACATTTCTCTCTGATTATTATCACTGTGTTCGCGATCCCTCGTTGTCTTCCCCTTTCTCTTTCCTAACCGAATTGAGCACCGAACAACGAACATGCGATACAACCGTGCGTTTTGTTGCTTCGCTGGTACGGTTATCGGTCGCTCGTATTTTCCACGTTCCCGCTTCCAGCTATTTCACCCAGTGGATTACATACCTACGTCTATTAAATTATACGTTCATATATACGTAAACTATACACCTTCCTATGATTTAGCACGTTAACGAGTGACCAACCTTTGAAAATTGTTTGCAAACGTTTTCAAGAGACAATTATGAAGATTTGTCTGAATCACAAAGGATGATATTTTAAGTACAAAAAAGAATATAGCGTGAAATACAAGTCTCTTTAGAGACATTCGTTATTTACAGAAAATTAATTAAATTCTTCGACACTGAGAATGACTTGGTTTCGAATTGATTTTAAGTACGACGATTTTATATAACAGGTTTAATTTATTATGTCAATCATTCATGAAACTGATAATAAATGGTTATTTGCAATTGAATCCCCTTTTGGTGTATTGCAATTGATGCAGGGCAATCGATATTCGGCGTACTGTTGTAATACGAGAGAATGAATAATTACTCAAGGACTTGCATAATAAATGACGAAATTGTGGTGGGTTGTTGCAATTATTAGGACTGCAACGTATCCCTATTACACGAATTTTTAAACTTTTTTTTATTATTCTTCAGTCGTCTTTTTAAAGCTAAGAAACACTGACGCGAACATGAAATAGAGAGAGAGTGAGAAGGAAGAAGGAGATACGGGCTAGAAGTGCAACGAGAGAAGTTGGATGTTGCTTGCGGATGATTTATCATGCGAAGTCTGTCGCGTCGGCGTGCGAAACCGACCACGAAACCCGTTGCCTCATTTCGCTTTTGCTAGGATTGAGAAAGATCAAGAGCGGAAGAAGAAGGGAGAGGGAGAGGGAGAGGGGGAGAGAGAGAAAGAGAAGAAACGAGTGAAACAGTTAATGCATGTATACAAGACACAGTAAGTGAGCAAGACGAAAGTAGGGGAATCATCAGGGAGCGAGGGCACCTCGTTTAGCCTGCTGTGTATAAATACGGATCGAATAACCGCTCAGATCGTCGTATCCTTCTTGTTAACTCGCTCGATTATCTCGTGGTCTCTGACAAGATCGATCTGCCTATATATATTTAACGTTAAATCTCAATGAGTTAAAACTCGAATATCTCAGAACATCAAGAGCTTCCGATGACCATCAGCCAAACAACAATGTGATACGTTTTGTCAACTTAAGAGCACTTTTTAATTTGAAATGCATAACAAATTACGTTATTATTATTTTTTCTTTCAATAAAATCCGTACATTGAAGACCAAATGAAGATATCGTATGAAATGGCCTTGGGGAACGTGTACAAATTTCCAGATCCATTCAGAATTAATTATTTTGTAAAAACTGTTGATTCCAAGTTTCGTTAAATTTAATAGACTCAGATAGAAAAGTTCCTGAAGATTGTTGAAGCGTTACCAAAGTTGGACTTCGGGAAGGTGAAACGATTGAATTTTTCGAAAGTTGCGAAATTGTAAATTTGTCGAGCATTTGGAATGACGTCGGGAGGATCGGATTGACCGCAATGTGTATCGCGTGATCGTTCTATCTCTCTTCATCTCGTTGTTTCGTTATGAAATGACGATGAGAAATGCCAAAACTCTGAACCACGATCGTTGACAAGCTCTATTACGTTGGCCCGTTGAAGATATAGACGTAGCTAATAGACATAGAACGTGAGAGAAATTTGTACGACATAGAACGAATACGGCTGCTGCTATCCCGACGCGAATATCGGTTATGGGATCGCGAGCTACCGAATACCGAAAGCTCCAACGTCCACGCTCAGGAATTATTGGATCTCCCAACCGTTTCCTCCAACTCGCAACATATTCGTGACGCTAGTTGGCCGCATACATAACTGACTCAATCAATTGTCATGGTTATCCTCTCATTCTCTAATCTCCACCCTGTTCTACGGTTGTCTTGAGAAACGGACTTGCAGAGTGTATCAAACATCTCCGCCGCGAACCTGACGATGCATCGTACAACGCCGTTTCGATATTCGATCCTCGTTCGAATGATCCTGCGGTGATACAAACGCCACAAATGCCACGCCGACTTATGCTACTTGCGAGGAAGAAATTTATTGGAAGCTTCAAGAAACGATAAGAATAAGACAGAGGGAAATCGACAGAGAAGACGCGAGAGAGAGAGAGAGAGAGAGAGAGAGAGAGAGAGAGAGAGAAAACTTTTTTCAGAACCTCTTCGCGCCTTAACTAAATTTAAACCTTCTTTTTGCAGTTTACACAGAGGTCATTTGATGTCAATAAATCGCTGATACTGGAGGCAAGAAAGGTTGCTTACGTTCGTGATTTTTGCCGCTCTACTGAAGATAAAATATTTCATTGTCAATTTACTTCGTATAACAAAATAGCGGCTTAATGGAGAAAGATCTGCGTTCAAAAACAAAAAAAAAAGATAAATATGTTTTTAATGAATAAACGGTATAAAAATATATTTACGAAAAGGCTCCCACATGTGGGTGAAAATAATACAACAGACAGTATGAGTAATACTATAGCACGCGTTGGACGAGACACGCGCGGTTTTGACTTTACTACATCCGATACTATATGCACACACATGAACGGCGACACGCAATCCAAAAAAAGAAAAATCTCGGTTCCCGGTTTGGATACATATACCGAGCTCTGGGGTATCGATTACGATACAGGATACCTCGAGTGTTTTTGTTCGCATGTGTTCACGGTGGGCAGGATATTTATGCACGTCAAAATTTGTTCGTATCCATTTTATTATTCAATTTGTATGATAACTCAATTAAAAATTTTCTGTAAATTAGTAGAGAGTAACTGCGAATACGATGAAGTTTCGAGTTCGATGTAATAACTAAGTTTCTTCACTTATTATACGTAATAACGAGTGGCAATCAATAACTAGTGATTAGAATAAAACCTTTGTCGATAATATGCAAGTTGGTTTGTTGATCGACATAAATTTCTCGAAAAATTTACAACGTGCTAATTAACATATACTTCAGATGCTAAAAACAAAGCAAATACGATTCAAATGTATTCTCCAGGTCGAAATTAGTACCACATCATATGCATGTACATATTTAGATGTCCGTGTTCTCTCAGCATGATCTTCCGTATCCAGAGCGAACTGAATTAACCAACAGCTAGTTTCATTTCTCGTCCAAACATTTATACGCGTGTGTCTGTGTGTGTATGTGTGTGTGTGTGTGTGTGTGTACGTATTTATACATATATCTGTTATACGCGAAACAGAACGGAGAGAAGATCGTTACAGTTGCCGTTGCAAGACTGGTATCGCTCGTATTCTATAGATAAATATAGATATATATGCACCAGGGTACATACGCATCGCGGTTCCTGCATATGAACGGACGCGTGTTGTATAGTTTGGGCGTTTGCAATATATTACTCCGCGATGTCTCCTGCAATTTACGTACGATTATGCAGATACCCGGAGAGGAACTCACGCGCCTACGTGGTCCAAACAGAGAGATAGATCAGACAAGAACGAGTGAGAGAGAAAGATGAAGATAGCGTCGGCATTATATCGCGTTTCCAACGACATTTACAGGTAGAGAAAGAGAGGAACGAGGAGGGAGGGAGGGAGGGAGGGAGAGAGGGACAGAGAGAGAGAGAGTGAGTCGATATATTATCTGTTATGCACCCTTCTATATGACCAGAAGTCTCTCGCTTGGCCAGACGGCGAGGAGTTAGGTTGGCTGTTGCAACCCCGAAAGCACGACTCTCGCTCTGTCTATCTCTCTCTGCATAGAGCTTACAGTTTACACAGCCATGCAGCTCCAAAAGCCTCTCCTCGTTTCTACTATCGTATTATTATCCGCTCCTATAGCAAACATGCTTTCCTACATGTACAGGATGTCCCAGATTGAATAGTTAATAATGTTCAGTACCGAATTCCGAATAAAACCCCTATAATACCATTTTTCATCGAACTCCCTTGGGACAAGGTATCAAATATGAAAGGTTACGAAATTATTAACTTGTACAGCCCACGCTGTTAGAACGCTGTTAGACATAAAGGAAAAATGGATAGGACTAATTTTGTAGAGAATGAAATTTTCTACGAAAAAGTCATTAAAGATACTTTTCTATTTTCAGTAATTTAGCCCTGGGAACCAGCTTGAAATGCAGCCCGATCTTCAAGGATTATTTTGTGTGTCTTTATTGATCCACTCTAATTCAGTTTACTGTAAGGTTTTCAACCGAATTAAATATCTTGCTTTCTGGTAGCTATTGCCTCATGGGTGCATTCATAAAATCTACATTACACCCGTGTATGCAAACCATTTTCTCCTGTATTACTTGAGTATTTATATGGAGCCATAGTGAGCGTTTCAAGAGGGTTGAGAGTCACGCACGTTTACACGGAGAGCAACCGTGCATTAGTTAGAAGGAAGAGAGGCATGGGCTAGCCCTGAATGCTTCTCTGCTCGTTGAATACACGGATATGTAACGCACCCGTATGTAAATACGCGAAACACGTATTATGGGTAGAGCATGACGACAAGAGAATTCAAGGGAGGCGAAATTTCTGAATATAACAGCGGTTATAAGAGATAATCTACTTCGAATGTACCGAATCACAACGATATTTTCGACATTTTTCTTGACTTATCTGCTAAAAAAAAATTTTCCTCGTCAATCTTTATCGTACAAAAAAATAAGAACGAAAAGTATGAAACAAATACTTTATAATAGTTATAATAATATTGCAGTAAGTACAAGGTGCAATATTCAAAATTACAACAATTTAAACAGATTCAGTAAAATCAATTTAAAAAAATAGATCATAATAAATATAATGACGTCTCGAAAGCCCCATATAAATTGTATACATTCTATTCGGTTTACCAACTTAGTTGGATCGGTGCTCATTGCTCAAGTTGTGCATGAAAGGTCGACGATCTTCCCTCCCCAACATTACAGCGATCGTTCGAATAATAATGGGCGCAATTACGCGCGCTCCGGATGCGATTTCTACGGGATCCTTACTCATCCCTGCTCCAGACGCAATTTACTTTTCATTTCTTTAAACTTTTTTTTATTTGCATTTTTTACTCTTTTCGATTCTCCTTATTATTTACTTGTGATCCATCGCATTTCCTTGGGGCAATATCATCGATAAGATTTATTTATATTCGTGGGGAAGAGGATTATTGCGGCGTGGTCGGTAGCAAATAATTTCATTCTCATAAACAACATTGAATATCAATTTTCTCGACGAAGAAAAACTTATAAATCTTTTTTTCTCTCTTTACAAACATAAAAGCCTCGGACTTTTCAGCGTACAAATATGGACTTTTGATAAAGTACAATTTCTGCGAGACAACGATTATTGTACTTTTTATTTCCACTGTATTACCATTCGTTCTCAATTGATGTTTGAATTGATTGTTTGTTTAATTGACATTTAGGATGCTGGAATAAACTGCCTGGAGATTTTCCATTGAAAAGGGGCCCTTTAGAATATAAACTGCGTGATCAGTCCTTTTCCCTTTTGGGATTCATACTCAGAGAATTTTTATTATGTACCTGCCCTCGGCATAATCTGGTATGTATATGGATCATATATATGAAAGAATATCCATCGCGTCGTCACCGCGGGCTTGCGGTTATGCTAATATACGAGTTGTAATGTCTGACAATCGAAAGACGAAGGGAGAGAGAAAGAAAGTCGAACGATCATTTTTGTTCTTCCTCTGCCTCTCTATTTTCTCATTCATTCCTGTCTTCTCATTCTACTTCACAACCCAACGGCACGCGTGGGGAGATAATTTGAAAAATAAAAAAGAATACGACCAGAAATCGAAAATAGTGAGAAGTGCAAAAATGTACAAACTCGAAAAGTCCTACGACCTTACGATTTTGGACATAAAACGACCTCGAGTCTTCAATTAAAATTCTCGAATTCATTCTAACATTCATGAATGTGCATTTTTTTAACTCTAAATCCTTAAGCTACTTCAATGAACTCAATTGTATTGTAAACAGAAGCTCCGAAGCTTCGTACACAAACACGCTCAACCCTTAGGCCTAGTAGCAAAATTGAATTCAACTTATCAGAATGAAACGTCCGCATGAATAATATTCATTACCAAGGAAAACTCACAGACCTGAAAATGACGTGAATGGCATGAAGAAATAATAAACTGCGCATTTTAGGGTCTTCTATTGGCTTGACGAAACAATTTAAATTCATGCATAATAGCGTGAAAAGAAGCTTTGAAAGAGAGTATTCTACGAAAACTTTTGTTGCCGAATGGTTGTAACTTTTTGGTGTAATATGTACAACAATTTCGAGATACGTACATCATTATATTCATTATGTACAATCACGTTTTTCCTTGAGTTATTCATCGAAGTCGTCCACTTTCTTGGATTTTATCGAAATAATATAAGAAAAATGTGTACACATATTCAAATGTCAGCACCATTGAAATTAGAGGACAGAAAATTATTGAAATTTCGTATAAAAGAATAATTTCCACTCTCTCGCCGTAATTTATGTACATAATTAAATTACCTTAAAATCCTTTTGAACCACTTTTCATTCTGCATTTTTATTAATATTATGAGAGTTCAATACAACCTGAAATTTCGTTCTCTAAAAATTGATTCGATCCGAATAGAATTGCATTCAAAGAGAAAAATAAAATTAAACGAATTCATTAAAACGAACAACTACAGCCAGTTTTTGTCGGGATTCGTGAGACACAAAAAATCGTATTTGTAGTCTGTTCCAAACGGACGATTTTGATATATTTTTCTTCTTATTCCCCATTGGATATTTATTTATTGCATTATTTCTAGGCTGCAGGACAAAAATATATCATTATTCACAAATAAAATAACAATATTTATAAAATGATTATGAATATTCGTTTGCCCTAAAAAATGAAAAGAAATAATGGATCCGAATATTAACGAGTAACATGTTGCTCGATATAAAAAAGCTCATCGTAGTAAATAAAAATCATAAAGATCGATTACAAAACGGATGAAAAGAGAGAAAGAGAAAAATAACGATAACGTTGGAGCCACTTTGTTTAACGAGTGGTTCGACACAACAAACAAATTCACAGCGTCGTGTGACCCCAGGCAAGAGGATATTTTTTATTTATTTTTTTTTACTTTTATTTTTAGTCCTCTCTCTGTTTCTCCCAATCTCTTTTGTTTTTTTAACTGTTATACTGAGCACCCTCAGGGTTGGGGTATCGGTTCGCCGGGTATTTGTGTATTGTGGATCGACAGACACGAGCTTTAGTTTGAAACGGCCGGTCTGCTGTTCATGCTCCATTCAAACGATTCGTGTTCAATGAGACGATGACGAATCCGCAGTAAATTTACGGCCTCTTGGGCACGGAATATCGAAGGGAGAGAGAACGATACAGGGAGAGAGAAAACGCATCATGATTTTCATTAGTGAGGATTATTGTAGCGTGTGCGTGAGATGCACGAGTGTTGATATGGTGCAGAGAGAAGAAAGGGGGAGAAAGGGAAAACGGAGGGGAAGTCACGTGGCGAGTCACTAGGCAGTCGTCCCTGTCACGCTTCTCTTCCCTTCTTTTCAATGTGTGTATCCCTTTCTCCTTTCCTCCATCTCCTCTCCCTTTTTATAATTTGTTCGCTTTTTTTCTGCTCGTCCATACACTGTCACTTCTCGAGACCCCATTCGTGATGTCTCTTTTTTTTTTTCTTACGATCAAGATTGACGCAACGAATTTATCAATTACTATTATACCCCGGAGGCATTTGTCACGCAAGTTTCAAAGTAAATTTTGTGATTTTACGCTTTAGCATATATAGGGCGAATGAAAAGTCGTTCGAAATAATTCTCATGCATATTAATGTTTCTGATTGACGAATAATTGCCCCCGTAAAGCGACAAATATAAATACTTATAAATATTTGTACACAAAAAATCCTATTTCCAAGCTATTAAAGGAAGGAAATGAACAATTAGAAAAGTTAAATTTAATAAACCAATACGACCGTTGCCAATCGACATAACTTCGACAGAAGCATGAAAAATAAACTTTGCCTGCACTCCAAAATCACTCGTCGCTCTGCTGGAAAAATGAAACATTTGCCTTATGTGCCAATGACCAATGACTACATTCTTAAATTTTTCTTCGAATAAAAATCACGCATGATCAAAAAGACTAGAGACCATTTGGGAAGGGGTAAAGTTCAGAAAACTCTATCTCATAGGATTAATTCAAGATATTTTGAAAGCTGTCGCTGACTGATCAAAGGAGGATTGTATTATTTGCTTTTCACATAATGCCACGAACAAACAAAAGTCTTGAAAGGATTCTCAAGGGTCAAGGTAACCGGTAAATAGAGAGAAAACCCGAATTTCGTGTATTTCATCAAAGCGCAAGAGCGAAAATGAAAAGAGAAAGAGAGAGAGAGAGAGAGAGAGAAATTGAATGTGTGTATGTATGAAGCTTCAACATTGTTTGTAGCTTGTAAAAGAGGGTTGAGGGAGGGATAATGCAGAGAGCAAGCAAAAGCCCCGGGAGCGCTTGTTCCGCCACTTTAGCCACCTATTCTCTCCCAATTTCGAGCGAGTGCCACCAGCGTTGGAGGCTTCCGAAGAGCGGCGAAAGGGACGGGAAGGCACGAGGTGGAATAGAAACAGGGCGGTGGTTTGGCAAGGTTTGGCACAATGCTACCCCCCGGAATAGAAGCCAAAGCTTTCTCCGTGAGTATATGTATGTTTGCGAATGTGTACGACGAGCTTTTGGGGTAGTTTGGTAAGCGAGCGTTGACGAGGGGTGCGTTGGGGGATAAGTTATGTTACGGTGTGTCGGGCGTCGCGGTAAACGCTGTTTTCGCGTTGTTTGCCACGTTCGTAATAGACGGCCATGAGAGAAAGAGAAAGAGAAAGAGAGAGAAAGAGGATTGCTTCGTGTAACAGCGGAAGTTACATACATACATTACATAACATGTATGTATATAACTACATTATTCTTAAAGTATGTAACTGTAGCTCGTTATTACAAGGATATGATAAATTCGATGCTTTTGGAGTAATTATAAGTCGCTTACCAGAAAAAGGCGACAAAAGTTTCAAATATTATTTCGATCAAATTTTTCCTATTCTCCATTTCTTTTAATTTTCTGCTTTATGTTCTCTATTGACCCGGATCTGGTAGGGCTATGAATACGGAACTCTTCTTTTGCGAGCACCAATTCACAGTGCTCGTAATTGATCAGAATTAATGGAAATAAGAAGAATTTTTATAAGAAACGAAAAATGTTTGTAATTGATTAAAATCGTTTTTGTCCGACACGGCATGAAAAATGTATGATATGAACGTACGTAATCAGCACAGAACGAAGCTCTTACGATTGCATTGATTCGAAGGGCAAACATACGATAAGAGTACAGACACTCCAGCGTCTTTGGACTCGTGATATATTTTCTTTTTCTTTTTTTATTTCATATTTACAACGAAGATTATGAAACTGTCTAGAGCGTGTGGTGTATGTGGTAAATCGATCTCGTCTCTCCGAAACTTTCCTCGTAGAAACAAAATACGAAATCACGAGGGATGTGATCGATAAAAGATCGTACGGATATTCGATCGAATGTAGGTGAAACGAACGATAGAAAAAAAAACATCGGAGTATATCGGAGATAAAAGAACTTGATAAAAATAAAAAAATAATCATATATCGATACACCCGATGAAAGTAGAAATCGTGTGAAAAAAAAACCTCAAATTGAAACGGAAAAGTCACGGAGTCCTATTCCGTATGCGGTTTGCTTATCTACAATCCTGTTTCACATGGAAGAGAATAAATTCCCGTTGCATGTAAGTTTGTCGACGATTTGTCCTATATAGAAGAATCTGGATGAAAAATTTCATCAATTCGACCCAATTTCTTCGCTCTCCATAATATTTAATGAACCTCAATTCATAAAATTCTACAAACGATTTTCTATTACAAAAACAACATAATTCCACTTTATTTCCCAATTTGTTTACAAGAATTAGCAATGGTTACGGAAATTCTTTCATTTTGTCCTCTCTCTGTAAGAGAGAAATTACAAGAACATTTATTTTTCTTTACATTTTTTTAATTCAGCGTCTAGTATCGAAGCACATAGAATAAGAGACAAGGAAAGGGTAAGAAGGAAAAGAAGAAAAGTCAAGAGATACATATCGAGGTGGACGCCGGATATCGAGGTCGACCGGTTCTCCAGCAGCCGTCGCGCGAGCCCGCGGGGCCGTTAAGGGACATTGCGACACGGGGACCACACTCTCATGCACACTGTACTCTCCCCCCCCCCCCTCTCGTTCTCTCTCTCTCAATGGTTACAACGCTCTCAGAGTTCCCCTCCGTATAACAGATCTCTGTCCACCGCCTCTCTCTCTCTCTCTCTCTCTCTCTCTCTCTCTCTCTCTCTCTCTCTCTCTCTCTCTCTCTCTCTCTCTCTCCCCCCCCCCTCTCCTTCTCTCGTCTCAAGAACTCCAGGAATTGCAAATAAATTATTATTAGTCGCATGCGACCGTGGTTCGGCCACGATTCGACGTTGTTTGTACTCTACGCTGTACGTATGTATATATATACTCCATACATTATACTTGAGTATAAAATAATGTCTCAGATTATACATGTATATATATGCGACACGACTTACCAACACCGAGCGCCGCTTCGTGGAAAGAAAAGTTCGCGACTAAAATTATTATCGCGAGCAAGATTGACGAGGGACCTGGTAGGACTCTCGTGCATTATACTACAAATGTGTAAGACCTTCCGAGTCAAATTGATCAATCCTATTATACTCACCAACTGCAATTTAATTCACCACTATTTTTTTTTTTTTTTTACCACTCTTCAAACTCTATTAAAGTACGTCAAATTTTGCTAAACATTCTACGTCAGGATTACATGTAAGTGAAATTAATTCGGATACCTCATAATTTCACTTACATGTAATTATAACGTAGAATATTTAGCAAAAATTTGACGTACTTGAGATGGAGTTTGAAGAGTGGTAATAAAAATTTGATGAATTAAAAATCTTTCGGATTTTAATCAAATTCTGGGCCGGTATAATTTTGGAAATATGAAACTGGAGTTCAAGTTCCGTTCGACCATTGATTGCATAATTTGATTTAAAATTTTAATTGCGTTATGTCATGGCTTGAACTAAACTTAAATCGTTTCCGGCAAAATATAATTTTGAAAATAATGAAAAAAAAAAAAAAAAGAAAAATTATCAACAGAATTAGCGAAGACTGAATGGCAGTAATAGATCAAAACGTCCCATATGTGTTGTAGAAACGTAAGCATTTGCTACGTCACATTCGACATATTCCGCCGATGCAGTCTAACCAGACGAACACGTTTTATGCTATGCTCTGTTATTTTATATTATACGATGTTATACTTTGCTCGTCACTTATCGATCATCCTCGTCCGTTGAACATTGCGAGCAATGTACGTCGTTTTGCTCTGTCTTCTGTTCTAAATTATCGATATAAAGAGGAGAAAAAAAATCTCTCGACTACATCCAATTAAACACGACTCGTAAAGCCGGCAATAAATTTTCTCGAACGGTACAAAAAAGATTTCATTGTTGACTACGATTGTAAAAGAGAAAAAAACTATGCTTCCAAAACGGTTTATATTTTGCTCACGATTCAAGACTTTATTTACATCTCGAGCATTCGACAAAAAATTACGACAACTTTATGTAACTCTCAAAACTCTATACGCGAACTTCTGATGCTACACTTTTACAGCTTTTACAGAGTAACATTTTTATACACATATTTATTGAAATTAAACTTGGTCTTAAAAAAAGCGATCGTTAGATCGACGAATCGTTCTTTCAATATAACAGTAACAACGTTTGAATATCGTTAAATTTAACGACCTTGTGAATTGCCGAAGGTAATCTCATCGGTGGCAATTTCGTGCGATGTGTTAACTATGATGTAGCGAAAATATAATACGCGCAACGTCGTTAATCGTCAAAATCGATAATCACCCAAAGCATTTATATACGTACACATGTTTATACAAATATACACAGAAATATATATATATATATAAACGTACATACAGATATAAAATTTGTATAGTTGTTGGGTCAGACGTTAATTCCGCGATTAACAAAGTCACGGAGCACACACGTTTCGATGCACAGCACGTAATGCGAGCATTATAAGCGTGTAGGATTGTTGAATAAACATCGAGATTATTGCAGCTCGCGTGACCATCGACCGAAACTATTGACCCACTCGTAAATTTGAATCCACGTTTATAGGTATATGAATATGTAATCGGGAATCAGAATTTTTGTTAACATTTGGTCGTGTGTGTTGGCGAAATTATTGATAGCTGCTAATTACCGGACCCGGATGAAAACCACGTTGTTTCATGGTTCACCCGGCAGACAAACGCGCACAGTTTGCGGGTATTCGATACGGTAATAACTCCAAGGGAAATCGAAAGTCGTTCGAGAATTTAAAACTGCTTTGCCACACGCTTCATGCACACGTGTGTGTGTTATTCTCTCTATCTTTGTTAAACGCCGTAGCTAAACTCACCGGAGCGTTTCCACTGCCCGATTTTGACACAATACTCGTACGTGTGTGTGAATGTGTGTGTGTGTGTGTACTCGTGTATATACGTACGTGGCAATTACAAATTTATAATTGCCCGCTGAGATAACGAGAGACCGGTTATTCAATATGAACGGGATATTAGAAAGATCCACGATGATTCAACGAGAGGCTTTCGTAATTAGAGGTTATGATAAACTTGATAAAGTACACGAAAAAAAAATGATCTGTAAAAATTAATGGTCGCTATGTAAAAATTACTGAAACTAAAACAAAATATACAATTGAAAACTGTAAATTAGTCGGTTTACCGTGTGTTCCATTACAAAATAATGGATTTAATGTGTTTTCTACTTTCTGATCAATTGTTAATACTGATCTGAACTGTAAAAAACTCAATGTCCACAGCAAAAAAATGACAGCAGATACTACAAATAAAAACGAAATGTAAAATTTACAGTGCTCCCAGTAAAATATTCAATACGCGTAGAAAAGTAAATTGTGAACCAATACTACATAGTGATATTGAAAATTGTAAAAAATGTTAAACAGCATACATGAAAAATTGTAATTAGAAAATATGAAAATTGTGTATTTCCTATTGAGAAAATTACCATCGACATAAATTAGAAATTGCAGTGTGTCCAGTAAAAATTCGAAAACGTAGTGCAAAATTTGCTATGTTACTTTCAATTTTTACAGTGTACAGTGTACACAGTGTAATTTCGCCAAGCACGTGAGCCAAGAAATTTCAAGGTGAAATTGCTTATTATAGCTCAAACAATGTTACGGACATGATACATTGTAATACACAAAGAGAATTTTATTCGAAAAATTACTATGTTTTTATTGTGGCGTCGGACTATATCGGCATTAATGGGAGTAATCGATGTAAACAATGTGAAGAAGTGATATAATTTAGTTGAATTTGACAATAACCATAGTAAATTACCCGGTAATTTTACAGTAAACATAATAAAACCGCCCATTATGCCGACATAGTCCGACGCTATAATAAAAACATAGTAATTTTTCGAATAAAAGTCTCTCCGTGCATATAAAAATTCGATACTTTGTGTATTTCAAATTTTCCTTGTTTTCAAAAGACTTGTCTCATAGATTATTCATTGATGTTACCGATTATGTTCCGAATTGGATATGTACGTATCATTTTTAGGGTTCCGTACGTCCAAATGAAAAAAAAAAAACGGAACCCTAATAGGATCACTCGTGTGTCTGTCCGTCTGTCCGTCTGTCACAGCCAATTTGCTCCGAATCTACTGGACCAATTAAGTTGAAATTTGGTACACATATTAATTTCTGTGGCCCAAACACGGACGTGTAACGTAAATAAATGAATTTTGAATATGGGGGTCACTTTTGGGGGAAAAATTAGAAAATAAAAAAAAAGTTTTGCAAACTGTACCGTTGTGACATATCAAATGAAAGGGCTTGTTGTGAGGGTCTCAAATATATTTTTTTTTATAATTTTAAAATAAATAGTTTTAAAGCTATTTAAGAAAATAGATGAAAATTGACCATTCCCCCCCCCCCCCTCCTTATCTCCGAAACTACTGAGCCTAAAATTTTGAAAAAAATACAGAAAATAGTTCTTTACTTATAGACTACAGGAAAACCTATAAGAAGTTTATGGTCTTAAAATTTTCAGTTACCACAAACAAATTTGGGTCAGATTTAAAAAAACATGGTAGATAACATATTCATCGTATGGAACTCTCTCCACGCGAGTTCAACTCGCACTTGTCCGCTTTTTTTTACCAATAATTATCAAGTAGATAGTGGTGTAATAGGTAGCGTAGATGAGATCGAATCCCAGTGTAGGTAGGATAATTTTTCTGTAGAAACGTATGTCGAGAGTGATGGATGTAAGAAAGTATGATCAACAATTATTAAAAATGCATGTATAATCGAAGAATTAAAAAAAAATGTATTTGTTTTAAACAATTTTATAGTTATCTTTGGATAATTCTGATGAGGATAAGTTCAGTTGACATGTTGTTTACGGAATTGGTATTTTCCACCACAGGGACTTGCAGATTATGTTTAAAGTTTCATGAAAAATTGATGTTTACGCGTCGGGAGACGCTACTAATGTGCAAAATTATAAAGTTTCATGGAAATCTCCGTAAAAACTACAATACATTTTTTTCCGTGTATGTACGTGAACTCTCGAGATAACAAACTATTTGATTATAAATAATTGTTTTATTTATTAAAAATATTGGGCGCTTTCGTGGACTAAAAGGGGGAAAAAAATGTAATTTTTAGAATTGTTGTTCATATTTTTTAGCTCGTCGCTGAAAACTTGCGATTAATATTTCAATTTAACCGTGTCATAATAAACAGAATATATACTTCTCTCTACTGATTTTATTTCAATTAACGTTTGCTCTTATTAAACTGGTATTTCCGATTGCGGCGACATAACGGAATCGAGATAGACTTTACCACACGGATCTGAATTCATTCTCGGGGAACCCGCTGCTTACGATTCTCCGCTCAATTAATGGTTTCAACGTCGAGACCTCAATCCTCTCTTTCTCTTTTCAACAGTATTTTTCTCCTTTTGCCCATATTGCGCAATCGGCAACGGTGGTTACGCAATACGAGGGCTAAAATTGCAAACACTCGCCTAATCAATCGCATAGGTCTCATCATTGTCAATAGAATTTCACTTGCTTAACGTCTATGTAAACACATGCATTTATATAAATCCTAAACCACCACCATTATTGCACGATTCGTATCGAAGAAAACAATTAACCTTCACCCATGTTAAATTAATCTCGTTTTCGTATTTCCATGAAATGATATAAAAATGCAACAAAAAATGATACTCCAATTTGAATAAAATAAAATAAATTTGGATCAAACGAGAATATTTAAATTGAATTTTTTATTTCGTTAATACCATACTTTAGAGGTACATAAAAAAAAGTCTTTAGTATCAAGTTATTCGGCCTGATAGAAAAGTGCTTGTAGTTTAATGCATTTTGTTCTGCATCAATATTTACAGGACAATGTGAGCTGTGGTATAGCCACATGAATCATTATTGATCGTACTGAATGAAACAAAGAAATGGAGAAAAGCTGCACTGATTTGACTGGCGAAAAAAAAGAAACACTGAAGGTGAACAAAAAAATAATTGATTTATTGAATCAATTTTTTCTCGAAGTATAACAATAAATTAATCTGGTTTCAAACAAGATTTGGTCCGAAGCAAGCAGAATATTTATTTCAATAGGAAGTATGAAGTATTTCGAAGTGACAGAGAAAAGAATGAGAGACTCAGTCGATCTAAGAACATTCCAAAAAATAAAATGCATGAGAATCATTGTAGAAAGAAGACAGTAAATACAGAGAATACTACATGAAAGTGACAAAAGTATATTTTATTTTTTGTTTTGTAACTGGAAAAAAAAATCAAATGTCTACGATACCGATGCTATTCTGAGTACTGAGTTCCCAGTCTTTCATGAGGATTTCTCGGGCAGGTCAGGATGACGTCGACGTGGATGCACCTACAATGCAGAGAGCGTTCGTACATATTTATACACATGTCTTAAATTGATAAGAACAAAATAAAATAAAATAAAAATATAAAGATCGAAGTAAAATGAAAAAAAAAAGAAACGGTGTAGTAAAAAATATGGGCGCAGAAATCGCGAAATATATGCATCACAAACGAGATACGATAATCATGTGAGGACGATGACGAGAAAATAGTTAATCGACAGACGACGTGTCTAAAAAGTCGTATATAGCTCAAGGGGATTTATTACTTTCCTCGTTTATTCGCGTCAGATAGACAGGATGTCCTGAGACTTTCACGCGAGACACGTTGGTGAAATCGTCCTCCCGTAGATTAGTTATAACGCGGGTAAATTTGTTATAACGAATATTATGAGAGTTGGGACGATCAAACGTTGCGATTTCCAAGCCGCCACAGACAGAGAAGGTGAGAAGCGCGCGCGAATCGGACGTTACGCTTCCGAGGATCTTCGGAAAGCGTGAACAAGACACGAAACGCGGTTTCGGTTTGTACCTGGTTTCAATTTTTTTTTCTTCTCGTTCTCTCTCTCTCTCTCTCTCTCTCTCTCTCTCGCTTTTGCGGAATCCCTTTTCTCCTCATTATCATTCGAAAAATTACGTGAGAATGCGAGACGCGAGTAAGCAAACATAACGATCACGAAACCAGGTACAGTTTCATCGCGGATTATTGCAATGCTCGAGGATTCTCAAGTTCCTCTACACGCAACTTAATGTACGTTTGTTTTTTTTTTATGTTCCGACGATGATATGTAGAGGGAGAGAACGTTTGTTTCTTGGGAGGCAACGCGTTCTGCGAATCGCTACCCATTTTTGAAACGCCTCGATGCACAGCTTGCATTATGTTCTACGATTTCCTTTTTTATTTTTTCGATAACTCTATGTATACACTATCTACTTCGGTAATACCGTATTATTACACCGAAAGCATTAAGTTATGCAGGATGTATTAACACGCAATTATGTATCCGAGTATATATACCGTAGAAATTATACGGCAGACGCGTGGGCACCGGAGAATCGGATCTTGATCAAGGGTAGAGGCGGACACGGATCTTGGCACACGTGGAATTGCCGTATCGCATATATTCTTCCAACGTGATTCTCGTTTATGACACCAACGATGAGCTCGGATGTTACATTGTCTCTATCGTCAATTATTATATATTTGGTGTTATCACACCACAATAACAGCGTAATGTATTTGCAAAGATGCAAGAACAAAATTGAGTTCAGAGACCATCGGTTGTGACCAACGTCAAACAAAGTAATTCCGAAGATATTGCATAAAAATATATATTTTGATTAATTGCTATAAAAATGGCTCATTAAAAAGGGCTATTGTAATATTATGAGAGGCGAATTATAATAAAAGAAACTTTATAGCAAGAAAGATACAGCCGGAAATATGTTATTTTCTTTTCTTGTACCAACTTTGATAAATTTGGGTGCCTTTTCTAACAAGTAGTTAATGCAAGCTAATGCCAAGTATGTACAAAAATTTGATAAAATCTTTTCAAACGATATCATGCGAAATTCCTCAAATCAAGAGCAGCTTTACTTTCACACAAACAGAGTAGAACTTTTAATATTTGTTTAAATGGTGTTTTGCCTGAATTTTCAAGTATGATGAATTAATGATTGTACTTTGATAATAATCGGGCAGACTAAATGTCACTATTCCAAAAGGAAATAAAGTGTTTAACGCATCTTTCAACAACTATTTCATAGTCCACGTCATCAAGGTGATGAGGAAGCTGTGGTAGATTCACATACACAATCACGTATTTTATCGCAACGTCCAGCACTTTCTCGCTCCCTTGATTCGTACATAACATAAATTTTCAATTCTACTAAACATTCTTTTGAAAAATCCCGTGCGAATTTCCGTGTTTTTCGCAAGTATTTAGTCGAGGTCGTCAAAAGAATGTTGGTGTTTGTAACGGACTTTCATTACAGACAAGAATTATAAAAAAACAAACGTAAACAAAAGAAAAAGAATTGGAAGATTTTTACGCGGAAGAGAATCTCGAGGACTTGTGAACGAGCATCAAGGAAAAAAGCGGAACGTCGATGCGACGATGCCGGAGGCGTAGCGTGTGTCAAAGCCAAAGCGGCAGAGTTTTCTGTCGTAGAATAAAAAAACGTTTCTATCCCGTAAAATTAATGAGGTTTGCGCTTTTACGAAAAAATAACCGAAAAAAAACGTTCTTGATCGAAAAAAAATGGTTGAAAATATGCCAATTTTTCTGCGGACCGTGATTCCAAACTTCGCACAATTTTTTTAACTTTTCTACAAAATCTGAAATTTTTTGGTCACTTAGCTATTTACGATTCTATGGGGAACGTGATACTGTCAGATTCAAAAATGTATGGCGAACCAGGACGCGGCAAAACCCCCGTATTATGGAACCACTATAAATATATAAATAATAAAAAGATATATCACTATGTAGACAGAAATATGATTCTACAGTACGAGAGATTGAACGAAGTGGGGGCAAAAATAAGCGAGGCAAAAGAAAATGGGATAAAACCGGAGCGCATTCAATTTGCAAATGCAGATTGCTTTTTATTTTAATATAAATTGTTCGAAACAAAGGCAGTAATTATACCGTGGTTGACCTTCCCTCCATTCTCGATTCAGAGTTGAACCGGGGTTGCTCTCGCTATTGCTCCATACTTCTCGCTATATGTTGAACTCTACCTCTTTTTCTCATCGTCCATTTTTATTCGTTATCGCGATGACAACCACAAGTTTAATTGACTGCACCATTCTCCTAGAATCGATAAAAGTCTTTTACGATTTTTTAGCATTATTCTACCAATTTTCTCCGCTTTGACAGAAAATATGAAACTAGTAACGAGTTCTCTAAAAACTTGTTTTTTTTTTTCCATTTTGTTCTCTAGCATAACAAAATATCAACGTATTTTCTAAGTGACATCAAATTTTGCTTGAGGATTTGAGCAAGATTTCAAGAGCAAGTTTGGGCCGAACGATTAATTTAGTAGTGTATTTGTTGACCGAAAAAAGAAGCTCCTTCGACCGACAAAATTTGATAAAAATTGAGAGTGGCATACCGGATGCTTTTCCCCCGGTCGAAAGAGCGGCGGAAATGACGAGAATGTGTATATACTAGGTAGGAGGAAGACCGCGGGGTTGCATTCGCAAAGGCGGGCGAATTTGCTCGAGGGCTGAGATAGCCGGAAACGCGTTGGGGGTTTCCGTACTCGGGAACGATGCAACACTCCATACATACAGTCTGGACTCTGTCTTCATCCCCCTGATCGCACAGTAACCGTGAATCGTCGAATAGGAGATATTCTCAACCCTTTCCTCCCTCCGGTTGGACTTTACGACGACGATACCTGCAGTCGCCGATCAGTATCCGAGAGTTTCTCCCTTCGCCACTGCATCGACAATCTGTACAACGGAAATACGCTCGGAGTGAGCTGGAAGATCGCGCTCCGGAAAGAGAGAAAGAGAGAGAGAGAGAGAGAGAGAGAGAGAGAGAGAGAGGGAGGGAGGGAGGGAGGGAGGGAGGGAGGGAGGGAGAGGGGGAGAGGGGGGGGGAGAGGGATGCGAATGACAGAACATGAGATAGTGAGTTTGTGGGTCTGTAAGGGAGAGCGCGCGCGCGCGCGCGAGAGAGAGAGAGAGAGAGAGAGAGAGAGAGAGAGAGAGAGAGAGAGGAGAGAGGGAGAGAGAGAGAGAGACGGATGGTGAGAGGAACCAGTCAAATTCCCAGCATACCGCGGGCCAACTGGTTAGCGAGCGATTTACGATATTGTAAACCGATCCGACGGCGGGTGCCGAGACCGCCGAACCTCAATCTAATAGTGGCGACTCTAACCTCTCCCTCTGTCTCTCTCTTCTCTATGCCCGATACGAGGAGAGGTTGGCCAACGGTATGCCGAGATAGTACATCGCTGCTGATACTATCGTCGACTGCTGCTTTCTCATCCCCTTCGAACACTTGCAAGAACGTTTCTCCCTCATCTTTCGAGATTTCAATGCACACGACATTCACTATGTTCCCTACAAAATGAGATACTCCATCAGATAGTAAATCCTCGGCATTGGGATCGAGGAGACTTTATTCACTGAAGTGAAAAAAGTCTTTTACTAACGAGCATCCTTGCGTAGTACCAAAAAATTCATGCGAAACAATTCTGAGTATTTTTTTGTGAACAAACGAACTTTCACGTTACAATGTAAAGGCTTTTTTTCATTTATCCTCGAATACATTATATTTGCAATACTTTTTTAAATCCAGTTTCAGTCCAAATGAATTTTTCCAGTTCTCACAATGCCTATCGGAATAAATTACCAACATTATTTTCATAAAAGACTGCACTCGATGACTTTCTCATTCAACGTTTGCCGTTACGTCTACTCATTAAACGAGCACAAACGCGTGAGGAAAATTTTGTTATTTCGTAGTGGGCAGATAGCAGAAGAAGAAGGAGAATGGGAAGATTGGATATGAGAGTGATTCAATTAGCAAATATGCGGAGTTTCCAGTAACATAAATGCGATTCTACCCCCGGGGTTACGAAGGATGGGGTGTCTCTCATTTGCTCACTGCGGTATTTTCACTGTGTGTTCTTCTCGCTCTCTGTTTAACTAAGGCGAAGGTGTAACGAAGAGAGAAAGAGACAGAGAGGGAGAAAGTAGTGTGTTGAGCGATAATGCAGTTCCAGTAGTCAAGAGAATGGAGAAACGATGAGTGAGCTGGAGCGAACGCGAGAAGCTATGGAGGGTCAAAGAGAAAGACAGACAGAAGGGGGAGGGGAAAAGAGAGAGAGAGAGAGAGAGAGAGAGAGAGAGAGAGAGAGACCAGCAGACAGACAGAGCATCGGACAGCCACGCGTAATAATTATATGTAATCATAGCCCTGCAGCGGTCGTAGCAAATCCGACCTTCCTCATTCTGTTTGCAATCCTCACTGCAACAAAAATATTTTTTTCTCTCATTCTACTAGGAGTACAATACTAAGAGAACAATTTTGTAAAACGTTCCCGATAAATATTGCTGCGATAGACAAATTCCCACATGACGTTGATCTAAATTTGCTGATTCATTAAAAGAAAAAAGAAAAACCAAGGGACAAAACGCCACTCCGCGTATATATTAAAAAATGCAGCCCCTGGAAGGACTACTCAAACGATTTCAAAATTAAAACAAGTTGCTCTTGGCTACCCGCAATATTCTCATTCCCGATTGATTCGAATGCATCGTAGAAGAAAAAAAAAGGACGAAAAAAAAAAGAGACAATCCATTCCCTTATAAATCTGTGAAAATCTGAATTCGTTTGCCAAACTAAATTGACTCGTACGAGAACGACGACAGCAATATCAGCGATACATGCATCCGAGTTATAGCAGAGAAGCGTGGTGAGGGCGACGGAGAGATATGCACCAATTTCGAGGTTGGCGAGATTGGGACGTTCGGCTGGGTCATTCGTTTATTCGTTTCATTCGGGCGAACCAGTGCACAATTCGAGCCAATTCATCAAGCGTTGCCAAGGGGTGAAGCGAATGTATGTTACAACCTCACAGTTTGTGTGCACGAGAGAGTGAAAGGATGTGTTGGGAGTGAATCGGAACCAGAATCCGGCCATCCGTCGAGTCAACCTCATGCACTTTATTTCGTGTGTACGCAGTTACATTTTTGCGGTCTCATCGGAAACATCACTGCTCTTTTTCACTCACTCTCGTTCCGGAGTGTGTATCGCAATATATTTCCAATATACGCACGGCGTGTATGTTTCGTCTCGTTCTTTTTCTCATCAGGTTGCTCTCTCGTCACTGGGCGATCTGTCCTAATCCACCCTGCAAAACTAACTGCACGTAACGTGTGCATGCACGTCTACTTCGTACTGATCTCTTCTACGGACAACTATATTTTATTCCAAAGCTAGCACAGCTTGCGGTAAATCCGTCCGTGATTACTTTTAATTCTGATTTTCTCCTCTAACCATCTCTTCTTCCCCTGTTTCATGTCGTGATCACCAGCATCGCGAGCAACCTGGACTTTTGTCTGCTCGTGGTTAACCACGTGCATCGATACCGTCAACGCGTCATCACGTATAAATAATACACCAACAAAACGAGATTATCGATTGTAGATCGCGATCCAATTTCCCCTCGAGCAATTTATTTCCCTCCGTTAGTTATTATTTATACACTTATTACCATCGTTATCGCGATTGTTGACTTTGTTATTTTCAGAATACCGTAACTCCGAATCGTCAGACTCACGTGAACACGCACGTACGCGCACATTTGTGCGATATGTTCGGATCTCTTTCATAAACTTTTTATGGTAAATAAAAATAGAAAGGGAGCGAGTAATTGAGGCGGTTCGGACGAAAGAAAATTGTGATTTCAAAGCGCCCAAACGTTCATACAGACACAGACTGCAAATATGTTTGGAGTGCGTATCTTTGCGGGCTTGGAGAATCGTCAAAATGAACGACGACGACAACGTTGTGCGTGAAGCATTAGAGAGATTATAAGGAGCAACTTTTAACGCTGAAATGGTTATAAATTATGGACAAATTTATGCGGTAATTATGGAAATGTACGATTGGTGCGTTTCCAATACAAATATGGTTGAAAAATATTTGAGATACAAAATGAATTGCAAAAAAACATAGCGAAATTATGTCACGGAACTTCGTAACAACGTTTTTTTTACCGAAAAAGAACCGAAACTTTTTGAGACGTCCTTAATGACGTGAATTGTTCATGCAAAGTTGGGTGTGTACCTTTGCAAAAGGAATTTTCATCACAAAGATGAACTGGGAAAACGTAAAAAAAGGAAGAAACTTGAAAGCGAGCAGAGAGCAAAAAAAAAGAGAGAGAAAACTGAACAGTGCGATGTGAAAAAATTCATGTGAAAATGAGGGAAGTAAAGCTTAGTTTTCGGCTAGGAATAAACCGAGAGAAAGAGAGAGCAGAGAAAGACGGAGCTGGTGGGTACCAGGGGTTGTGAATTTCTGCAAAGCGGGTTTACAAAAATTCCGCGAGAATATTTATTTCCCGCTCGAGGACGTCCAAAAAGAGAGCAGCCGGGCAGATTCGGGGTTTTGTCCACACTTCCCGACCTCGTGGATGTTTTATATTTATAAAACATGAACAACGCTACGCAACACGCTCGTGAACGTGAATTAAACGTATTGTAAAGGGGTCTGGACAAGGAAATTTCGAAGCAAATGAGAAGCGAAATAAAAAGAGTGGGAGAGAATGCGAATGGATTATGAATTATTCGTTGTCGCGAGAGTTAAAAAAAGAGTTCCCACTTATCGAAATACGAAGACGGTTCTAGATATAAGTAAATCCTGTCTATAGGTATTAATAACGCTGTACGATCGTGCAAAAGGGATACAATGAAGTCGCCAACATTGCAGGACGATAAAATTAAGCGTTGAAATTTGATTCACTCGCGATTGCCACTGTCGACGAAGAGATTGCCATGGAACGTGAACGGTTAGCCGAGAGTTTCAAGAGATGCGACGATCAAGGGAGTGAGAGAGAGAGAGAGAGAAAAAGAGGGTAAGAGTGAGACAGAAAGTCCGAGCGGTATTGGAAATTTTTTACTACGTCCGAGAATTTATCGGGCGTTCGTACGGAAATATTTCAGAATTCCTCCTCCCGAGGTGATAGGTATATATACATGCATACATACAATATCCGCTCTTCCCGCGTTGCGTATAGTGAGAAAATGCGGCTGACTTTGGCCATGAAACGATGCAGTGAGATTTTTTTGTTATTTCACATATTTAGCATACAAAAGACGAACGCGTTACGCGAAGGTACGTAACGACGAGAAAAAAAAAAGATAAATACGATATGTGGTATAAAAATCGAACGTTCATTTCTTCATTAAGGTTAGAATGTCATTCATGCAAAAGACGTTTTGCCTCCTTTTTTATCGATGAAAAAGAACAAATATATTTCACGAACTGATATCGTAGTTGTGACTAATTTAAGTTCTCACTATCTTTAGAAAGTCAAACGGAGAGCTTTGTTTGTTTTTTTTTCTACTTTTCGAGTTTTGAGTTTGAGATTACTGACTTAATGAGCATAATCCATCAAAGTTTGTAAATCATGTCACAAATTACATAGCTCTATAAAAATTATTTAAGAATTAAAGTACTGGGAAGATCGAATGCTTTTTTAGCACGATCACTCGTGTGTCTGTCTGTCTGTCCGTCTGTCACAGCTAATGTGCTCCGAATCTACTGGACTGATTTGTCCAGTTAAGTTGAAATTTGGTACACATATAAATTTCTGTGACCCAAACACGGACGTGTAACGTAAATAAATGAATTTTGAATATGGGGGTCACTTTTGGGGGGAAAATTAGAAAATTTAAAAAAAAAAAAAGTTTTGCAAACTGTACCGTGTGACATATCAAATGAAAGGGCTTGTTGTGAGGGTCTCAAATATATTTTGTTTATAATTTTAAAATAAATAGTTTTAAAGTTATTTAAGAAAATAGATGAAAATCGACCATCCCCCCCCCCCCCCTTATCACCGAAACTACTGAGCCGAAAATTTTGAAAAAAATACAGAAAATAGTTATTTACTTATAGATTACAGGAAAACCTATAAGAAATTTATGGTCTTAAAATTTTTAGGTACCACAAACAAATTTGGGCCAGATTTAAAAAAACATGGGAGATAAAATATTCATCGTACGAAACCCTCCCCACGCGAGTTCAACTCGTACTTGTCCGCTTTTTTTGTACGAGAAACTCTCATGATGGAATAACAGATGTTAATATTGAGAGAAATATTAAGAGATAAAGACGATCTACTTAAGAGTCCCGCTGGACATTCTCGTTAAGTGATGGAACCCTCTCACATCTTCCTTATATTGCAAGGAGTATACGAGATGAGACTCAGACACCCAGGCACACACATAGGCACATGCACATACTTTTCACGTCTCTGATGGTGGAGGAACGACAAGTTTATTACGAGGGAAAAACTAAAGACAGAGTTGCCTCTCTTGTTCGCATCAAGAAGAGTTTCTCTGTCTATCCGAAGCACGTACGTAATAAAGGTGCCATCCATCACGCGACAGGAAAGTCAATTCGAAAGGGCACGTAATGTATATAAGTTCTGTCAGTACCCTCGAATAAATTCGTTGCTGAAATTCGTCTGTACAGCTCTCGATTATACGTTTAAATAAAAAAAATAAAATAAAATAAAATAAAATAAAGAGGAAAAAAACGAAGAAAATACGTTTAAATAGTCGAGTCTCCGACCTTAATATATTTTTGATGGTAATTTAATGGCAGCCGGAAAATTCTATTGCATCACATTGCTAGGAGTATGGCAAAATTTAGACGTGACTCATTTTTCTCAAACGAGTTATTTCGTTTGAAATTACCGCTTTATATTTTGTCTTTGATTCTTTTCAATTTATCAGTCACATTTCAAGTGTTTCAAAACCAACACTTGCAGGATTCTAGTAAATTGTTCTAAAACAGAAGAGTAATAACGGCAATTGTAATATTTCAAAAAAAAAATCTTTTCTCGCATTTTAAGCTGAAGAACTGCTTATATTTTTATTTTTTTTTACTATATTGGGAACGAAGCATATCCTATTAAAGCACCTTCTTCGCGTAAAGGATATACCCTCGATGTCTTCCACTTGCGAGGATTTTAGAAGCTGCGTTGTACACGCGACGAGAGATACGCGAAATTTGATGAGAGCCACTCGACCGCGGTTATTGCGTGTTTCCTATCTCTCTCCCGCCCCTCCCTCCCTTCCCTGTCGTGCTTCGTAACACTTCACCTGCCAAAGCAAAAAGATATCATACCGAGTGGAAGAGAACCACGAGAAATACAGGAGAACGAAACCATTTCGAATATACATGTATAAACAGGCGTGTATTAATTATAATTTATTTATTTTCCAGAACGAGAGTCTCCAGTCAAGAGTCCGTCGTCGCTTCACATCATGAAATTCAAACCCTTCACCGTCGATTTTTCTATATATTTATACGCTTTTTCTTGGGTAAATCTCATCAAGCTGGTACTCGAATGACTACTCGAGGATCACTCGAATATTTATCATTCTTGCTTTTCACTTTGTTATCTCAAGCTTATTTGTTTACACACATTCGTAAATACATTTTGAAACAAAATTTTCTACGAACTAAAATTCATACAAATTTATAAATATTCACTGAGAGAAAAGTCAGTGATATTTACAACAAACACATATGATTGGACGTCTTATGGTAAAATTTACTAAAGAAAATTGTCAGGGAAATTATATTATAGTTAATTGAACTATAATTTTAGTGTTTATTCAAACATAAGATCCCAATGATGTATATAATTATGTGTTATTTAAAAAGAGCTATGGGCCATAGTAAAACCCCTAACAATGAGCAAATAATCCAAGCAACACTACAAGCAAGTTGCTATTGATATAAAAAATATGATATGCTGTAGCATATTTATTGTTGGACCGAACTTTTGTGAATTTAACCATTTTTTCACCATTTATATGGTGTTAAGGCAACCCGGTGGTCTAGAATTTTCAAAAAATCGATTTTTTTTAAATATATTTCGATAGTATAGTATTTCGAGAATATACTGTTAAATTTTCGTAAGGATATTCACAATATTCTTGCTTCTACAGCCGGTTTAGCAGGTATAGAGCAGTCCGCTCGCTCCGTCAATAGGCTCTGGACGATGACGCACAAGAAAAATTAAAACCTATTTATGAAGAATTAACAGCAGATAATTTATTGGAAAGGTGTATTGGTAGTAATGTGCAAAACAATAATGAAAGTTTCAACTCTTGTGTGTGGCAACTAGCGCCAAAACATCAGTTTGTTGGCAAAAAATCATTGATATCGCCTCTTATATTGCTGCCTGTACGTTCAATGAAGGATTTGCAGCTTTGTTGAAAATTATGGAAACCATGGGCATCACCATCGGGCCACAAGCAGAGCAACTCGCGCGAGACCGTGACGCGCGGCGAATATATACCGCCAACCGTCGAAGCACAGAAAATTCGAAACAAGCTCGAACAGCTCGAAAAAATCAAAGGAGTGAAATAGCCGAGGAATACGAGCATTCGGAAGGGATTTTATATGGTGCTGGAATCGCTGATTAACTGTAAGTATTTAAAATTTGTTCAATCTTTGAAAATATCTGTACCTAAAACTTTAAACTCATTTATCTCAAAACTACTTTTTTTGGCATGAAGTTATAGAAAAAAAAAAAAACTATTCAACCGAATCACCTGAAATTTGGATATGTTATTCACAACATGAATGGCTATCGACGGGTCTAGAATCATGTTTTTATTCCAATAATTTTCTATTTTTTTAATTAAATATAACTGGTAAAAAAAACCCCGATTCTTAGAACTTCACTTTCAAAAGCGCGCCATTTTGTCAATTTTCAATTTTTTCTTTTTTTAGTCCCGTCCATAACTGCACTCATACTGATTGACAATTTTTCTGGTTTTTATTTTTCAGATAAATAATAGATCCAAAATGACTAACATCGTCCAGGTTCAATTTTTCGAGAGGATCAATTTCAGCGGCATTTCTACTATAATAATTTTTTTTTTTTTATTTCAAAATAAATTTTTTTGTATTCACAATTGATGTTGTAATAAGCCTGAAAAGTTGAAGTATTTTTTTAATTAAATATAACTGGTAAAAAAAACCCCGATTCTTAGAACTTCACTTTCAAAAGCGCGCCATTTTGTCAATTTTCAATTTTTTCTTTTTTTAGTCCCGTCCATAACTGCACTCATACTGATTGATAATTTTTCTGGTTTTTATTTTTCAGATAAATAATAGATCCAAAATGACTAACATCGTCCAGGTCCAATTTTTCGAGAGGATCAATTTCAGCGGCATTTCTACTATAATAATTTTTTTTTTTTTATTTCAAAATAAATTTTTTTGTATTCACAATTGATGTTGTAATAAGCCTGAAAAGTTGAAGTATCGTTTTTCTTTATTTTTATGATGAAAAAAAAATTCCGCAATATACCTACAATTTTCGAGCTCTAGACCACCGGGACCCCTTAATAACTTTCAATGGGTAGGCCTGATTAGAATATCTCATGATAGTGACTATTAATACAATGTAACATAAACATGGTTGGAATGCACGTGAAAAAAAGTTACATCGATATACACATTGGTAACTTCTACCATGAGCATAATCGAGTGCACTATTTCGATCGTAAAAGGATCTATACATTTTACTAACGGTATCACTATCCTCTGGTAACAAATACGCAACATATATTTGCGAAGATCATTGTTGCAGCTAATATACGCAGATCAAGAGACTCGGTAGAGTCTCGGGACAAGTACATTTGACAGCTCTGTCGTCTGCTGGCGTTTTTTTGCTTAGCTTGGATCACGTAATGTATTTCACGTAATGTTGTATGTGTTATAAACTCGCCAAGTACTTCGGCCGAAATTGTTTTTTCAATCTAATTTTTTTCGTTTGAAATTTTTTTCTTCAAGTTTTTTTTCATCCCGATTTTTTTTTCTGGACTCTGTTCTTTTGACCGATTTTTATTTTTGTACATTGGTGACTTTTTTCAAAAACCAACTAATTTTTTGCTTTTTTTTAAATACTTCATCCTCAAGCGACAATAAAATACTTGTCCTATTATTGATATTATAAATTTTAGTGCTGAACGTAAATCATTGGCTTTTCCATTTCTGTTTTTGTAAAGTAATTATTTTTTTTATGCGCAAATTGATCATTTACTTGTAGACTCTGTTTTTTACCAGACACTCACGATGGGCATTGTTGCTTTTTTTCTTGGGATCTCGATAAAATATGTGAAGTTTTTCATTTCTATTTGTCATTTGGAGTATAGTTATTTTATAGAAACAATCTTCTTTTTCCTATCTCAATCTTGCCAAATTTTTTAAAACTTGTACTTTTTTGGGTAGTTTTTTCTGTGAAAACAAATGGAAACAGGGGTCAACAAATGTACTTGTCCAAGGTTTTTTCCCCGGGGAGGGGATTTTTGGCCAGGTAATGCAATCGACTAATAAAATGTAGTAAATAGAAGCACATTTTTTCGAATTATCGCTATCATAAAATATTTCTATATCACCCCAGGGAACCATCTAATATGGTTAAAATATGGTCGCCTGTACCATAAATTTCTCTGAGTGTTGATGCCGTTGTTTGGCGAGAATCTAAAATAATAATTTAATAAAATTTGTAAGATTATTGCAAAGTGGGTCTCCTCTATGAATTCAGAAAATTTGTTGCTTAGGAAAAATTTGATTAACAAAGCAAACTTACGCGGAAACAATTAGCGAGGATCGATTTGAACTTGTCTCAATTTCTATCCACCAGAAATGAATTGAAAGTATTGGCTAATAATAAGATTGCAGCATCGATTGAAAAGAGCGATAAAGTGTTGTGGGTGCTTTGAGCCTCAGGCAAGATAGTTGTATGGGAAGTGATCGGTACTGGGTAAGAGGGACGAGGGGATATTCTAGGGAATATCGTACAGAACACAATTCTCTTGCATTCCCTCGTCCAACGTCAAAACATACTCGCTCGTCAGTGTGGTGGGAACAACGACACCCTTGAAATCACACTTGTTGCTGCACGAGGTGGTCGAATCGGTAAAGTTTAGCTCTTTCTCACTCTTTTATTTGCGCCGTCAGTCTGTCGACAGGACAAAAGGGGAGGAAGAAAAAGAGCTTGAAAACAGCAAAGGGGCGAAAGATTGGGAAAGGAGTGCCAGGAAGTCAGAGAGCACCTTCGCATCTATGTAATGTATATGGAAGCACTCTGGCAAAAAACGAGTGGGTGTTAAAAAAATTTACGAAGCAGTCTCGGAGCCCCCATCGTTCGTCAAGGGTTTTTTGGATGCGAGGTCAGGATGAATCGTTCCTGAGGGAAAACCATTTTCACCCTCTGCTATCTTCAGCTGGGTAAATCTTATCAGAACATTTATGATACTACGTATATTTATTTATGAGTGAGAGAGTATTTTTTCTGTTCAAAATTTTCTGCAGTTTGCTGCAAAATCATAAAAGTTACAGCCTTTTGTATAAGTGGCTTCATATTAAGCGGAGGCAAAAATAAAAAAAAGGTCCGGCCTTTATTTAAATTTTGAATGTGTCCATAACGAAATTAAAAAATCCTTCAATGTGCTGCGACTAACAATTTCCAATGAATTTCTACAATTGTTTTTTTGTTTCTTCAATTCGAAATTAAAATTGTATGTTTTATGTTTTCGTCCGATAAAAGAAGAATATAAAAAAGGGAAAGATAAAGATGGAAGAAGAAAGTATCCAATCGTGAAAAGTGCACGACAATTTAAGTCGCTTGCCATGTGTACTTGACGAGAATTGAAGAAGAAGCAAGCTTTAAAGTACCGAGTCAAATAAAAGCATTTGGGAAATCGTATAGATCGGAAATGTACGGCAATTTCGGGTTTATCGATTTGTGGCGCCCGTAACACACGATGCTGTATACTATATACTTCGTCCCCACCTCCTAAGATCCCTCTTCACCCATGCCAACCGCCCTGGCGCTTCTGCTCTTTCATGCCGGAGGTGGAGTTGGCACTTTCATCGCAGCCCTCGTAGCGCACCCACCCCCGAGTACGACTCTCTATACTCTTCGACTATTGGCGAAGCGATAACTCGAGACGCGTCTACCATAAATCAAACTGCCACAGGAGTAGAGTGTTCCCGTTGCTCCTTTCTCGCCTAGACTCACGATTCTTCGTCTTTCCAGAGCTCTTGTTTTCCTTCTCTCTCTTTTTTCTCTCTCCCTCTCTCTTTCTCTCATCCGCACTTTTATTCTCACTATTCTTTCCCGTTTTGCACTCGTGCTATTCATTCTTTTCACACTTTTATTTCTCCCACTTTGATTCTTGATCTTTCCTGCATCGAGCTCGTGCACATTGTGAATAACCGAACGTTTCGACGCCTGCTTCTGCGCTTTTATTTCAATTTTTTTGTTTTCCTGTTTTTTTTTTCTTTCAAGCGTTTTTTTCTCTGTGATTTTAGGAATATGAACAACGCATCGACGGCAAATAAAAGTAGCATATAAATTTCGTTGCGTTTAAATTGAAAAGCGAAAGAATTGAAACATACGTAAATATTAAGAAAAATAAATTATCGACGAATTTGATAGTTTAGCATCGGTTTAAAAGATAAAAATGTACTACTTCAATCGAAAATTGTTCCCTTATTATTTGGTACTTCCTTTTCGATACTGATTAAACCACAATAAAAAAAATGTGCGAACAAAGAAATCACTGATAAAACAAAAATATTAATTCAATAGCAGCACAATAATAAAAAAAAAAACAGCAAGTTTCTCCTAGAAAAATGAACCACTTATATGCGCCTAATTGGATCATGAAATCATCCATAGATTTTTTCTTATCATACCAAATGTCCACTAGAAGGTTCCATTCAAATCTCCGCTTTCAGGACGAGTCATACTGCGCATTTGTCGAAGTGCGATCTCGTCTTCGTTCAGTGAAAGACCAGAAGAAAAAGAGATGCAAGAGAAAAATGAAGATCTTAAAAAGAAAAATGCGTAAACAACAGAGAGCACGGGAAAGAGAGAGAGAGAGAGAGAGCGAGAGAAAAAGAGAGAAAAGGGAGAAGGAGAGAAATGTGAGGATGAACGACACACACAGCAGGGCAGCAGGAAATGCACTTGACGCGTTGAGTTTGTACGGTCTTCTCGTCCACCGTTTGGTCAGGCTGAGCGAGTTCACCGATGAGTCATCGGAGATACGGAAAACCGGTTCGCCACGGCTCCTCCAAGAGGGATAGACTCTTTTCTCCTCTCTCGTGCTCTCGCTCGTTCACCTTTTATACCTCACCACACACAGTCTCATCACTCCTCGTTTCTCTTCGTCGATGTCCTCGTACACACCGCGAGGTGAAGAGCTGCTTGTTGGAAAGCTCACTCTTTGGCCATATAACCGGACAAGATCGGTCATCTTTTTCCTTCGTCACGCTTTATCTCTTTTTCTTTCTCTCTCTCCTCTTCTGTTACGTATTATATATAGATTGTAAAACTCTTATTTTTTCGTTTCCTTTTTCTTGGAGTCACGTTCGGAGACATCAAATCATAGATTCCCAACCAAAGGCTCCGCCGAGCATGCTCGACTGTCACTTTGTCGTTGGTCACTACTTGCCGCCGCCCCATGTATAAATTATTTATGTGTATGTATACGTCTTATGCGTTATTGCATACGTATATTTACGGAGTGTTTTAATCTTCACAAAAGCGTTTATATAGTTGAATTACCTGTATCATGCTTTTTTGTGACGTTCCAATTAATCGTTAAATGTCCATTTTTCCTGTTATGTTATCGTTCTTATTATTTTGATACGCGCTTCTTCCGCGAGTGTCTGTTTTCTTTTTGAAGTTAAAGAGAAGTTGCACAAGAGCTTGCAACTTCGTTTTTCATTGTCTTTCGTTCTCTTTCTCTCGTTCTCCCTGCCCTCTCTTTCCTTCCCTATCTGTGGGGGTCTGAAGCGCGTGAGATCTCGTACGTGACTGTATCGAATGTGGGTCGAGATATGTCTGGCGCCAGCACGAGGGGGATCACTCGCTCGGTTCGCCTCTGTATAATCGTAAGCTTATGACCGCGATGCCGCTGGGAAAGAGGAAACCCCCGTGCACTTCCATCTCTCCGACTCGGGGATCTCGGATCGATCGTCGAGATTGATCCTCGATATGAAAGATCGTCAGGGCACACAACGAGAGATTTCCCCTTGTCCCGAGAGTTGAAGCTCTGCGATACGGAGAAATCGACCCGTTTCATTTTCTAATCTTTATTTTTTGTTATTCCCCCGCTTCCCCTCTCTTCTTCTTTTACTTCGTACGCTGCATCTTACCAGCTCTTGGAATTGATGACGATGACAAATGGTCGAGGATTGTGGACTGCATCCAAGAGTTATGGATAGGGTTGTTATTCTTGAGAATTTATGCATCATTTTTATACCGAAGGCATGTTAATCGAGCACCGAGCTCGAAGGGTAATATTCAACGATACGATCTCTATTAATTACTGTGTACTTTTTAATTAAATATCCAAGAATAGATTAAAGAAAAAATTATTCCTTGTGTACCCTCTTTTGAATCTGAAAAGCATAGTCTACAATTTTTTCCAACTAGCAGAGAAAGAGAAACTGAGAAAGGGCGAAAAAGAGTCAGAGACGAAGAAGAATCGCACTCGGACGTTAATTACCAATTACTTAACGTCCCCGACAGCGATGAACGCAAATTCATGTGGGAATTTCAGTGGACGTGTGCGCGCACCGTTAATGGTTCTAAAAAGGAATAAAATAAAGAGAGAGAGAGAGAGAGGAGAGAAAAGAGAAAAAGAACGGGAGATGGACGATTACTGACTTGAATTTTCAACTTGCATTAGAGCACTATGAAACAAGGCGATGCAAGAGAAGAACGAGAGGGAGAAGAGAAGAAAAAGAAGAAATCGGGGAACGAGTGCAAGGGGAGACGAGGAAAAAGAGAAGGACGGGCGGCGGGGGAGCGAACGACGCGATGGCGCCGTCCGTTTGTGTCGCATTGTTTCACGCACCTCGTCGACTTTATTGCTCTTACGGTGCACTGTTTCCCTGCTATACAATCGAGATTACGCATCCCTCTCGTCTACATCGCGATATCGACTCTCCCCTACCGCGCTTGATCTACGAGTTACAAGCACCGTATCCATTTGTTTTACCACACCGGGAGCTCGATTAACTTTTCTTTTGTTTTTTTTTTGTGAACGAATATGCACTGTTGATTACTCGCTCGTGAAAACGAGCGAATCCACGGTTTCGTCCAGTGCGAATTGACTCAATTTTCTTCATCAACGCAACAATGTTATTTACTTGAGCGTGAAAAATTGCCAGTTTAATAAGAGAACGAGGTTAAAGATTATTAAGATTAGTGAATAAAATAGTTCTAACAGAATAAATCTCTCCATTTCTAACATATTTGAATAAATTAGAAAATACTTCTAAGAATGTCGTCCCTTTGTTGAAATAATTTGAAAAACATTGATGCAGTGTTCTTTTTAAAGAATGGCTGAAAGAATTTACAAAAACACTGTTTGTTATTGAACATAAAAACTAAATACCGTGTTTTACGAGAAAGACAAACGTAACGACAATAAAAATAAAGTTCTTCGACTGACTCTCTATAAAGAAAAAGTGTACAAAGTGAAGCCATTTTCCAGTTGTTTTTTTGCTTCTTATCAGAAAACTCGTATTTGAAGAAACGAGAGAAGACGAGGAGAAGGTAGAGAGGGGTGCGTATAAATTCTCATCGCGAGGAAAACTTATGTTTTTGTTCTTGCTGTACTTGGCCGACTCTTACACTCCCCCACTGGAGTGAGTATAGCGTTGAAAACGAGACGGGAGCGTGTCTTTTGCCTTCTGCACGTACGAGATAATTAAACCGCGCGGAATGGTCGGTATAAAGGGAAGCCAAAGTCAGAGGAGCGAGCGCGTCCCTTTGCCCGGTCTCTTGAAAGGGGGTGAGCTAAAAAAACCTTAAGTTTCATGAGCGCAAGGGAAAAATTCCGGGGATTTTATAGAAAGTTCCGAGGCCATTGAGGTGGCTTTTGGTAGGGCGTCTATTGTGCACATGTGTGAAACATACAGACACACAAAAGCACGCGCGGATTTGTGTGCACGTACGTATGTGCTGACTCTTTACTTACATGTGCTGTATGGAAGCAGGAACGTCCCGTACCAAGCCACAAACCGACCGCGTAATGTAACGTCTTGCAATACAAACATTGCACGAGAAGCGGTAATTATATTAACAATTCTCGTTTTTCCTCCAACTTGTGTCTACGAAAGCACGTATACTTAATATGTAACACTATAATCACAAATGTAGTATAAAGCGAACGAGTCCCCAATTATTTCATTGGACGTTAATTAATTCACCGATTTATTTATAATTTAAATACCCAATTTCTCTCGAACCGTAATGCAATCGAATTTTATCGTATTATCCCTTGCAGCATCAACGTGGGTCATTTCTGCCCAAACCCATTTGACATTATGCGAGTCCTGTTAAACTTGTCACCCCACCTTAATCGGTACCGACCGTAAAAAAAGTTTTTAAAAGAAAGACACGATTGACCCATGTTGGGGTCGTACGTAAGTCTTTTATTGAGCGATAATTTGAACAAAGTTTCAATAATTGTTATAATGATTTTATTAAATGACTAGCGAATATTTCCGTTGGTCAACACATATTTTTGGTCCGATAATGAATAAAAAACTGAAAAAAAAATGGAAAAAAATGTAAAAAATTTAGATATTCTTGGTAAACTCAGCGTTCGTTGTTTTTTCGCCGAATGATCGCGACTTCTCTCTCGCACCCTTTGACCAAGGGCCGCACTATAAACTTCGCGGAATTGACTCTACGCTTGGCCAGCGTCCCTCTCCTCCTCTATGGCTCCGCTTGTTTTCTTATTTTTCCGCGAATATTGGACGACGATACCGATGCAATTTTTCTTCACCTCATTTTTATTCGGTATTTCGACTGTGAATGTTCTATATTATCTCGTACAAATTGAACGACTGTTATCGACGTAATATCGATGATACAGTATTTTTATTTCCGAAAAATCCGGTTTTTTATTTCGTAAAATTCCAATTTTTCATCATCGACAATAATGTTTCCCGTAATATTTGACTAATATAACTTATTTTTTTTGTATTCCTGCATTCTTTAGCTTCAATTAGATTTTTTTTATTTTTTTTCCGACCTCTGGTTCGGGAATTAGAATTTTTTTCACCGCTGCATGCATCATGCTTATAATTGTTCGCATTTATACATATTAAACATACACTGAGAAAAAAATATGGTATTTCTGACTATATTTCAACTCTGCAGTATGTTTCCCTGAGGTGACAGAAATATTTTATAGTTACTGTAATCCACCAAAATATAGTTTTATTTACTATATTTCAATAACCGAATATATTAAGAGCACATGTTAATTGCAACAATGACATTTTTACATATAAAGTTAAGTATCTGCTACTAGTGGATACTAGTATGTAGCACAAAATATGTAGATCTTTTCACTATCAAAGACAAATCACCCAATTATAGGTATAGTCAGACGTACTATACAAGATACCATTAATAACTTTCCTGATGTTATGTATGCCAATGTCGATATAGTGAAATACAAGAAACCATATAGGGACGGGAATCATCCTATGCCGAAATTGTTTTAATTTATTTAATTTAATTTCCCCTTACTTTATTAAAGCAAAATTACATCGGTTTTCAAAGTCCAATCATTCCAAAAGACCAGACGCGATTTGCGATAAAAAAGAAAAACGTTTATATTCACATTATATATATTTACAGATTTGTTCTGTGGGTCGGGATCGAACTGCCTCCCTACGGATTTCCTACCTAATGCCTACCTACCTAACTCGGGACTCTAACCACTAAACTATCGACTATTACGGGGTTCTTTGAAATTAAATTTCATCTATAAGCTATATGTTAGTGCACTCTGATTGAAAAAAGTGGACTGCAGTAGAAACGTGTATCTCATCGTTCTCAAGATCATTGAATCCTAATCTAGAGTCAGAATTTTCATTCGTTGGTGGAACCATAATAACTTGAGTTATCAATATTAAAAAATCCAAAGTTCCGAAAATTCAGTGACGAAGTCATCGAATTACTAGCAAGAATGACTTTTTTTACAGTTACAGCGACCATCCTGGTTGCTAGTGGCCAATAGCTATACCAGTTATAGTAACCATAGTAGTTGGTAGTGGCCAGTAACCATTCAAGTTACAACAACCATACGGCCCTGATATGCATGTACCATTTTCTTTCGATAGTTGATGAAATATCTACTTAGCAGGCTGGATCAAGTGCTGTCATGGAGTAGCAATTCAATGTTTTTGAATTCAATCCCGCCGAGCGGACTTTTCTTTTTATTAATTTCGCATGCATAAATAATTTTTTTTCTTTTTTTAGATAGACACGTGGATAATTAATTCTAGATATTATTACAAAAATTATTTTGCTACATGTCTATTTAGAAGGAGAAACGGATTCATGAATGCAAGCAATTATAAAAAAAAAAATTAAGTCCGTTGGGTGAAATCGAATTCAAGATCATTGTATTGTGAGTTTGGCACTGATCCAACCTGCTAAGCTGATATTTTGTAAATTAATGAAAGAAAATGGTACATGCTTATCAGGGCCATACTGTTACTGTAACTAGTATGGTTACTGGCCATTAGCAACTAAGATGGTTACTGTAACTGTAAAAAATAGCTATTCTAGCTAAAAAATAAAATTGGTCGTAATGTTTCGTTAATAGTTACTGTCGTAAAGTATTTTAGTGAGATTTACTCACCGGAAATTAATAATTACTATGTAAATAGTGTAATGGGGATTAAAATTGCGATGGTCCGATCGGAATGAAAATATGCTACTGTTGATCATATTTTTGTCTATATGGCAACATGTTCGTAGTTTTGTATTTACCATATTTTGTATTGTTAAACTTTTTACCACGACTAATAATACTTTTTATCTAAGATATTGTTATATACACCATTCAGATCGTATGTTCAAATGAACATTTCAATTATAGTTAAGTTAACTATAATATGATATTTCTGTCAATACATTATAGTTAATTTTACTATAACACATTTTACTATGTTAGTTTGTGGGAATATACCATGGTCTTTTCTCTCAGTGTATTTAGACGATCTTTTTGAGAAATATCTAAGTGTTACGCTTTAGTATAGGGATCAAACTAGCTTCGTGAATTTTTTGGGAATTTTCCTCTCATGCTATCTGGCCGAAAACGGCGCTGGACACAAATGACCCATGTTGGTGCCGTAAGGGTGCCAAAAAAGGTTAGTGCCGTAAGGGTTAATTATGCCAATTGTTTTTTAATGAAAAAATATTTCCAGCGCATCGTCCGTGTGTGACAAAATAGACAATCGTTTACATTATATCGCGGAGAAAAAAAAATGGTGTTAATGAAACAAACGTATTCTGCTACATGTAATTTCGTCACATCAACAAATGATTTAATCAGTAAAATTTCCTCTTTTCACCTTAGTATTACCCTTTGTATTCAGTATTTTAATCATTTTGTAATTTTATTGATCACAAAACCAATAAAATTCACCTAATTAATTCGATGTCGAATTGAAATATTACAATCGTAATAACGATAAATTGGATAATAGGATAATCTAGAAGTCGAACGACGATCGAAATACTTTGTAAAATAATTTCCAACATTGTCACGATGAACGAATTACTTTGACAAATTAATGAATCCAGTGTAATGAGATTCAAAACAAAAAAAAACTTCTCTCAACTCAAAAGTTCGCTTCAAAGTGAACATTTTCGTTAGGATTTTTGCGAATCAACAACTTTGTAACGAGTATGATCAGTGCATGAAAATTGTTCATCAAACTAGCGTGAAAGTTTTTTACTCCACCACATATAAACGTCGTAGATAATGAAATACTCCAAACAATGTGTAGATGAAAGAATGAATATGGCAAATGTAGCAATTTATCGAAGAGAGACACGATAACGTCATACAAACGCGTCTATACATACATTTGTGTGGATGTACATCTGTATGCACTTATCCATTGTTCAGAGCGTACAGAAACTCTCTGGAGCAAACATAATCCTCGACCAGTCAAACTTGCTATTTGTGAACGCAGATACCACTTTATATATACATGTATATATTCATATATATGTATATTGCATAATTCAGTTATAAGTTGTATGTCTGTAGATAATGCTCGGATAGAATCGGCTTGTCTCACTTCCTCGTGGATACTCCGTTGAACGAGGGCGATTGGGCGCATAAAGTTACGCCAGTAGCTCCCCGGAGAGTTCTCATCGCGTATAATTCCAAGGCTAGAAAGGACAATCGCATACACATGCTACGATTACTCTACCGAGCGATTACAATAAGCACCATACGAGAAACTTCAACTCCTAAACTATATTTTGTATTCAGATTTAATCGCTTTCTTTCCATAAATACGAACAAACTGTGGCCTGATGAAAGTGGAGGAGAACTTGATTGAATAATCTCGTTGATTTAATGAATAATTGAATAATTGTAGTGTTCGAACGTGACATTTTTTTTGTGAAATATGAAAATGTCGAGGGAATCGATAGTAAATCTTTGTCTTTGGCTAATTCTCGCTAGTTAATGAATAGTACTGACATAGAGGAGAGATGGATTAGATTATTAGATTCGCAAAAGACAGTTCGATGCATTGCAATGACATTTAGAAGATGGTCCAGCGTTTACCGACTGGGCTTAACGGTGCAAAAGGTCGAATGATGCCACGCGAGAATATCGTAGAATACGCCGCGTGCCTCATCTTTCTTAATACCTGGCTCTTGACATCCCCGTTTTTATCTCTTTTTCTCGCGATTAACCTAGACAGTCGTGTTGGAAGAAGATTCACGCAGGATCGTGATTTTGTATATTACACTATATTAGCATGCTTTTCATTTCTCCCAGGGTATAAACAGTGGGAAAGCATTAACAATAGAAGGTCAACGGGTTTTTGCGGACATTCCTCGAACCCTTAATCTCTCGACGATTATTGCGAATACGAACGAACTTGACGGCGGCATTGCAACACGTGTTTATGCATAAATATCAGAATTACTTGAACTACAAGTCCAAGACAAAAAATAACCCATTGAAAATACAAATAAACGCCTCGTTTATTGATGATCGTCAGAGTATACGAAAAAATAATTTACGTTACATTGATTAATGAAAGTTCAAATCACGATCTATATCGAGATCAATCTTTCTCCTCCGGTTCTTTTTTGTTGATTTTTGCTCTGCTTCAATCGCTCCATATTTTTTTTGCATAGCCCTCTCTTTCTCTTATTTCAATCCGATCGCGATCTTTCGTGCGGCGAATCGCTTTGTCCGAAGAGGAAGAGGCTACGTCATGATCGTCGAACCACGAAAAGGAACCGAAATAAAGGATTACGAGTGAGATCTACACACGTTCCAATTTTCTCCTTTTCTACCGTTTTACAATTTATTTTTATCCTTTTTAACGTTCTTACCCGGACTTAGTTGTCAGAAGATTGTGTGAGCGGAAGGGAGAATGAAAAAAAGGAAAAAAGCCCGACTCGTTTCTCTCTTGCGTTCGCGATCGCTATGCGCTCAAGATTGGTGCCCTCTGTACTCTCGTCGTCCACGACGGCAGAAAACATTGGCTGCTCTCGGGGACACTGGATCGGCACAGCTTTTTTTCTACGCAGTCCGAGCGTGCCAGGTCCTCAAAAGTAGCCCAGCGCGGACCTCGAACGCTCACTCTCACTCTTTTATGTTATCCCCCCCCTCCTCTCTCTCTCTCTTTCCCATTCTCACTCGACTCCGTCGCTCGTAGCTCGATTAAACGGAATTACACACTGGATTTCATCTCCATGTGTGTGTGCATGTGCCCGCGTTAGCGTAAATGTGTGTACGTAATGACCACGAAATTTTCTCAGTGCCATTCGAAAGAAAATTGGATGCTTCGCCCCAACCTCCCTTATGAAATTATCGTGGGAAATTTTTTGTCTTACTTGGTCGACGCGTCGAAACTTTCGAGATGGCGATATTCATTCGTTCCCATGAAAATGATTAAAACTATGAAAATTTTCATTGATAAACGCCGCGAGATGAATATTTATAAAATTTCTTTTTCCATTGAAATTATTTGTAGCATAAGGGATTTTTCTCACAGGCTTCCTGCCACTGTCTTTGTTGTTCTTCTTTCACAGTGCAAACGTCGACTGTTTTGTTTTTTCTAAACGGTAAAAACTTTTTGAAATATTAATCCCCATCGCTACGGATTTCGGTAGGAGAAAGAAAAAAAGATAAATGTATACGATTCGAAGGGTTTCAAATAAAAAAGTGATCTAACCTTGGGGAAACTCATCAATCGTCGTTTCTCTCGTCAATCGACAGGAGAAATAGTGATCGAATGTGAGGTGAGTTAGCGAGAAAGAAGAGGGAACCGCGAGAAGCGAAGCGGAGAAAGCAAGATTGAAGATGTAAGCTTTCTCGCAGGGACAGAGGTAAAAGCGACGGCGGCGTTCACGAAAACTATTGGACGTAGGGGGCGCGCGAGAACGTGATGGATCGTTCGATGCTTTTCGTACGCGGCGAGGGACACTCGAGATCGTTATATATAGAAGGGACGCGGAGACGAGTTCTCGCGGCTTTATACACTACGGCGACGAGAATGATCTTTCGCAAGGATCTTCCTTCCGAGGTGGTCGTCGAGCCACAGAAACACGAATCAACGATATTGTAGTATCTCGAATTTGTATGATACGTTATTTAACGATTTTATCGAAATAAACTCGATCGTGAATATTCATTCGTTCACTAAATAAACCATATCAATTATTTCTGCATTTCACGAATGTTTCTTTTTTTTTAACTTCTTACGATACCCAGAAATACAGAAATTCACCTATAGCGAGTTCATTTCAAGTAAATAATAATGCGCGCTCATAAAGTAAAAATTAAAGTTCCAAATATCGAGGAATAAAGAAAAAAAAAAACATACGTGATTGAAAAAAGAACTTAGGAATATTGATTCATAGACCGTTAAAAGAAACAAAAGAAAGATTTTAGATTTAAAAAAACGTAAAACACGCAAACTCACGAAATTAATGATCAGCTCGCTTAAGGCGAGCAACCACATTAGATGCTTCAAAAAATCAAAATTTTTTTTTATTTCATGAATCGTTAGCAAAATATCTTAAGAATACACCCTGAAAATTTCAAAACGATGTTCGAATTCCTTCTAACGGTATGCATATAAATGATAAAGACTCTCCGCTCGACTCCCAAGCGCGCTCAAATTTTGAACGTGTTTTTCTCGAAACGACATTTTTTCAATTTGCGGTAATCATAACTCAAAAACTAATCGATGGATCATCTTCAAATTTGGAACACGTTTGCATAATATAATTTATTAAAACATGAACCTAATGTTGAAAAGATTAGATTGTTTAAAACATATTTATTATTGCAAAATGCCGGGGGAAAAATGCTAAAAATCGATCATTTTTTTCAAAAACATTCCAACATTCAATTCTCGATTTTTTTTCAAAATTTAAGTTCATATTCTTAAAAAAACATCTCAAGAATGTATAAAAATTTGTTTTACTATTTCAGATGAGAATTGCGAGCTGCACAATTCCCGCAAATCGACAACGACGTTGAGTACACGCCAAGGGACGCAGCGGATTACACCTTAATTAATGCATGAAATAACTTGAAAAAATTACCAGAGATGTATGAAAATATGAATAAATTATTGTCAGAGTTGTGGAAATTTCCGTTTTTTTTTTTCACAATAAAAAAAATCCAAAAAATCATCTAATTTTCGGTCTCCTAAAGTGGTTGCTCCCCTTAAGATATCTGGAGGATTTCAGTGTTTCGAATCGTTCAAAAAATATAGGAGAGGTAAAAGAGAGTTGAAGATATTCTTGGTAAAAATTCAGAAACTCCTGGCCCCGCGTCATCGGTGGACGAAAAGGAGCGAGAAAGAGAGATTAGTTGAGTTTCGTTTCGTAACTTTCAGGGCTTTTTCTTTCTAGATGTATTCTCTTTAACGCAATGGGGTTCCTTGGATTGAACACGCGGGAAACGACTAAGCGCTATGTCTTCGGAGATATATCCCCAAACGTTTGCGACGTTCGATCCCACGCTTAGAGCTATCCTTATATACCTGAGGAGGAAGAGAATCTTCGGTAAGATTTATTGCCCTCGTGTCCACGAGAAAAAGGGAGGGAGGGAGGGAGGGAGGGGGAGAGAGAAAGAGAGAGAGAGAAGAGGAGAGTTGGAGAGAAAGAGGAAGATGGGAGTAGAACAAGAAGAGAAACTCTCGATCAAGATTCGGCTCTGAAGGAACACGCACCTGGGATTTAATGGTGCGTTCGTTTAAATATATATCTGTCCGTATGGGACGTTCTCATTCGAATTAAAAGTCTTGAGCCTTGCCTTTACGATTTTTTAAAATTGTTTTCTCAACTTTAAATGTCGGGCAGCATTATTTGCCAATTTTATGAACAATCCAAGTATCATAATTGTTTATTATGTATTATGCACAAACAGCTAGGAGAAAAATTTCCAAAAAATATTCTTAATAGATTTCTGATCGAATATCCTTCGTTTTTCGTTCGAAACTACATCAGCTAGTTTTCTAAATGTTCCAAATTCACAAAAAGAGGAAAAAAAGAACTGAATATCCTGGATACAACTTCGATTTGTAATGATCTGAAAAATAGTGGAATATATTTCGGTTTCGGAGTTCAAATCTGGTCGATAGGCCCTTAAATCGCCCATATACATAGGCACCTTTCCCATATACATCTCAATCTTTCCTTTTTTTTGTTTGCTGTTAGAAAGCATCGATGAGACAAGTTGAGCCAGGTTAAGTCTACCGGTTGAGTAAAATCGATGACGCGATCAAAAAACAGATCGAATTTTCGAACAATTGTGTTACGGATGTTTGATCACTTGATCAATATTGAAATTTTGTTACTCTTTTTTACATTTCTTTTCGTTTTAATTGACTCGCAAGGGTTTTTTGTGCCCAACAGATCGTAAACGCGTTAAGGAGATAAGGGGAATTGGCCTCACACGAATTCGATCGGGAGTCACGCGTGTCAATTACAATGAAATTCTTCGTTCACTGAGAAAAGCGATTTGGTTAATTCAATAAAACTATTCAATTTCATTCATTTGATTAACCGATTGAAAAAAAAAGAAAAAGAAAATGATTGAAGCCACGGAATAATTCGATCAACTAATAATGTCGTTGAATGAACGGAATATTAAATTCGACGTGGTGTTTTATACACCGTGCGATGAGCAAATATCGATCGATACAACTAAATTCTTTTCTCAGTGTTCAAACATTGATAAATGATTCTTCTATTATACCTGACCTTGTAGGATAATCATGGAATGCATGGCGATCGCGAGATAATTTGAGAGATCGTAATGTTGTCTGTTGACTTACCTGTAACAAGAATAAAATACAAAATTCACGGTCAGAAAATTGCATCACGAATCGGACCATAATAAATCGCACCGAAAATAAAAAACGATGAAAATATACAGGAAAGTTTTCATTTACCTCCGACAATCAATTTACTCGTTTATCAATATGTCATCTACTCATTAATTTCACGGAACATTCGCACCAACGAAATGAATAATAAATTTCAAATAAATGTATACAATAAATATGAAATAAATTAAGACAAAATGGGTTAAATAACGATTTTTTTAATAAAAACGATTTTTTTTCATAATTGGATCAGTAACATGCACGCAGCGGAATATTGTACGGGCTTACGTATTTACGCGTGTATTAATTTGAACGTGCGTGTGAAAATATGAATGAGCTTAAGAACGCGGTGGATACCGTTAATAAACAATTCCGAGTACGGATAACTGAGCGGGCTCTCGGTTTCCGAAGTTAATCAATCATCTTGCCAACTTTTACGAGGATTTGTGTACTATATACGTACATGTATACATACGTACGTGTTATTGTAACATAAATATGTGTATATATAGATATTGGTGCGAGCGCCAAACCCCGTGTCGGCGATTATTTCTCTCCTTCTTTTATATTCTTTTATTATTTTGATTTTTTTTATTCGCGCACACGTGGAACGAACGAAATATTTGCTACGGAAAGAGCGAGATGAAAATCGCCCGAAGTTACATTATAACGAAAGAACCGAGGAGAAACGACAACTCTTCGCTCTCTCTCTCTCTCTCTCTCTCTCTCTGTCTTGCTCGACCAAGACTTTTAACACGCCTTTTACGCTATTCCGCTTATAACGCCCACGATCTTTGCAACTCTTTCGATCTTTCTCGCTCGTTTCTTGGCTCACGTCCAATCGTCCCTTGGGCTCTCATCTCGTTGCGGGCGCGGACGATAAAAACGATAATAATATCTCGGATCGTTCCACATGTGCCTGATTCTCTGCTTTGTAATTTACACCTACATTCGCCATCATTATAACTCGTCCTTAAATTCGAAAAAATCTAACCAAATTTTTGGAAAATTTCGTGCTCTTTCAATCAATTTTTGCACGACAGAGGAAATAAAAGTGAAGAAAAAAGGTTAACAAAATAACCCATTTCACATTTACAGGTGTTTTTTTGTTGTATCTTTGTAAGCGATCGATTACCCCAAAAAATATTGGCAAAATCTGGTTAAAAACAAAATGCATTGAAAAAATAAGTTACGAGGTTTTTTTCAAAAAAAAAAAAAAGAATCAATATGAAATTCCAAAAGTTAATTCATCACAAATAATCTGAAAAATTCGCCAACAGCTTATTATTTAAAACCGAATTTTATATATTTCATCGTATCTGCGAGAGCCAGAAAAAAAAAACAAAAAAACTGGAGCTCACATCTATTTTAAATCGCGGACGATCGGGAGGGAATAATATACTCGCAAAGTGTTCGAAATGTAACTCGTAAAATCACAATTTTTAATGCAGACCAAAGTCCGGAGTGTTCGGATGTTGAAAACGTTCAATCGTACTACTAACCAGGGATTAAAGAGTTTCTAGAGAGATCACTAAATTATCTGATTTTCTGTCTAGCTACGTAAGCTGTATCTATACGAAACGGTTCAATGACCAAGCGTACGATCTAATCGTTCGATCTAACGATATAGAGAGCGCGAGGATGCACAATATGTTCGATTATTCGAACTGTGTGCAACTTCTTTGATGCATCCACAGGTCATGTAAATACTTGGCCACAAGTTTGCTGCACTCGGGCTCTCTCTCTCTCTCTCTCTCTCTCTCTCTCTTTCTCTCTTTCTCTCATATACACATGTATACAGATTCAATGCACAAAATACATGGTACGTGCTGTGGCTCGAATATCCCTCGAATGACCTGCCTCGAACCGGGATCGACCAAAGTTGATTATCGTAAATTGCGTTTTCGTAGAGCTTGCGAACGATCTCTCTTTCTTTCTTTTTCTTTCTTCGCCATTTGGGCTCTCGTTTTATCTACCTTCCTCTTTCTCTCGGCGTTTCATACAGCGTAATATACCAAAACCTCGATACGAAAACGTGGGTGTCATGGGTGGGCGACGAGAAACTCTTACCATAGTTTAATACACCGAGATTCGAATAATCGCGAGCTAACACCGCAACATTTTACGAGTATTACATACTGCGGCGGTACTGTACATCGAATAAATAAATAAACATACATTTATGTTTATAATTATATATACATATAAAATGAGCCAAGCCTAATTGACAGATTCGTGCTATTCGCAATTGAAACATTTATTTTCTTGACAGAACATGAAAATGAACAGTTCAACAAAAAGTTTGCAATGATTTTTTCCTCTCATTTTTCACTTTTTGAAGTGTTTAATCTGTATTTTTTTTTACGCAGCCTCGATAAAAAGCATTTAACGAAATTTTAATGAGGGGCAAAGTAAAAGCTCGGCCAAAGGGCCGTATTCAAAATTGCAAGAATGAGTAACAACAATTTGCTTTTATAGAATAATGGGTATAAAAAAAATAGTACCAATCAAAAATGGTGAGGATTTTGGAACGTAACTTTAACGCGAAATGCCTCGCAAATATACACGAATAAATACATTTGTAGCGTTACACCATAAACGCAAGTAGATACGATGACTGGATACAGAGCTGATTCGTGATATGGTACGAACCAGAAATTAAACCTACGCCCATGTATCGTGTCATACCTCCCCCGCGACACTAATGGTATCTATAAATTTGCATACATTTACATTATACGTATAGAGAATATATTTATACGTGAAATCGACCCACAATACGACGTCGGGTTTTATCATCGCAAAATTGACAAGTTCCGTATTTCCTGGTAAATCGATTAATCGAATTTACAAACCGGAAGGGGTTATTGGGGGAAATAGGCGGCTGCTGAATTACGATGTTGAGCTTTGTATCGTCGAAATGTAACGTCAATGTAAAGTTTCTTTATCTTTTCATGCTTTTGTAAATTTTGATGCAATTTCGAAAGACGAAAATTCGTTGAAATTTTTTTTTTCATTGCAGTGTTAATTGTTTGTTGACCGTTTTGTTTTGTCGCCATAAATTTCAAAGTGGAATATTTGTTCGTAAGAGTGCTGCGATCAAAACGTTTTTCTTCTTATTTTGCATGCGTTATTTCAAAGCTTTGGATTTTTGACATAAAAAAGTATTAATAACCAAGGGTAATGAATGAAATTCTAAGGGAATTTGAAAAGAAGAGTTCAATCGAAGTATTTGGGGTGGGAGTAAGATTTTCGAATGATTGAAACTTCGAACGGCTAAAACTCCGAATTTTTAAATTGAAGAATAGTAGTATGTAGACAGATTAATTCTACTACAGCCTTTATGCTGGAAATAAAAAAATGAGAAATTAAAGAGTTCGAAGTACATTTACGTCAAAAATAAAATATAACAGTAGCCCACCAAATGACGAAGGCTGGAATAGCGATTTTACAAAAGTTCGACTATTACGCATTCGAGTCGTCAAATACTGAAATCGACAATATTATGAATATTCACAATTTCAAATATATTTTAACGAAAGACAAAATATTAATGTGGTCAAAATAGCGAAACACCAGAAAGTCGAACGGTCGAAATAGCGAGAGCCTCTGGGCTGTAAAGTATTGCTTGTCATTCTTCGTGCTTCACATCGTTCGCTATTCTGTACTTCTAATTTTTAGTCATTCGAAAAATTCATTTTCGAATTATTCATACTATATACTTTGGTCTCTCAATAAAAGAATTGCTCTCCATTACGAATTTAGAAAATATAAACTTCTTACATTAGGACAATCTATATTATCAGCATTTGAAGTATAGACAGTCTGAATATATATTTTCAAATAAATGCGCGATCAAAGAAAAAATATTACATCAAATACGCATTCAACTTAATATACTATCGAAAATATAAACTTCGAATTTCTTATTTTTCGTTAATCGAATGTTATGAATACTAAAATTTTGAAATATTAACCGTTCTACAATTTGGTTATTCTACATATTAACCCCCACCCAGTATTTGCAGGGTTTAAATAGGAATGGCGCCACTTGAAAATCTCTAGGAACCAAGCAGTTTTCAAACCATTTGAATACAGTGTCCAATTATGGAGCTGAATCATAAAAGTTGATGAAAATATTTTCTCGATAATACATTAATGTTGACATCATATATACGATTATTTTAATATAATAAAATCCGCGAATAGGAAGATCGGGAGTGAGCCAAAAGTAAATAGTAAACGAGGAAAAACGCATAGGAGAGTGATTTGACTTGGCTCGATTCATCGCTTCAATGCTCTCTCTTGCTTTGCCAACATATCTCCCACTTAATATCCTTGAAAATTCATTCATGTCTCTCGATTTTCTCCGTATACGTACGAGAAAATCTTACGTGTCTTCTCGTTCGAAACGTCAACGGGGCGATATTCGTATTGTGATTAGATAAATATACAAATGCGTTAGTTAAATAGAGTTTTTCGAGGTAGAAAAGAGATGCGAGGTCGTCATACGAACGTTGAATTTTCACCGTCTTTCTCATAAATGAGAAGAATATCACCGAGCAAGATACGAATTTTGTCAGTAGTAGCGAGAACCGCGTATAACGTATGTTCAGACGTTGTAGCGTTCTCGCGTCTCTCTTACATCGTGCGAATACGTAATGCGCAAAAATATACCGATGAGAATACTAACACGATTCTGCGTATGACACAAGTACGTAAATATAGTCGAAGAGCACGTAAAAAGTGTCTAACGCTACTACTAAGTTCGCATGTATCAACATATATTCAGATACCGGATAATAGAACCAACTGGTTCGTACGTCCAAGCTTTTCTGTTTATTACGCGTCTAAATATGCGAGGGAATAATCTCGTAATCGTGCAAAATGTTTTCCTAAAGTTTGAAATACAGCGTTTCAACTGGAACGAGCGATATGAAACCTTCGTACCAATTGACTCGTTTATTTTTCTTTCCATCTTTCGATGGAGCTTAAATAACAAAACTATCAATGCGAAGGGCCATTGATTTCACAAATAGGTTTTGTCTTTTTGTTAACTCCAAAATCGAGAGTCTAATTAAGGGAGAAATAATGCAAAAAATACTCATTGGATCAGGGCGTTTGAGCGAAAACGGAGAGACGATAGAAGAGAAAAATAAGAAGGTATTAGAAACTAAAGCGGAAGTAAGATAAAAGATTAGAGAATAATAAAAGTTTGCTCGCATAACTTGATGATGCCCTCGCGAAAGTTGATCTCGCGGTCGTCTCAACGCCTCTTCGTATTCGTGGTCGTCTTACACGCGATAGTAGACGAGAGATCTCGCGGCCTTTGGCCAGAGTAGAGGGAAAAAGAGTCTCGTCGACTATTTTAACCGTGAAATAACTCAGTCGTTCTGTGCCGACTCTGCGAGCGGAGGTCGACCGAGAGGCCGCGTCACCGTCTCTCCGGAGGAAAACTGCGGCCGCCATGATATGTGGATCCTAAAGATAGAGCACCCGAAACAACCATAAACCTTCGTTGTTTTTTGTTTTTTTTTGTTTCTCGTAAACGATTTTTTCTTTTCTTTTGTCTTCTTGCGCTTCTCTCTACTCTTTCAAGCTACCGTACTCTCTTTCATGTACACTCTCGCTCTCTTCGCCATTTAACCTTCCAACGGCTTGTACGTATGTGTGTATTTCGCCCTGTACGTCGTCGCGACGTCCAATTTCGTTCGGGTCGTGCGCTCGCACTCGCGACAGCTATATATCTCTCACTTTCGTCGTAAAAGATAAAAAAAAAGAAAGAAAATACGAATAAAAAACTAAATGAAATAAGAAACAAAAACCGTGAGTAAGAGAAAGAGACAGAGATGGGCGCGGAAAGAGCAGAACATTTTTTTACAGCATACGAAAAGAGTCTCGACTATCGTTTTTCATCTCTCGATGTATTTTTTTGCTCAGTAGTTCGAGGGGAAAATACTATTTTTTCAGTGTTACTCAAACGAGTAATTTTCTTGAATTATCTTTTTACTGCAGTATATTTTCCAATTTCATCCGAGTGAAGAAGTTATTGCGAGAATTCAAACATAAAGAGTTTGTACTCTTTTATCTTGTTCGATATTTTCGAAAGGTTAAAAAAATTCAGTTGAAATACGTCAAATGAAAAAAAGGCAGCAGTGTCTTCGCGTTTTTGGCGGATAGTTTGTGCGCTGCAGTATAAACAATTAAATCAGATAATTGCTGCAATTAAAATGGTGAATCAAGAGATTCATTAATAAACGATTAAGGCACCGGACACACAAATAAAAATGTTTGATCTACGTATAACATGTACACAGAGAGCTTCCTTGATCACGACCAATTACCGTTTGACGCGGCAATTAGTCAGTCGTTAACGCTCTCCTTTCTCGATATAAAGTGGAATCAAAACTAGCAAATCCTTCTCCGATCATTTTTTTTTTTTTACGTTTGCCAGTATTCGTGTATGTGTTATATTACGTCGGGGGTTTTCTCGTTAATCATTGGGTGAATACCGAGGAAATTCGATTGAATCGTCAATGGCTATTGAAAAGAGATTAAAGCGTTACCTTCGGTGTGGAGAAAAGATTTAAAGATCAAAGAGTAGTGAATCGCGAGGTGACAAAGTTCAAATATTGGCAACGAGAAATAGCAAGTAAAAAAAAAGATTTTCAATCTTATTAACGAGCGAAATGATTAATTCAGAAAATCTGAGGGTTCTACGATTTTTCAATAAACGTTGAATAAGCATAGTCAACGTGAGTGTTATCGAGACTAGGGAAAATAATAATTGAAATATGGATACACTTTTTGTATTTACCAAGGACAGCGCTCTTGTAACGACTTCGTTGTAGTCCTCGAGAGTTCCCGTCGCGACGCATTAAGCCATTTTGTGAATCCGTAAGAGCACGTTTATTGGCCTCCCGGGATCTGAGACCACCAATTAAGGGTTCAAGAGAGAAAGAAGAGAGAGAATACGAGAGGCAAAAAGAGCAAGAGATCAAAAGGAGAGAGAAAGCGAGTGTGGGTGATTTCCAGCATATATACAACGATTTCTCGCTAACGAACGTGTATCAACGAGACTCCAAGATAAACGAACGAGATGAGATAAAAATCATTGGACTCTCTCCTCCCTCTCTTCATTTATATATCCCTCTGCAGTCTCATCTCATCGTTACAACGTATTGAGAACCACTGCATCGCGGATATACGTAATTCATAAAAAATAAGACAAATGAAGGAGAGAAAGCGATCAAAGTTCTCTCCTCGACGCGAATTGCTATGCAAGTTAAACGCAAATATCCTCAAGTATATATCAACGAAAAGTCCTTTCGGAAAACAAAAATTGCCCTATTTCCCGATTGACCAAAATCCTTTAAAAAAAAATATCTACACGCATTTGCTCCCCCAATAAATTAAAAAACGAAAACTTATGTTTCGTTTCAAAACACATTTCGCTCCGTTCACTCCTGTTACATTTTCTTCACGATATAATAATAACTTCTGACTAATTAGAATTTGAAAAAAAAGTAGATCAATTAAAAAAAAAATTCTTTTACGTAGTACGTGTCTTTTTGCGTTCTTTTCTAGCTCGTGGGAGTTTGAAAACCGGTGAATGTAATAATACTTACAAGGTGTCAGGTTTCATGTCTCTTTAATTTCTTTATTATTGCCTGAGTGAAATAAACCCGGTTGTCCAGCTCGAGTTTGCCCCGGAACTTTATGAACACACATACAAACGCAGAGCACGCATTTACACACACACACATACACACTCTCTCTCTCTCTCTCTCCCTCTCCCGCTTTCTCTCTCTCTCGGTTGCACATTTTCTCGTTGTCCCGGGCATTGCCGCGAAGAAAACTACTCGCAGCTTCCATTCATCGAGCCAAGTTGGTTGAACGAGAGATCGAGCTCGCCCGCGAGTTTCATTATTATGAAATACCCGACACCATCGTCGTTGTTTATTATATATATATGTATATATCGTCTTGTGACGTCAGCCAGGTGTGGCTTTGCCGTCATATTTGTTCTCGACCTTTTCTCTAGCAGAATCATAAAGTACCCTCGATATACTGCACCCGCAATCTCGTATCCAAGATCCTCTTAATAATAATATGAGAAGCAAACTATAATCGAATTAGCGGAAAAAACGTGTCCTCGTCAAAGTTTCGATGACGATCGAAGGTTGAATAATTGCGTTTCAGACACGTTCGTTTCTAAAATAATATCGTTCATGCTGAAAAGTATTTTCGTTTTTATCATATCACGGACCGTGACTACGACAAAGAACACTTAAGAATAAGCAAATCATCGAATCGTGCTCGCAAATAGTTGGCTGTTTATTGCGCATTTTTTTTCTATAAATGAAACATTCTACAGGATTTTATCGCGAAACAGTCATAAGAAAAAAACTAACAATGTTGTCAAGAAAAAATGATATATTTTATTATCGTTTTGCTTCCATGTGCTCCACGTTATATAGCAATGTTGAAAGGATTAGAAAAATAGAACGATGATTTCGAGAAAAAAAAAAAAGAAAAATTTCCGTGAATCAGAATAAAATATTTTTTTACTATCTCACTTTGCAGAGAAAAATGCGCAAGATTTTGTGGCGTTCACAAATGTTTTTCCCGCGCTTTTGACTGCCTTACACCTACGGCAAAGATCGCTGTGAAGCTGGCCACTCGACAACCCGTTACGTGTGCATTTTTTCACATTTTTCTTTCCGGTTTGCCCCCCTATTGAGTTAAACGCATCAGAACGAGTCGAGAAGCTGCTGAATCTCCCATCTGTTGTTCGAGGCTGTGTGCACAACGAGCAACTCTTCTCGCGTTCGTTTCTCGCCCCCGTTTCAAACAAGATCACGCGACGTCCGCGAAGCACGTATATGTAAAATGACCGAGATGGAACCGAAGATCGAGGGGAGTCTCTGTAAAGACTGAGAGTTGTGAAGAAGACGAGGCAAAGAGAGAGAGAGAAAGAGAGAGAGAGAAAAAGAGAGAGAGAGAGAGAGAGAGAGAGAGAGAGAAAGAGAGAGAGAGAGAGATGAACGAGTACAGAGAAAGGGACAAACTAGATTGACCTCCCCAACTGAACGGTCAATTCCTCATTACGCTCTCCCCATCACGCTTTATTCTTTCCTGCGATCTTATACCGTCCGAATTTTTTAGCATTGAAATTTTTTTCTTCTACAATTACAAGGTATAAAAACAAAAGAATTCAAATCGGCAAAAAAATGGAATTAAAAGGAAGAAAAAAAAGATAACGAAATGTGAAGAGAATCATAGCAGATATATGACACGATGGAGAAGAAAGACCGCGAGGAGAGTCGAAAGAAGATCTTCGAGAACGAAGAACAATGAGACAACGAAGTCTCGGAGTTCTCTCCATTAGATTGCCGATAATAATTGCGAGTACGGGCCACGAGACTCGCTCTGAACGCACTTTTTTCCCCTCTTCACTCTCGTAACGAACACTCTATCTTATTTTCTCTTTCGCATCTCGTCTCAAGCTCTTTATTGCGCTTATAAGGATAACGGAAAGAGCTCTGCTGGAATGAGCGTTCTATAGATATCGATAATGAGAATAATGTTTATAATATACAGCCTTGAAATATTCACTCGGTATTCTCTTTCGAAACTACGCAACAACAAAGTATAAAATATCTTTAAAAAAAATTAAGGATATACTAATTCCTTAGCGATTCGCGAAAGATACTGAATTCTCTGGAACAGCAGCGTTGGATATACGGCAATGAAGTATAATAAATGAATGGAATTGATTATTAATTTAGATTGAACTTTACACCGTTAAAAGCTCTCGAAGAACTTTCAAACTTTCAAATACTTTAATTTCCAAACAAATTCGTAAGACTGCAAAGTTTCAGATTAAAAATACAAGCTCCATCGTCGGAATAAAAGTTACGGACGTTAATACTCCGGCAATTTTCATTTATACAAATAATTATTTGTAAAATGTTTACGCGATTAATATTCCATAAAATGATAATCGATCTATTAAAACGAACGTTGAATAATCGGATTTTCGACGATATTCGAAATAAATTTCTCATTCATTGAGCTTTTTTTCAAAAATTACTCATCTGCAGAATCCACGAGCGCTATAATACCATTGTGCAAATGTAGTTTTGATGGGAGTAAAAAAGGGAACGTCGGGAAGTATCTTCCTTTCAGTTACATGCAGTAGCCAGAGAGACGCTGTTCTTGAGATTCGCGTATCGCGCAGAAGAAAAAAAAGGTATGAGGTTGAAAGCAAAGGGGATGACGAGAAGATGAGATGAGACCACGAAAGCGAGCGTGTCCCCTTTCTTTGTTCCCACGCCATTCGGAGTCTCTCTCTCTCTCTCTCTCTCTCTCTCTCTCTCTCTCTCTCTCTCTCTCTCTCTCTCTCTCTCTCTCTCTCTCTCTCTCTCTCTCTCTCGCTCGCTCTCTCTCTCTGTCTCTTTTCGTTTCTCTTTACCTCTCTATTCTCTCTTATTCTCGCATCCCTGCCGCCTCCTCTTGCCCAGGCTCCACGCCCCGGTGTCAACACGGCGGAAGAGTATCTTCGCTCGAGAGATTCAACCGGACAAGACGTTGAAAGAACACAAAGGGACGTCGTCCTCTCCTCAGTGTCCGGCGAGAGGCTGCCAAAGAATTGCGAACATCGACAGAAAGACGGAAGGAAATAAAAAATAAATAAAAAAAGAAAAGGTGCAGGGACATACAGAAAAATCGACATCTTTTGATTACTGCACATCCGTACGACAATAATAATAATAACATCGATAATACTAGTAGTAAAAATAACAGTAATAACAACAATAAAAGGTTAAAAATTCAACGCCACATTTTCAATAATTCTAGTCCAAAACGTTGCTCTATATAAGAGGAAAATAGAGTTACGTGTCACAGAAAAAAATCGCATATACAAAGAAAGCGTTTGAAAAAAAAAGGAATAAAATGTGCGGAGTCAATTGAACGGTACAAAAGGGTTCTCGTGTGCCATTGCGTAGTGTCTGACCGTCTTACTAACAGATAATTCGGAGTCGGTACAACGGCAAAGAGGGAACAAGAGAAAAAACAGAGAGAGAGAGGGGGGGAGAGAGAGAGAGGAGAGGGAGGGAGGGGGAGAGAGAGGGAGAGGGAGGGAGGGGGAGAGAGAGGGAGAGGGAGGGGGGAGAGAGAGGGAGGGGGGAGAGAGAGAGGGAGGGGGGGAGAGAGAGAGAGAGAGAGAGAGAGAGAGAGAGAGAGAGAGAGAGAGAGAGAGATAGGGAGAGAGAAAGAGCTCAAAGGATCCCGCGGCAGGATATATCGATGGTCTGCTTGGTGAAAAATTCGAACTATTTGCGATACACAAAGAAAAATACCAAATCGAATGCCTGGGATGGCGGGTAGCGTTGGGAACACAGCCCAGAGCCCTCTCGTGGTATGATCCTTCGTCTTTCTCTATTCCCTGGCTATTCCTCTTTCCCTCATACCACTTGATTAAACCCTCGCAACCCTACCGGGTATATATACTCTCACAATAACGATAAACCCCGAGTCCCTCCGCGCCTCTCTCTCTCTCTCTCTCTCTCTCTCTCTCTCTCTCTCGCTCTCTGCACTCGAATGCACACTCAACCTCTTTTTCGCAATGGCACTAACGTCTCGTCAACACGTTTTATCGCGATGAAATGAAACATAATAGAGATTGCATGCAATTCCTGACCAAATATTGTTTTTGCAGTCAATATACATTCGGCTTTGAAAATTTGAATGAATAAAATCAACATTTTAAATAACGTATTGATCAATTTCGTTGTTACGGCTGATAAATGGTAACCTTTTTCAATAATTTACGCTCTAATTTTTGTTCAATCAAATGGTTAAATATGCTTTTTTGGCACGGCATTTCGAATTTTATCGTATAGTTCTTAAGAGTCCAAAGAAGACCCATGATTTTTTTCAGATTATTCCGAGCACAACAACATAATCCAATAAGCGATTGAAGCTTATGTCCTTTTGGAGTTTAGGGATGCTGAAAACAACGTCAGAATTCTAGGGTTGACTCCAAATAGAAAAACAAAAAATTTAGCGACGTGTCCGAAAATCTCGAAATTTGTTTATTTTTTTTTTTTCATATTTTTCTAACAACTTGATTTAATATATTTTGATCCAAAAACACCGAAAAGATCGATCTTTTTTCAACCGAAACTTTCCTTAGAAAACCCCAAAAACGAACAATTTTATTGGTAGTTTTTTAACATTATCTCAATGATCAATTCGGAAATAAAAATTGTTGGAAAACTCTCTGAAAAACTCATCGCAATACCGAAGAAAAATCGTTGTTTTATATTACCCGAAATCTTATTTTTTAAGATAGTGCCAGCACTTCGAAAGTCAAAGAAATTAATAGTACCGTTACCGAAATATCTGAAAAGGTGATTCCCGCTCCAGGCTATTCCCGCCGGTCAATGCACAAGCCTGCCTAATAACCTCTGTTACGATAGAGAACAGGATCTAAAAAATCTTTAGTCTCGATATTTGAATATTGTGAGGTGTTCAACTATCGAAACGTTTCAATATACATACATTTTTACACAAAGATTTATAAAACTCTTCTTGTAGCAACGGCTGCGATAATGAGTAAATACTGAGCCACAGCATCACATGAGATGCAAGGAGAGTTCAAAAGTCTAGGTGTGTGTGTGTGCGTGCGTGCGTGCGTGCGTGTGTGCGTGTGTGTGTGTGTCGATAGCCGTGTGGCTTATTGTCGTATCGGGAAAACGTTTAACGCAAAGCTGCATCGTGGTTGATTGCAAATATTGGCAGGCCCATAGGGAATCAGCGCTAAGGGGACGCGAAACAGTGTGATGAAACCTAATTGGGTAAGTCTTTGGCCTGGCTTTGTGCCAGAGACCTCGAGCGACAAAACTAACGGGGCAAAGGGGATTTTCTCGGTATTGCACGTCCTCCATGTCGTGCGACACATGTGTGACAGCATCAGAGAGACGGAATCATCAGCATCGGAAGCATGAAACGGCTAGCAAGACTCACTCGCCCATCGAGAGTCGAGTGGAGAGTTGGACCAAATCAAACAGCTCTGAATACACATACGAAAATCCTTACACACACATACACACTATTTACGTACACAAACGTTAATACACACTTAACAAAACTTGGTTTGCATGTACTTTAGCAACAACCTCTCGCCCTCATTGACTTCAAAAGGATGGATATACATCGAGACGATGGAAGAGAAGGATCTTCAATTAGGGCGAGAGAAAGCGAAAAGTGGGCTCAATTTCGACAATTGAAACGGGCAATGAATTACAGGTTCGCGTACACTCAGAGAAATTTATGGTACAGGCGATCATATTTTAACCATATTAGATGTTTCCCTGGGGTGATAGAAATATTTTACGGTAACGATAATTCGAAAAAATGTGCTTCTATTTACTATATTTTATTAGTCGATTGCATTATGTGCGTATATTGGCTGCAACAATGATCTTCGCAAATATATGTTGTGTATTTGTTACCAGAGGACAGTGATACATTTAGTAAAATGTATAGAATAACTTTTTACGATCGAAATAGTGCACTCGATTATGCTCATGGTAGAAGGTACCAATGTATATATCGATGTAACTTTTTTTCACGTGCATTCCAACCATGTTTATGTTACATTATGTTAATAGTCACTATCATGAGATATTCTAATCAGGCCTGCCCATTGAAAGTTATTAGCAACCATATAAATGGTGAAAAAATGGTTTAATTCACAAAAGTTCGGTCCAACAATAAATATGTTACAGCATATCATATTTTTTATAGCAACAGCAACTTGCTTGTAGTGTTGCTTAGATTATTTGCTCATTGTTAGGATTGCACATGATTATATACATCATTGGGATCTTACGTTTGAATAAATGAATAAACACTAAAATTATAGCTCAATTAACTATAATATAATTTCCCTGACAATTTTCTTTAGTAAATGTTACCATACGACGTCCAATCATATGTTTGTTGTAAATATCACTGACTTTTCTCTCAAGGTACGCACAGTTCCCTCCCATTTGCACAAATATTTCCTTCACAGGTAGAGAATTTTTTTTTATAAATTCAATCAAATTATTAGAAATGAATAAACGTACAAATCGCGAAATATTTCGTTTAATAACAAGCATTACGAAATACAATTGGCTGTACATAAAACAAAAAATAAAAAACAAGAAGATTGAACAGAATGAAGAACAGATACCGTAAAAAATATACTTTGTACACTTTGTAACATCATAAATCATCTTTGAGTTAATTTCTCATTAGAATTGATAACGAAAAAACGAGAAAGAGAGAAATGGCAGTGTCGAGGCTTTTCTAAACTGAACATAAACCAACATAGGAGTAAAAAATTAGGATGTGACTGATCAACGTGTTTAGAGGTGCAATTTAAACGGAAATCATGTAGCTTTCGAGAGGAACACGTTTCGTGCGTCTTCAGCGACACGATTCGGTAATATAAATCCGAGAAATCAGCGAGGAGTCATAATACATTATTCAAGAAACATTTGCCAGAACTCTCTTTCGTTCTCTTTGTCTCTGCTTTTTCCAGCGTGTACTTCCACATTTTATCCTACATGAAGTGTTTCCTATAGACAAAAAACCCAACGCTATTAAACGGTAAAACAAAAAATATAAACAAATTAACCGACTGATCTTTTACTGGAGAACTGAACAGAGAAAGGGGAAAATAGGTATTCTACAGTAAAAACAATAAATTGGTAAATATATTTCACGTGTTAAATTAAAGTTTACCAAGACACTGCACGATTACGTACTCGAGAATAGATAAACGAGAAAAATACGGTAGGTCGGAGCGAAAGAGAGACAGAGACAGAGAAAAAGAGAGAGAGGGAGAGAGAGAGAGAGAGAGAGAGAGAGAGAGAGAGAGAGAGAGAGAGAGAGAGAAAAGCGAGAAAGGGAGATAAAATTGACTTGGTTTGCTGACGAATGAATCATTGAACGATCGACCTTCGGATAATACCCATTCAGACTATATTTATATTATGTGTGTACATACACGTATAGATAGAGGAACACACACATATTCATATCCACACGTGTACAGTGGCGATATCTACAAACATACAGCTACTGGACAAACTCGGACATGCGTGCCGTCAGCTCCCACATGCATAAAATGCGTCGAACGCTGTTGTAATAGTTCTTTCCGAACGGGACAGGGTGAATGAACCTTGTCGAGCTTCGTTCTCGACTCACACACGATACAGAGAGAGAGAGAGAGAGAGAGAAAAGGAGACGAGGAGAGACTGATCGAAAAGGACAGAGAGTGAGAGAGAAAACGAAAAAGAGAGTGTAACGCCTTTCTGTCGTCGTCGGATGCATTGCGCATCCATAACGAGGGATCGGGTGCAACGATGCAATGGCCCTCGACGCAAAACGCTCTTCACCGAGTGTTTAACAAGAGCTTGGGCACTTTATACGTCACTTGTGCATATATTTTCGAGCGTATGGGCATATGTGTGTGCGTGTAAATATGTAAAGCTCCGACCTTACAATGACGCGCGTCCCAACTTTCATACGTCGTTTATTATATGCACATGACAATTACGCCGCGATCACATCGAACACCTCAAAAACGTGACTCGGAATATTCCAGAGATGCATACTCAGCGCATTATTATGAAAGCCATAAAAATCCGCGATTGATTCCCTTTTGACTGATATTTTGTGGTGCACAAACCTGTCAAGCTACTTTAGGATGTTGAAAATATTTAAATATTCTTTATTTTTTTATAAACGGGACACGTCGTTCATTCAACATTAATTCCTAATTTGTTTGAAACGACATTCAGTCTCGTTCCAATTCAAGTATTCTTTTTTTTCACCGGTTACACCTGCCATTTCTTCTGTGGACAATATCCGGTTTCTTTTTCATTTTTTTAACACAAAAAAGTCCTTGTCTAGCTAGCTAGTTAGTAATATTGGGTTTTTATTGGTGATAGGATATTTGTAGAATTTCACGTAATTTCCTTTTCGATTTTAAATTGTAACACGCCCAGAAAACTGTGTTTTCGTATTGAGCATTGGAAAATCTCTATGAATAACGAAATATGCTGTTTTCACTTTGATACCAATTGCAATGAATATTTTATCTTAGCCTGAAAATGTCATGATTAACAATATCAACGTCCAATATTACCAACTGCTAAATTTTAATTGCATTACGGTTTATTCTTCGATAAAAATACGAATTATTATTGTACAAACTACAAAAAACATTACGTAAAACAATTACAACAAATTGTACTACTCCCCAAGTAGTGACGAATCGGACCAAACATTTTTTTCCAAAAGTTCAATTACCGCGTGAGACCTCCGCGAGTGCGTGATTTTAGTCCGTACTCAACAAAGTAAAATACGCCACGTGTGTACGACGTGATCGCGAGAAGGGACAAGAAAAGCTTTCGCATTATAAATTACCCCGTAGGATGTGTTCGAGGCGAAGAGTATAAAGGTGAAAGCTATGGAGATACGATTCGCACACGTTATAAAGAAAGAAAAAGTACCGGAGCAAACAGGGGCGCTTACGCGAAGAATAAACGCGAAACGCGTGTACAGCGAGGGATTCCTATTCGGTATTTATTCATTTTTATTTTTATTTTTTTATTTTTTTCACACACGAAGTACAGAAACGTAGTGCATTGTAGAGGGTTATGGGTTACAAGGATCGTGTGCGTATGGAAACGCGTTCGTCCAAGTATATATTACCGAAGTGTGTATAGCATAGGAAACCGCGAAGGAACGGGATGAGTAGCTGGCGAAAAGGTGGAGGATGACGGGAGGTGTGGTGGAAAGACGCGCGCGAGGTTGCTCCCAACGGCTCAGCGCGTTTTTTCCGAGATGAATTATTCATAACTGCGAGTCAGAAAGATGGATATACATATATATCTATTGTACGAAACGAACAGATATGTATATAAGTTGATGTGTAATGAAAGGAGTAAGATGACATTACATGTGCGCGTCCTCCTCTCCGTTGCTCTTCTCTTTAGTTCTACATAAACCTCTATCCGGTGGACTTTTGCCTTCTCTTTTACCATACTAAACTCTCCTAAATCTTTTCTTCATCGTTCTCTTGCTTTCACGAAGACTTCAACAACCATAAGAAAATCATCCATTCCCGCATTTATCTCTCTTGCTCTCTAGCCTCTTTTTCTTTCTTCTTTTCTTCCGTATCTTCCACATAATAGCGGAGCTTTTTTGCCATTACACGGCCATTACACGGTTTGATTATTATGCCCTCGTACTCTCTCTCCCTCCCTCCCTCTCTCTCTCCCTCCCTCCCTCCCCCCCTCCCCCCCCCCCCCTCTCTCTCTCTCTCTCTCTCTCTCTCTCTCTCTCTCTCTCTCTCTCTCTCTCTCTCTCTCTCTCCTACTTACACGAGGTCGTAAAAAAAATGTGTAAACGCCGAAGGGAGCTGCCGAGAGTCAAAATCTGTACAGCTTGGATTTTACTTCGTGATAAACGTCAAAGATCAGCGTACGATATTCAGAAGTTTATGATTATTGAAATCATTTTTGTTCGATCGTACGACATGACTTTATTTTAATGGCTATTTAGGCTACTTTTTACAATATTGTTTATATTAATAAATTAACAAACACGGTAAAAAAAATCCATCGGTACAAAGTTTCATTGCCCCGAAATAAAATCATTCCAATAATTATTTATTTACGTTAATAAATTATACACGTCCGGAATAATCATTTGAAGATAAAGTAAAAGTTCTTTTTTCGAAACCAAATAATCGTATCTCGTATATATTCAGTAGAAAAGGCTATAGACGTAAAGATGGTAAATAGTTAAACAGTCTTTCAGTTCCGGTTCTGTTGGCTATAGGATTCGTAATAATACTGCAGTAACAGGTGATATGTAGAATTTATATACGTGTATATAACCGTTTATACATTTATACATAAACCCGACTATACAGATATACGTCTCGTATTTCTCTCCCTCTTAGAGTATATTTGACGAAACCATTACGCTATTTCCCGATGGCAAATATAACTCTCCGAATTTCGATATCCAGTTTGATTATATAGCACTACATCCATATCCCGTGATCCGAGCTACGGGCTCTTTCGAGTCTGGTTTTACAAGATTCTCTCTCATTGTCGAAAAAAAGTTGCGGGTGGCCTAGCAGCCTGGCAGGATATCGTAAAAATACTTCGTTTTCTTAATTTTTATTTATTTCTTTTTCTTCTTCTCTTCTGGTTAACAAAGTTGGGCGATCAGATATGGAAACCGGATTAAGAAAAAATTCCATGAAAAAAAATTCCTCTAAGAAGATAATTAATAATGAGCGTGTTGGAGACGATATCGAAATTTTATTTTACATACGATCAAAAAAACCAGTCGAAAAGTTTGTGCGGAATGAATTTTTCATACAACGCTCGAGCATAAAATTTATAGTTTATTATTAAAACGAGGCCGTTTGATTAACTTTATTATACAACATTCGACAGGTTAATTTCGTCATAAAATCTTTTTCGGAATTGCAAAAGAGAACAAATCGTCAGACGATTCAAACGAATCGTCTGAATTCAAACGAAACGTCAGAACAATTCAAACGAATTATAATAAATTAAAATAATTGAAAATTTGAAAATTCGCATAGCTTGAAACCTCCTTGAACGATGCCAAAACTTATTCAATTTCAGAATAAAATGGAAGAAAAAAAGTATATTTTCAAATGTACTGCATGCTACAGTTGGTGAACGCGGTTCACTCAAAGCTCAACGAAGAGCCTACTCTTCGTTCGGTTTTGCCAGAGCGAAATTGAGGCGGTCGAGTGGCGGTAGCGCGTAGAATATTCGTCGACGGATGAAAACGTGGTGAACATACATACACGTATAGAGGATGGCAACGAGAAGAAGGCAAAAGAGTCGGAAGAATAAACGTGAGAGGGAAGAAACGGTGCGTCAGCTCCCGCCAGAAATAACACGGGTATACTTAGACGGCCCTCCGTCCAAGATCCAACCAAACCTCGGAGACTTAAACACGAGAGCGAGAAAGAAAGAAATTCGATTCTGTGCAAGAGTCCTAATGAAAAAAAACAAAAAGAGACATGAGAGAAACGAGAAAGAGAGGGAAAGAGAAAGAAGGAAAGAGTCGTCAAAAACTCCTTACCTCGAATTAACATGACGAACCAATAAAAAAAAAAAAACGTACAGAACTTATATCGGGTGAATCATAATGTGAATAGTTTCAAATAAACATGGCTAACGACTTGTGACAATAATAATGATAACAGAAGACATATAGCCAAACTTTTTATTTTCATTTCAAAAGTACGATTTTTTTCTTTTTTCATAAATCACATCTAAAACATGTGTAGAAGACGTGGGTAAAAGAATTTTTCGAAATTCGAAGCCGTTGAAAAGTTACAGCCGTAAACCGGAGCAGATATACGGAGCGCGCGATTATATACGATAACTTTCAAACGCGTTTTTCTCAAAATACGATTTTTTCAAACTGCTGCCATGATATCTCAAAAACTAGTTAAGGCCTTACATACGTCCAGAATTTCCAAAAAATCGATTTTTTTTTTACAGATTATTATTCTCTATAGTTTTAGGCGTATTTCTGTGTAAGTCGATTGTACAAATTCCCCATAGATCGAAAGTTATTATAGAAAACGTGACTGCTCAACGAGAGTCTGATGCGCGCAGGTAGATGTCTCGAGCGAAACGCACTTGAAACTTTAAATGCATTTTTCTCAAAACTACTTTTTCTGGCACGGTCTGCATGATAACTCATACAGTTTTTAATATTTTTGGATGCTTTTTTTTTTAAATATTCGAAATTGTTTTCTCTATAGTCTGTCGAGTCGGATTGTTGATGTTGTGATTAAAAAATTTTGTAAACATAATTAAAGTGTGACGTTTATGACACAAAATGCACACTTTTTTTTAAACTGCCGTAAAATGCCAAAATTTTTTGAATTTCAAAAATCCGGCTCGACAGACTATAACTACAACTTTATTTTACAAGAATTTTTTTACGTTTTGCAGATCCATCAGCATTTCAAGAAGAAATGATGCAGACCGTGGAGCAACTTTTTTTTCATAGTGCTTCGGGAAACGTGATTTTTTATGTTGTAATTTTTGAAAAAAAAAATGAAATAAATTTTTTTATAAAGTTTAAATACTAATAAACAATGTGTAAAAATTATTTTTATTAATTTCTATTGCTATCTCTTCTAAAAACAGTTTTTCTTTTAGCGCGTTTTAGGCGCTGCTGGACGTATGTAAGGCCTTAATTGATTCTGCTCAAATTTATACAGCATCTTTAGTACATATATAACTACAAGTTGAACTAAAATAATTAAGATTGCTTCGTTAGTTTTCTTTTTACCAGCTACATAGACCCCAAAAAAAAGTGCGAAAAATTGAATTTTTTTTCTAAAGCGTAAAAAAAGATTATTTTTTGGAATTCTGACTTTATTTTAGTTCCATGTAGAGCCTCAAGTCTCACAATTGGAATGGCGTTTGGTTTTTTGATTTCAGATAAGTAGAACGGCTGGAATCATGGCAGCAGTGGAGCACCTCTTTTTTTATGTGTTCCTGTTGGGCGGTGTATCTCCGATTATATTCAATATATTGACTTCAAAAAATTCACAAAGTTTGTTTAAATGTTAATAAAAATGATATACAATTTATAAATTATTTTATTTTAATGGTTTGTCAAAAAAAAATTTCCCAAAAAAGCATTAAAAAAACAGCCTTCACACTAGACGACCGCGTTAAAAAAATGTTGAAGCCTTAGAAAAAAAAATGATGCAAACAGTATGCAAGAGCATAGATGTCGTCATATCAATTGACAATAATTTGTGGCAAAAGTTCTACGACTATTATTCAACGATAATCGAACCTAAAGTATCTTTACCAACAATGAGAAGTTAATTTGGATCGAATTAACATTGAGAGCAAAAAAGGACCTCACAATTAACGAAGATGTGTCTGATATTGACTGTAATCGAAAGCAGACTCTGTATGTGCCCCCGACTCTCTGTTTTTATCTTTCCTCTTTCTCTCGACGCGTTGGCAGGTGACCGAGGAATATATTGAGTCCGTTGTGTGCGTAGAAACGCGAACTTAGGTATACACATAAATATATACCCTCTGTCAAAGTAGACGTGGCAAATCGAGAGAAAGAGTGTATGAGAGAGCGAGAGAGAGAGAGAGAGAGAGAAAGAGAGCCGTGAAGGAACGTATTCAACGGAACGGAAAGACGTGGTTGCAGCGCCAAGGAACATGCTCTGGGAGAAGCTGTGAAGATACAGAAAGATAAAGAGATTGGTAGAGAAACGAGAGAAGTTTCCCCTGGGGTTAGCACGGACAATGAGGCAACATAGAGCCCGTTAGAGCGTCATGTCGTGGATAATTTAGCAAAAGCCTACTAGATCTATACACACTCCACACACACATGCACACATCCTAAAATGCATGCGCGCGCGAACAAGTGCACAGATTTGAACACATATAAATGTGTTTCTCGCGACAAAGACGTGAAACAGACGTTAATGACTGTTTCGTTAATCTAATCTAGTTGACGCGACGATACCACGTCGAAATGTCACTCGATTCGAGGCTGACCACGTATTAATCTTTGTGGCATTAAGGAAAACGATAACTTATTATTATAATCATCATCATCATCATCATTCTCGTTATAATTATTATTCATTCGGTTGAAAAAATCAACGTCCATTTGATTATTATTTCGCACTATTTAGCGATACAACTTTTATCTCTATGAAATACGACGAATGAGAAAAAGCTGCCAATTTACAATTGACTTGTACTAATTTATCCGGCAATTTCATAAATGGTCGAAAGCGCGCTGTCGCTTTATCGGGTATAAGTTTATCGGGTTTATCCAATTTCGAGAATAATGATATTAATCGCGTATTACGTCGAGTGATAAAAACAAAAGTCGATTTTTATGACTTGTTTAGAAAATATTTCCATTCAAATAATATGAAGGAAATAATAAAGGGAACAAAATTTAAGCACGCAATCGTGAGTTTTAAACGACGTGAAAACTTCGGGAAAAACAAAAATTTCCACTGTTTTGTATTTCAATAAACGTCCGAGGTAAAAATCTTTAATTCACGAATGTTGCATCCCCGACAGAAACAGAACAAAAACGTAACAGCCTGTCTAAAAAAAACCATAGAATCGAATGAAAATACTGACATCTAAGAATAAGAAATTCATTAATATACCAAAGGCATTCTGCAACCTCAGAGAAAATTGCTTCTGCATAGGTGAATCTATATAGTTGTGCGATTCTCTCCTCGTCAGCGACGAGGAGATTATGCAGTCGCTTAGAAAGTTGTGCGCTTCTTTGCAGAAAGGAATGGAGAGGAACGAAGAAGAAGAATAATACGAAAAATCGACGTTACAACATCATGATTTTCATTGGTGCGAAAAAAATGCGCAGTGTAGAAATAATTACTTAAAAAAATAAAAAAAAACGAGAGAATCGTCGAATTGAGTAATAAATATAATTAATTGGAAAACGAACAAGAATTGCGCAATTTCGAGAGACTTTTTATTGGTTTAATTATTACAAATTACCCAACAAAACATCTTTCGATCCCTGTGGAAAGATTCGATAAATCGTAAGTCGGGGAATCGATAAAATTGAGATAAAATTGCGCGGATTATTTTTATACAAAGTTTTGTACAAAGTCTTGCTCGATCTGCATGAAGAACCCTTCAAATTTTCATTAGTCCGGCATTATAGTGCGGAAAATGAAAAAAAAAAAAAATAACGCATCGTTCTACGGAAAAAAATGTCGAATTCACTGGTTTATGACCAGGGGACGTGATCAAAGCGTGGAATCGGGAGAGATTTAGCTTAGTCACTTAGAAAGTGAATGGAGAGTCGAGATGATTACCGGTTCGCGATATCGCGCCACATTCGCGCGTGCCGCATTAGGTTAAGTATACTTGTGCAAACGTATAAAAACAAAGATACAAATGAGTAGAAAATAAATTGTCAAAATTTGCGAAGCACGTGGCCACGTACTGTATTCAAACGACGTTACAACAAAACGAGCAAAAAAACTAAGACTTGTAACAGTCGTTTCGTACCCGTATCAGAGTTAAATCGGCCAAAAAGTAAAAATACAAAGTAGCACACACATTCTGTAAAGCAGGAAAAGTGGATCTTAGAAACCGAGGAAGGAATTTGGAGGGGCGAAAATTCGGACGTGGGAAATAAATCGAAACTAAAATAAAATAGTGTCAGAAGGGTCGTAAGGCAGGGGTAGATCGTTGGGTGAACCCATAACTCTTGACTCTTCGTCAAGGATATGCAATACCGGAAGCGGACGGTAAACCCGTAGTTGCATTGTTCGTAACTGTGGCTTAAACTCGCGTGGTAGGAAACGATTCAGCTATAAACGCGAAACGTCAGCAGAGAGCGCGTATAGACGAGAGATCCTGTATGTGAAAGCATATTGTACAGGTATTTACAAGTGTGTATATAGAACCCAATGCTGTATAAATAAAGAGGAAGTACAAAGAGTGAGAGAAGGAGAGATTGGCGAGAAGTGAAGGAAGGTGGCGATGGGTACGAGAACGACAACGTTGACGGTAGATGACCAGGACACAATTTCCATTTACGCGACGAGCTACCGGTGGTAATACGACCTGTGGGCACCGGCTAAGCTCTTATATATATGCACGTGCTTTTGCGCGTGAATAACACGATGAGAGAGCAACAGAGGAAGGGAAAGACCATCGTAAACACCACCTCGTAACTGTAAAACCCGTTCTACGACGCCAGCCACCTTGATTAGGAGGTTGCGTGCGTTATAGTTCTACAACCTACAAGGCAAGTTCTTTCCTCTTCAACCTGTCCATTGGGCTCAACTTTATGTACACTCAAAAAAGAAGAAAAAAATATACGTTTTCGTTTTTCCAGAGGTCCTAAACGTAAAATATTTGTATGACCAATTCCCGTCGAGATGGCCCCTACACGATGAGATAAAAATCTAACATTTCCGTCAAGTCAAAGTATATTTAATCCAATTTAAGGAAATATATATAACAAAAATAAATTATTACACGATTTAAATGATGAAACACTTTTATTTCAACATGATGATGAAACAAAGTATTTTAGTGACAAAAAGTTACTTTACGATTTCAAAAACTGCTCGTCTTATAAGCTCGTTTAAAAAATATTTTACTACTTAATCTATTTCACGGAAAGCAATACCGAGTTTATGCCTTTTTCCTCTGACAATGTCTTTAGAACCGGACATTGGTAAGTTTCTTTTTTGTTCGGCTCTAAAATAGTAATTGGTACACGATGGAGAGATATAGAGTGTGAGAGACCTTCGTTACGTGTACTGGCTCTAATAATAATGATCAACAAGACTCGGGTCGTCAAGAGGGTAAGAGCAAGAGGCGGGGGAGAAAGAAGGAGGACTGTGGCAAGCGGGTGGACCGGCCAGAGTGGAATTGTGCTCTCTTGCGAGGCCGGTGCAATAGCAAAACGACACACACTGTAATACCAGGGAATTCGTTAGTTATAAGTATCAAAATATACATTGAAAGATTTCTGGCTCCCTCTCGCACCCTCTCACCCTCGATCGCAACTTTGCGCAATAACGAACACATTGAAAAATAGTTTTTAATAGTGAACGCCCACGTGCATATATAAATCCCACGCGGGAAATCTGGGAACTCGATTTCTCAATCGATTTTTCAATATCCTTTTATCGCGTATACATGTATATATTTATATGTGTTGATATGACGATTGATTTTACAAACCGATCTCGCAGGTTGTGAACTAGCAATAAAATAATCCGATCCTCGTACATATAACCACTGTAAAAAATAAATGGTCAATTTACGATTTTTTTAATGACAATTTCATAAAGTTGCTGTACGAAATTATAATCCGTCTGCAGTCAATTTAGTACGATTAATATGCGTATATTAATTCCTTTAAATTTCTGTATGAAAATTAGTTTTTATTTTGTTTTAAAATGAATATTATGGGCATGAATTTAGAAAATCTATGATCGGAAAATACAAAACCGGTTTATTATTGGCTTTGTGACTTTAGAAATTTATTATGCCATTACAAATTCTCATATACACATCAAACGTTCAAATACATTAATCCCTGATAAAAATTCGATTTTGGTAAATATTTTGAAGGCTGGACATCGAGTGCTGTAATTTTTCCCATCATCTCCAGCCCCTGTCACCTTCCCACGTTTGTGTTGTTTTCGCCAAGTGAATATATTCAAAATGATTTCAGGCTGAAACCAATTGAGATATCGGAATAAAACCAGAGATATTCCCGAAGCATTTTCCTCGAAATCCTTGCAAAAATACTCCTTTCAATTTCTCGATTTGCCACAGAGTTCAAACATACGAAATTTCGCGATTTTTCGAATTGAAATAAAAACAGGTTTTCGAGAAGTTTTTTTTTTTATTTATTTATTCCGATTGGTTTAAAAGGTTGGGTAAAAGAAGATTTAAAGGTTCGTTTCTGACAAAAATAGAAGCTGAGTGAAGGTAAAGAAACGAAAAGTGAAGGAAAAAGATGAGAATATACTTATAGACAGTCGGGAGCAATGTAATTTCGCCATGAAAGCAGTAATACAATAAGGCGAGAAATTGGTGATAGCGTCGTTCAATGTTGCGAGAGAAGAAGAGACAAGGATGAAGAATATAGCCAGAAAACGGAAGAGGAAAAGAATTAAAAAGTGTAGGGGATGAGTTGCGGTTTATTACATTATTCCAAGCCATGCTGTTTGTTCGTGGCTCTCTCATTCTCGGAACTAATGGACCGTAAAAAAATAGTGCCAAGGTTGTTTTAGAACGAAAAACATTTGTATAAAATCACACATACACACGCGTAACAATAAATGTATGAAAAAGCTGAGAATCTTCGCGGATAGTTACCTTGATCAAATAACGATCCGTAGATCGAATGAATACATCATCGTGTATCCTTTTGATGTACTTTCTTTTTCTGTTTATATAAAGTCCATGAAACGTATGAAATTGCAGTTTATTCACGGCTTTTCCGCGGTTCTAAAAAAATTTCTTCTCCGAACGCCTAGTAAAAAAAAAAAAAAAAAAAAACAAAAAAACGTTATGGAAAAGGATCCAGAATAAAAGTTTTCAAGTATTAAGGTAGTTTTAGCGAACTTTAGATTTTCTAAAATTGAAGTAAATGCTCGAAAGGTCGGATTTTTTAGCGCCTGCAATTACGACGACGAATTTAGCGATAAAGTAATTATTATGATAGTAAACAAGAATATATTTTCGTCGTTTCGGAATAAGAAATTAAGTCGCAAAGAGGAAGAAGGATAGAATGAGAGACAAAGAAAGTTCCGGACGTCACGGCGGCTTATCGATAATTATCGTAACATAATATCACGCCTATCCGATAGTTCGAGCCAATAACAATACGCGGTTCAGCATTCGACACGCTGGCCAACTACATCTCGAACATTGATTGTTATTCGTCTTGCATTCAAGTACTATAAATTTATTAATATCGAAATAAAAAAGGTAAGCCAACGTAAAATAGTGGTAAAGTGCAAATTGGCCTTGCGAATGTGGGCTTCCCTAAAAATAAATGTAAAAAGCGAAGTTGACTTTATCGAAAAGCTCAGAAAACCTTTTTTTGTTGTGTGTAATATCCAAAATAATAATAATTCACCAATCATAATGATTTTAGTTCAAAGTAAAGATTAATTTCAGTAAAAAAAAAACGGGAAGTATAGAATCGAATGAATTTTTTAAATATATCTGAAAAGTATTATGGCAACCTTTTTCAACGACGCTTATATTTTTTTTTTTCTAAATCGAATAAATTCTCATTCCAAAAAAGAGAGTACAAATCATTTGAAATTATTTTTTTTCCGTTCGTTTCCGATAGAAAAAAACGAGATTGAAAAATGAACCATCGATATTCGTAACTCGATTACGTAAATAAAATGTTGCGATGCACCGAGTGCACAGAGCGTGCATTACAGGAGAAAAAAAAAACGAGGAAAGGAAAAAAAAGTGAATAAAGTGTACTCGAAGTTTATTAGATATTGCGCAAAATGTATTTGAGTATATAACGTTGTATAGGTGATGGCTGACTCCGGTACACACGATGAGAGCACTCAGTCCCTAGTACAGAATGCATTGCTAACATACTATCGTATTATTATTGTTATTATTGTTATTTTTTCACTATTATCATGATTATTATACGTGAGATATAACACTGTATAGCCGAGGAGAGAAAGGAGAGTATGTGTTGGTGCCTGTGAGCAAACGGCACGCAAGAAAGGGGCTTCGATCGGCCAGGTGCAGGCACGTCGAGGGACTCCCCCTGATTTTCCGGCACGTGAACCCTTGTGAGCTCCCAGCAGCAAACTCACCGAGACTAACTCTCTTTTTTCTTTCTCTTTCTCACTCTTTTACACTTTTTCTCTCTTTCTCACACCCGAACTCCCTTTCCCGAATAGAAAAGAAAGAGAGAGAAAGAGAGAGAGAAAGAGAGAGTTTAAATGCAATAGGGTCCTGGTGCAACTCGTTGCAACGACATGCAACCAAACAGACTCGAACGTGATGCAGCAGCCTTCGCGCTTGGTGGATTATAACCACAAGCATATGTGGACGAGCGCTAGCGTTTGCATTTTATTCCCCCCAACGAAACAGCAATTGACCAGCACTTGAACAAGATTGAAATAAGTATTGACTAATAATTTAATAATTATTAATTATCATCTCCGCTACTTCATTTTTCGTAGATTAAACGAATAGATTTGTTTTGTTAGAACGAACAGGTATGTTTTTAAAATTTTCCTCCAGCACTGAGCATGGGCACGAATTCTAATTTACGTAACATTTGAACATATGAATTAGAAAATAACCATTCAATCCAATTTGATCGCAAAAAATAAACAAATATAGCGAAAACAAAAAAAAACAGAGAATTTCAGTAACGAATCGTCGTTAGCTGTTAATTATTCATTTCAATCGAATCTGCCAATGGGAAGAATGTCTTTGAGAATGAACTCATCACTCGAATGGAAGAGCACCAAATTGAAGAGTACACCAATGCCACATTTATATTCATGTGTGTTTGATAGAGGAACACGAGAGATGGTCGGGATTTGATGCGTGAGCTCTTAGAGCTGAAGTCGTTTGGCGGGCAGTAAATTTAGTTGGCGATGTTTTCGCGCCCGAATACGACAACGACGACGACGACGACGACGACCAAGACGACAATTTGGCACGTGTCTACGGAAAATAGTAAAGCACGATAGTCCGAGCTAGAATGAGACGGGAGGAGATGAGAGGATTAACTGAGGAAGGAAGACCAGAGGAAAAATGAGAAACAACGAAACGGAGAGAAAGAGAGAGAGAGAGAGAGAGAGAAGAAAATAAGGGAGACCAAAAGGGAAACAAACAGACGGACGGACAGAAAGCGAGGAAGAGAGTGAGAGAGAACGGATGACACAGTGGAAAGAGAGTAGTCAAAGCTAGAGAGAGAAGAGGGTTAACGAAACTAAAGAGAAAGTTATGAGTAACAAAAAAGCAACATTTTTCTAACTTCGTTGGCGCTGAGAACCGCGCAACATTCTACGGTTTGTCCTCTTTCCTTTTCGTCCTCTTTCGTTAAGTACAAACAGAGGTTATACCAAAGACATAAGGAGCGAGCGAGCGAGAGCGAGAAAGAGAGAGAGAGAGAGAGAGAGAGAGAGAGAGAGAGAGAGAGAGAGAGAGAGAGAGAGAGAGAGAGAGAGAGAGAGGAGAGGGAGAGGGAGAGGGAGAGGGAGAGGGAGAGGGAGAGGGAGAGGGAGAGGGAGAGGGAGAGAGAGAGAGAGAGAGAGAGAGAGATTTTGAGGAGTCTCGCACACGCCAAACTCATGGCGCCTATTTATATCGTGAAGAAGGGCGGTCTTAATGAGTCTAGGAACTGTCGCACCGAGTGAGATACGATCCTCAGTCGGGATATCCACGAAAACGAAGATTGTAGAACGAAGAATCATAAAGACCATAAAATAAATACAAAAAATTTTGTAAGCGTTAAAATATATACATCCCATTTTTTTTTCATATCTCGAGAAAACACTGATTCAGAATTTTTTATCGAATCCACTGTGTCGAAGAATCATTATTTGCAAATTAAAGAAAAAATCACTCGAAGCTTTAAATGGTTATTTTTTTACTTCGAGAATGAAATGAATGAAAACTGAATAAATAAACACAAAATTAACTTCAATAGTTATTAATGGTCTCGTGTCGCTTCAAAGCCCGATTCATGGTGCTAATCCTGTTAAATCGGAAAGCAAAGTGAACGAAAATATGGATGTAAAGCGAAACTGACAATAATTTGTATCAAAGTCAACAGTGTCGTACAAACAATTAAATCGTATTAATGCTCCGAGTACACATCTGTCTGCTGCGTTCAATCAATAAATTCTCGATTATGATTTGTTTATACAAGCTAACATTACACGAAATGTACTATTTGGCATTGAAATAATTTCAAAACCATTAAAAATGTACAAATATAGTTTGACTGTTGATATGAGCAGATTAAAACAAATGAAACTTTTCAATCAAAATATTTAGCAATATTTTCTTCGTGAATCGTGTACAAAAAGATTAATACGAATGAAACGGATGTTGAAAAATCCGAGCTGACTTGATCTTTCAGTCACACGAGTATCAGCAGCACGTATTACGCACAGCTTGCGAATTATCGTCACCGGAACTCTTCTCTCTCTCTCTCTCTCTCTCTCTCTCTCTCTCTCTCTCTCTCTCTCTCTCTCTCTCTCTCTCATTCCCCCTCCCTCTGGATCTCGAAATAGAACGATTATTTTGATCACGTGAGCGTAAGTTCGCCTCGTCAAGAATTTCGAGAGAGAACAGGAAGAAATGGCGAACCCTTGGCCCTGGGTAGTCGACGTGAATTTTATCGAACAGGTGTGTGAGGAGACGTACATTCGTTATTTATTTTGTAACGGAAATCGAGAGAAAAAAACTCGCAATTCGTAATAAACTTGTAATAAAAATTGTTCTACCAAATTCATGAATCATTAAACGATACAAACACAATTTACATGATCTCGAAAAGCTGAATATTCAAATGTTTGTAGTTATTTCCTTGACGTTCGTGGAGAAACAAATAATTAAATAATCCAGATTTAATGAAATTTAATTTAGACTACTTTATCAAATATTTAATTAGTTGATCAATTAATCGTTTATTATTGTTTTCACGACGACAATAATCACCGAACAATTAATTGAAATGAAATCTTATTGAAAATGTCTATCGTGCATATTGCGATCGAAATAATCGATCCTCGAGTAAAATAGACACGTGGCAATCTGGACAATTGGAACAACGATAGCGAAGATTAGAAAACGACTACAAATAGAATAAAAGTAGAGACAGGATCACACCGCGAGCCACGTCGAGGAGGGCAATTCTCAAGCATCGAGATGAGAGAAAGAGACAAAAGTGGGACCCCGGTTTTGTAATAATACAACTAAAAGGACGAGGCCAGGCTGGCCAACCTGGTCAGCTGAACGGGAGAGCCAGATTATTCTTGGATCGATGACTTATCGATAGCCGGAAATCTCTTTCTCTCTCCCTCTCTTTTGTTGCCGCTGGTAACTTGCCACCGGTTGCTTCGCGTTCACGAATATTTCGTTCGCTCGAATGAATAACAAAACGTCAACAAGACAGCTTAATTATGTTACGATGTCCCCATGCGCTTAGGTAAAATGAAACCCTTCCTATTCATAACAGAATTTTTTTCGTATTGAATTTTCCTTACTTATTAATTTTCCAGCAAACGTTTCTGGCTGTATGACGAACGTGTAAAAAATAATTTATATTAACCCGTCAGCAGGCACGCTATGAGACTTTTTCTCACACTTATATTAAAACGATAATTACTCGAAAACTTCAAATGGCATAAGCGTTTGAAATTTTTTCTATCTTCACCAAATTTATTTTTCTGTATGATAGAGGAGTTAAAAAAAATTTTGAATTTTTTTTAATCATTATTTTTTGGTTTTTAGTGTCAATTATCGTTGTTTTTATGGTTCTTTTCTCTCATCGAACGCCCGATGTTTAAGAGGAGAAACCAGTTTAGGAGGCCGAAATTTTGGTGTTTTTCGTGAATTTTTTTTAACACGGAAGGAATAATCAGAATTTGTTTAAACTTGAAGGATATTTTATTCGTGTTTTGAAGTACAATTTGTATTTTTTTCAAGTCATTTTCGTCGGAAATAGTGGAGTTAGAAGCTGCTGTCCATGGACGACTTTTTTTCAACTGGTGGGCATTCTAGCTCAAATAGTTATTGACCAATCGTTCCGAAAATTTGAGTGAATATTCTTTATTCAATTACAATCTATATGAACCTAACTCTGGGATGATATTATTATTAAAAATATATTTTTTAATGCAAAAAAGGTGAAAAAACATGGTATAAAAACATGATATTGTGTTCAAGCACCTCAAAAACATGCAATTATCAACTTTTTTGATCACAATTAGGTTCATATTCTTAGGAAATATGTTGTTAACGAAAAAAGAAAATTGTAATGATTACAGATAAAAATTGTGACTTCAGGAATGCCCACCAGCAAAAAACTCGGATGGCGATCGTCCATGGACAGCAGCTTCTAACTCCACTATTTCCGGCGGAAATTACTTGAAAAAATTACAAAGTGTACTTCAAAACATGAATAAAATATCCTCCAAGTTTAAACAAATTCTGATTATTGCTTCCCTGTTAAAAAAATTCACGAAAAACACCAAAATTTCGGCCTCCTAAACTGGTTTCTCCCGTTAAAGTGTACGCAGCGCGCCTGCTGACGGGTTAAAGTTTGCATCACTAAAACGCAACTACAATAAATTTCTTTATTATAGTGAGACAAACTTTTTACAAACTCGGGAAAAAAGTGGATAATTAAAAAAATAAAAATTAATTGTATTTTCGTTGCATTCCAACCATACGAAAAATAATTATTCATTATTGTTCCATCCTTCTTTAAAACATACAATTTTATTCTTGTGTAATTCACTTTTACATCAAAATAAAAATTTTTAATATGCAGCTCGCGAATTATGCTAGGAAGTATTGAAAAATAAAACGATGCTCCAGATTTTTCAAGTTATTATGCTACAATATTTTAATATAATATTAAAATAAATTACATGAATGACCAAAACGAATATTCTGAAAAATCCGGAAGACTTTTCCCTCCTACTCGTTCTGTTTGATCTTAAAAAAGGGGGCTCGTAATTTACAACTGCGAAATAATTCAGTTTAGACGTGCCAATCAATTTACGATATAGTGTGGGCTGTCATTTTTGTTAGCGTCGAGCACAGTTGCGTGAATGTTACAACGAGTGGGAACACTATCGACAGGAAGAATTCTAATCGAGAAATAAATAGAACACCTGGCAAACGAGCGTACACAAAGTCAAAGCAATTTTTGGGACTGAGAATGAAAGTCATGAAGTATTTTTGTAAATCCAAAGTTTTCAATTAACTGACGAAACGAGAAAGTATTCCTATTCTATTCGTCAATACTAATTCCAATTCGCTAAAATAAAAAAAAAATCCTGTTGCAATGTGACGAGAAAAGAAGTACATGACAAAATACATTGAATAACAAAATTTCACGGACGCAATAGCTCGAAATTTAAATGTATATTATTAATTCTTGTAGGCTGAATAATTAACTGTCGCTTCTAACACTTTTCGCAAAGGTCGACGAATACTCTTTCGTACGCTGTACAAAAGCCTCCAAAATTGCGAGGCATCAAAAAAAAAATGGTTGAAATAACGAACCAACACAGGTGTATCGACTATTAATAAGCATTACGGAACAAGTGAATCATTCCGTATATATATTCGAGAGAACAAATAATAAAGGATGATATTATCATAAATATCGTGTGTACAAGAATATACCTCGGTGTAATTTATGTATCAAGTGTTTTTCACTCAAGTGGAGATACGTGTGGTCCGCTATGCGAAAAGAAATCAGGGTGGGGGAAAATGTGGTTTTTTCCACGCGAATTTGTTATTTTTCTAGTAGTTCGATAAGTTTCGAACTTGAGAAAAAGAATGAAATTGATAACTACGTGGGAGCAATCAACCGATTGTTTTTGCCCGTTCCAATTCAATTTTCCGATGAAATCTATAATTTTATAAATTATCTTAAATTATGAAGAATGAAAAAATCCTCATTGAATCAAAAAAAAGTTGGTAATTATTTTTATGAAAGAATTTCGGAAATAACGGTGGCTTGACAAAAATTATGTTCAACACGATCTGGCTTTATCGTAGGAAACAATATTTTTTCCCACTTCTACGAGTTTAGAAATTTGGTGACGTGCTCATAGAAATAAATTCACGTGAGGGTAGCCCGAAGGACATGAAAATAATTTTCGATAGCCGAGCTTGCGATAAAAATCGTTTTCGTAAATTTAAAAACATATGTACACAATGTACTAATTAGGTACGTATAACTTTGTAAATGCAACATTCTTGAGTAGAGGAGAATGTTCCAATGTATTCTATTCGGTCTCGGGGAACCGCTCGTCGGTTTGGTGACGCGTACAAAAGGTGACAAATGTGTTTTCTATTTTTTTTTCTTTCTTTCTTTCTTTCCTCCCTTTCACAACAAAAACGCGGCACGCATTCGCGTTTAACCGAAGTGTAGCTGAACTCGGTGCGCGAGAAAAACACGAACGGCTAAACGCACACTCGCATACGCGGGCTACGCAATTCTCCTATTGTTATGATTATTTTCATTTGATTAAGAAACCTGTGGCGTGTGTGAATTTAATGGTGCGAGATAAAATTGCTGTAGATACTATGAATTTTTACTCATTTTGTATGCTCAGTTTCGTAAGAAAACAACCTATGCGTTTCATATGCTATCGGAATCTCCATCGTTAAAACGAAACGAAACATTCATTTTTCTTCATTACAATTTTTTCAATTATTTACAATCCTTCTGCAAACTCAGTTTTTCAATCGCAAAACATGGCTGATCGTTGTTGACAAATTGTAAATAAATATTGGGGGATCTCAAAAATGACGAAATTTCATTGCGGTCCAATGACGCGAACGTATGACACTTTTTTTTATTATAACAATTTTTTGTATCAGAATTTGTTTTTTTAAATACTTATAAAAAAATATATATTTTTATACGGTGTTTTTTTTATTGATTTATTTATAGAATTTGAATTTTGTTTTTCTGTCTTGTTACGAGCTTAATGTCGTAATTAATTTTTAATTAAATTTGGACTTTTTTTTCTTCATTTAATTGCAATCTGTTATTTTTAACGCTCGGCAATTTAGCTCATGTGGGATTTATTTGACATGATCGTGGTGGATATCCAGTGAAACCCAACTCTCGTCGATCATACAAATTGTTCATGGTTCATTTTATACTGGGAATCGATTTTGCAGGTCCCTTGCTTTAAAATTCTTGAGCCTTCTTGTTATTGCGTTTTCCGTTAGCAGACCTGATGTTAGTTCGTTGGGGCGGTTTGCGATCCTTATTTCGTAATTTTGGCAGAGGCGTTGGATTTCCTTTTTGACGTAATAATTTGGACTCGAATTCGAAATTAAATAAGAATTATATTTGAATCAAGAAGAATTGTTCATTGTTCATATCGCGTAAATCTGTAAAAAGGAAAAATTGAACAAAAACTAATGAAACATGTAAATTGTAGAAGAATAAAGGTTCAAAATAAAATTGGCATGAAGCGTAAATCAATTGGGATTTTTATTTCAAAATTCACGAGAACGTGTCAAACGTAGGTCAAGTTGGCTCGAGGTAGCCCATATTTCCGAACGTATGTACACAGAATTGTGATTGTATTCGAAGTCCCGAGGCGTTCGTAGAACTCGATGCGTTTCTCTCGCTCTCTCGATGTGAATCATACGCTTCCCGACCCCCTCCCCTTCCCCCTCGCCGCTTAACGTTTTGCCCCTTCCGAACGACTCGAAGAATCTCGGTGACAGAGAGATTATGCTAATCGAAGGTTTATAAACCCGGAAAACGAGATCCGTCCTATTGATATAATCGCGCGCCCTAATATATACATTATTATCAGTACACACGAGTGCATAATCTGTCGGACGAAAATGAAAAGCAATAGAAAAGTACTATTAGTCATAGTTGTTGCAATGCAGAACCGGTATTTCAACTTAGTTTCGTTTTTTTTCTACGTTGTTTATCATTTTTTTAATCCCACCCTGCTCCGCTTTTCGGGTGAATGATTTTACGTTTCACTGACTAATTGTCGTCATTGAAACAGAACAAAAAAAACGGCTTACAGAATGGAAAAACCTTCCAAAAAATATTTTCCCGATTTTTCATGAAGTTAAATTTTTTTTTGAAATTGTAAGAGATACAACTTTCACATGATAAAAGGGGAACAAATGCTAAAAAAAGACTCACTCCAAAAATAATGCACAGTATCCATCCAAGTCTGAGGCTTTGTAGATCCGGCTTTCCCGCGTTTTTTTTTTTATTCACGTAAATGCCACAATATTGAAGAAAAAATCAAGATCTTCCGTGCGACTGTTGATTATTTTATTATTGTTTCTCCGTCAACGGAAAATACACAAAAAATCGACAAAGGAGGGCCTCTAAGGACCTTCTCCCTTTGGTTCGTGTTTATTCCAATCGAAATTTCACGTGACGAAAAATCCGTCGACGATTATTCCAAGAAAACTTTCATGACGAGAAACAAAAATCACTTTTCTTTTTTTATTTACGCACAGTACACGCAAGTACGTGTTGACCGTTTCCTTCTGTTTTTTATTCCTGCATTAATTTCCAGTCGCACACTTGTTTAACACTCGAGTAAATTTTTCCAACATTTATAAACTTGAAATGACTTTTCGCCGATAAAAAATATTTTTTGCTTTCCGGTTCACCTGGAATTTACGAATACAAATCGTGATTTCAGGTTATGTAACACGGCTGAATGAATGATAACGATATAAAAGACAGGAACCGTCACACGATTCGTTTACATCGCGCGGAACGTCGCAACATTTCAAAAACAACAACAACGAAATTGGAGTAAAAAAAATTGCGTAGCCGAATAACACTGAATAAACAAATAAAACAAAACACGCGATTCTTGCGTAACCGCAAAATTTCAATTCTTATACACGACGAGCAACAATAACAACAACAATTAAAAAGGATTTATAAACTGCCTGACGGATAAATTGTGTTTTAAAAACACGCAACAAAATGGCGTCGAACTGTACGACCGGCGGCAATTCACGACGAATCCGAAAGAATTTAAAACTTGCCGCGCACAGTATTTTAATTATTTTTTTTCTTCCCCTTTTAGAACCGAACCACCGAATAATAGTTCTGGGAAAAATGTTGTGCGGCACACACGCACCATTCGCCGTAGCGCCGGTAGCGTTGCTACCGCCGTTTTCGCCTCTACTTCTTTTTAAGCCGAAACCGCGCGCGCGACTTTTATTCGCTCTTCGCGAACTGCGTGAGTACACTGACACGATGTGAAGGGGAAAAAAAGATGGCGAAAAAGCCAAGTAAAGATGTTTTTTGTTTTTTTTCCGGAGAGCGAGAGAACCGCGCGTGCTCTCGTGTTTCCCGTTTACGAGAGAGCGAGAGAGAAAAAAAATTCGCGCTGTTGCTTCTCTATCCAGCCGGTAGCAGCGTCCTCGCGTAAGTGTCGCCGGGTAGAAACCGTCGTCGTGTATACAGACGTTCGACACACACACAGAGGCACGCACGCGCGCGCGCGAGCCACTCGCTCTCTCCCTCGATCGCGTTCTGTGTTAGCTTGCTCACTCGTCAAAACTCTGCCATTAAACGTAAAGAGAAAGACAGAAAGAGAAAGAGGAAGAGGGAAAAAAATGAAGTCGCGTTTTAGCACGACCTATGGCTCTCGATGGGTTATATACAATGAGTATCGTCACGGTGCAAGAGAGCGTACTCCCGTTTTCGCCGCCACACGCCGTCCGGATCAATAATTCACCATATATTATCACCCCGGTAAAGTCGAAAGTGAGACAAGAAGAGAGAGAAAGAGAGACAAAGCAGTAGCAGCCTGACTTTGTGAAGAGCGCGGTCTCATGAATCGAGAGAATGCACGTAGTCGGTGATCAAAACTTATGCACTAGATAAAGAGATAGAGAGAGGGGGGAGGGAGGATACGGAGGAGAAAGAGCGAGTAATAAAACGTGAGCCGGCACGAGCGATATGGACGCGTGTGTGACACGGAGTTGAAATCGAGTCGCGCGTAAAACGAGAGCGCGGGATTTGCTGATCCAACGGGAGCTCATGGGAAGTGTTGACGGGAGTTAGGAGAGAGCGAAAAAAAGGGTCGGGGGGCAGAAAGGCCTCGCGATGCCGAAAATAAAGATCATCACGATCGCGAATTGTCTCGTAATTTGTTGCGAAATAGCGATTGGTGTTTTTATTTTATATCAACGGACATATAAAGAAACTTGTACACGTTTATACATATATAAATGTGTACGTGTGTGTGTGTATGTGTATCGCAAAAGGTAAAAAATGAAATGTATTGTTTCTGACGTTATGCTATTATTATTGCCTTCGAGAGGTCGTGGTATTGTAGACAATACGACGACGTCGGTCAGGACGTTTGCGACGCAAAGAAACGAAGTCGACGGCGATCGCGAACGACGTTGCCGGCTCGAGTCGACCCTTGACTCTCTCGCGCGCGCACCCACCAGGTTGTGTATACGCGAGAGTCGCCCAGGCGGAGAGAAACATGGGGCCTTGGTAGGCGCTCGTTCTGTGGCGCGCGAGAGAGAGATGGATGGGAGAATGAGAGAGAAATTGCCGACACAAGCGAAAGGAGAGGCACATACAGCTACCAAGCGCACGGTGTATACGTCAACCCCCTTCCCTTCCCCTCCTACCGTCGGTAACATGGCACACGAAAAGCAGCAGCATAGCAGCAACACTCACACGCTTCGAGACAGCACCGCCGAACTTAGCTCAACCACTCTCTACTTCATCCACTGGTGTAAATTTATTCTATTTTTCTTACGTTTTTCTTCCTCCTTTTTTTATCTCGTGGATTATATTTTTTCCCAACGTCACCTGTCGCGTATCTCAAAAGAAACGATAAAATTGATGATTAGCAAATACATAGAGGCGAAAGATAAATTGACAATTACATAGCGGGATGATCGCGGCAAGCGCGACTTGCGCTCAAGAGTCTCGGCGTTTTTTTACTCGTTTTTTTTGCGGGGTTTTTTGAGTTTTTACCGGGAGATTGATATGCGGATAGAGTATCACAAAAATCGCGCGGAGAATAAATTTTGCTGATGGCTACATCATAAGAGGTTGTGTTTTACGAAAAGATGATTTCTCAAGGGACAGACATGATATTAAAAAAACAAAAAAAACGTCACTATTCTCTTCTGCAGAAACCTCGGCGCTGTACCGGGGTTGCCTTCGCCTGTTACAATCTCCGTTCGTACGACGCGAAAAACACAGACACATATATACACGCACACTCTTAACACGCACACCTGCTTTTTTTATCCCAACGCACACTGTGGATCGACGATAACACGGATTATGTATAGAGCTATTGTTCTTTTTGTTTTTATTTGAATAAAATATTATTGTACTTACCACTGGGCGAGCTGACGTGGTTAAAAGAGGCCGGTTAACACGAAAATATTCGTACGTTTACACACAACGGGGTCCGTAAATATGAGAGAGGAGAGTTACTCTGTTTTTGGTATGCCAGGAATGGCACAAAGAATCTAGACAACGCACACGCCTGCTGCGCAGCCGGTCTGCGCACACGCTGACACCGAGCGGCCGCGGGAGAAACCAGAAACCGAGGCCAGCCGAACGTTGACGTAACCGGCCGAACTCCCCACTTCCTCAACCATCTCTCCTACCCTCCTCGTACCACGTGATCAATTCGCCCCACCTTTTTCGTAACCCGGTCTCTCTCCCACTCTCACGCTCGCTTCTTTCCCTCCCTCGAGATTAACGCACACCCGCACACGGTCAGTCCGAGAGACGGGGGCAACTCGTACGAAGGGTTGCCTCATTTCATTCTTTTCTACTCTCTTCTCTCACCATCTTCTTCCTGGCGCTCTCTCTCTCTCTCTCTCCCTTTTTCTCTACAAAGAGATCGAGAGAGGGAAAACGCAAGAGTGCTCTCTAGTACCACTGTACGAAACTCCTCGCCACATACCCAACCACCACCGTTTCATTTCAAACACCGTGGCACTTGTTGATTTTCAGCCGACAAAAGATTTCAGGTGTATTCCGCCACTTTCCTCTGTTTGCATAATCGAACGATTTAAAACGATCGCGATACCGGGACGAAAACAGGAGTCATTATCGACTCTTTTACAGAATTCATCAATCTTGTTGAATTTAATGGAAAAATAACAAATATTAATTTTTTAGTACTAAAGGAAATAAATTATGACTTTTTTATGCGTTTGGTTCATTCATTGTAGAATTTTTATATTTTTATCTAATACTCGAGTGCGTAAATATTTTTTTCGTTATTTTTGTCCACTGAAAATGACAGAAATAAAATTTTAGCAGAAAGGTATTAAAGCTCGTTCAAGTTATTGAACGAACTGTTTCGTAAATACATGATTTAATAATCAGCAAAACTCGGTCGGTCTATTTGCGTTAAATCGGCTAACGACTCTCCCTGCTCCGCACAGCATTGCATTATTCATGCAAATTTTAAGCATTCAACAGCCGACATCCAACTCCTATTATTCCCATACAAAACAAAAGTGTACAAACAATATATAAATAATTGAATCTTGCATAATCGTAGTAAAAAAAATACTGAATAAATGCACATTAGTTTTAAGCTTAAGCAGGGTGAAGAAGAATTTTTTGAAATCAATTATTTAAACTCCTCAGCAAACAAATGTTTCGGATTAATGAAGAACCAAAATCAATGGCGGTATTGCAAAAAAAAATGATTTAATTTTTACTGAAAACCTCTCGTTAAAAATTTGTTTAACAAGTAATTTGTTTACTGAAAGAAAAAGTACTTTGATTGGATTTCTTAAACTCTTCATTGTTAAAGTCTTAAAGTTCTATGAAATTTAAATTTATTATTTTATACGTGCTGGTTAAAACTGGAAAATTTTTCCGAACAGATGACTAAAAACAATGAACCTATGAATGCTTTCGACATCGACCTTTAAATTCGACCTTGCAGACAATTTGCCCCACCGAAGAGCAGGTCAAATGTATTCTTGCGTATATAAAAGAAAGAGGGCGAAGACGTCTGAAGCTTTAGGGGGCCTGTGATCGGATTAAAACTACAGCAAAAATGTAACAAAAGGGGCTCACGCCTCATGCCTTACGCGTGCATTGATTCAGGACTTTTTCTTGCTACCTGCATTGGCTCGTGTGCTGGAAACTAAGAAAGAGGATCATCCATCAAGCTTACCGAGCAACGTTACGTCACACTTTACCGGCTACAAACCCCAAATCGTATTTAAAGAACGAGCGGAAAACGATTTTCTACCTTCTTTTTCAAACCTCCAATTATCCACTATTTAAACCTTTACTATCCATTTATTGGGTAATCAAGATTTTGAGAATTGGATAACGAGGCTCGTAGCGTAATACTTTAACGTATAAAGTATCATCAATATAAACATCGTTAGAAATATCATCTGACTGAAAGAGTAAAATAGCTCGCATAAACGTTCGAGTCCATAAATGAAAGCTAAAAACATTGTGATAGGGAAAACGAGTCTTATCAAAGCGCAAGTATAACCTAGATCCAATTAAACTCGTTTGAATACAAGTTCGACGTATTAAATAATAAGTGGAACTTAATCAAAGTGATCCTTCGAATCCAGGCAGATATATAAGTGCAAAAAGTGTTTGAATCTTATGAACTAATGTAATGTTGCTCAATTCGGTTTTATCGTGAATTCTCCCTCTGTCTTGTTCGTTTTCTTTTCTTCTCGTTCTCTCAATTTCTTCGGTTGAAGAGAGAGGGCGTGTTATTACCATTAGTCGAGTCGCACTCTGCCGTTACAGTGGCAAGCTTTGTCGCTTTCTTATTTGCATCAACACACTGAACAGGGATAATTACAGTTACTAGACGAGGCTACATTGCAACTATATAACCCTTGCGTGGCGTCGTATGCCTATGCAAACTTGCATATCCATTAGTACACATATCCACTGACTGCTGGAAGATGGCGCTCGTAAACAGGAGCGAGAGAGAGAATAAGAGACTCCGCGCGTGGCCTCCGGAATGGCCGTGCCCGATTTCGTAGCGTGATATTACTTAATTAAAGTTAACGCTCGATCCCTATTCCCCAGGTTTCGCAATACGCTTTGTGGCTTTCCAACGAACTAAGTCGTTAGTTTAATTGCAATTTCGTATGTATACACCAACAGGGAAGAGGGAGAGAGAGAGATGCGGAGAAAACCTCGTTTCTCGACAAGCACAGTGCAGTAATATATAAATATACTCATTTATATGTATATATACATGTAAACACTGTTCACTGGTACGTAGATGAAAGCTGTGAGAGCATAATGCGTACGGGGTTGTGAACTAAAGTTGCAAAGCGTCGTCGGGGTTGTTTTGCTAGCATCGCTCGTCGTTAACTCCTTTGGGGATCTCGACTTCCCAAACACTTTGCGAGTTTAAAAAAATATCGGTTACAAACTATTCTCGAGTCTTAAAGTCAAGCGCAAAGATTGCATGTTTATAAAACTCAGAGAAATTACGACGGTTATTGAAATTAAATCGATTATGTTCTCATATTAATCATTTTCAAAGAATTTATGCTTTTAATTAAGGAATTCTTTCATTGGCCATAATTTATTTCGTAATATTTAGAACGTAAATCTGATTTTTTTTTGTTTTAACCCTAGACCCCTACAATCTATTTTTTCGAGTGTAAACCCTACAACGGGGTCGAAAACGACCCCAATCTTCTCTTTAACATCAATTGTTCCTCGTATGCGATAATTAGGTTTAATTGTACAGCATTCTCTTCGTTTTTTAATAACGAAGAAAATAGTGTATGATGAAGTCGTATTTGGTGAATATTCAATACTAAAAACTCTATAAAACGAAAGAAAGTTTCGGAAAAATGCTAAAAACAAGTTTTTTTAGTACAAAAATTGGGCTCGTTTTCTACCCCGTTGTAGGGGTCTAGGATTAATGATCAAATATCTAATTTTTTTGTATTCGTAAAGAAAATCTCAGAAAACCCCTGTTTTGGTCGTCCAACAAAACATGACTTCTTAAAGGCTAAAACCACTGTAACGGCCTCAAAAAATACCTTTTTTCGACAATTTTTTTCGGGTGGAAGGAAAGGTAATAGAATAATAATATTCGGGGAAGTTATTAAGCATATATTTAACTGTACGACAAAAAATTATGATTGAAAAATATTTAAAAATGGCGACACCAGAACCATTCCCGCGAGGCTTGTTGAATTCGAGGTGCTCTGCGGCACGCAGTGTAACTGGTACAATTGTTGATCTGGAATAAAAAAGAAATAAACACTTAACCTAGACACTCGTAGCTAATGAAGTACGTAGGGGATTTTGAAAATATTCATTTTTGTATTATTGGCGAGTGTTTGAATGAAGAAGTTCCATTTTCGACAGAAAAAAGGAGTAATTATTTGTTGAGAAAAAAAGTTTAAATGAATTTATCGAAAATTCCGTACGTATTTCACTTCGAAATGTTATTTTTAAGATATCGTCAAAAATTCAAATGAAATGAATGAAAATTGTTAGAGTTATGCTGCGTGCCGTTTTGAAAAATCGTGTTTAGAGAAAAATGCGTTTAAAGTTTTGAAACGTGGTACTGAAATGAAAAAATGAAAAATTCGAGAGCCCGAAATTTCAATGAATTTTTTTTTTTCAGGTATAAACCTTTTTGCCTCATATTCAAGAGGGTTCAAAGTATATTTTAAGCCAATAAAAAAAAATCGATTTTTCGAAAATTCTACAGTGGTTTTACTCGTTAATTAGTTTCGAAAGAAACGTCGAAACGTATTTTAATAGGGAAGATTCCGATTTATTTCATTACGTATTTGTCTGGATTTACCGTATTTGAATTCTGGCCAAAGGTATTGTCGCATTATGCAATTGCAGCGTTTTGCATTCAATGCACCCGATGTCGCGTGTGATGTCCGCAATACCGGGAAAACGGTGCAGGTTCATCGACACCCTCCCCACTTAAGAGTTGAGACACTTACACTGCAGACACAAAAGACGAAGAAATTTGAACTTCCTATGAGAAGAAAATTTGCAGAGTTGTGCGATATAAAGTCCATATGTCCCAATGTGTATTATGTGGGACTCTCTTTTGTTGCATCGACTCCGAGAACGAATTAACGAGTTTGCTATTTTTGGCCTCACCGAAAATTGACGCTAACTTTACAGGTGTACAATTTATTGCGAGAAAAATGAAATCACACAAAGAAAAAGAAAAGGATAATTTGAATCATTATTACCATTTCTCTTTTTCATTATTCATACGAAACAAACGAACGAATACAATGAACGAACAATAATAGCTTAGCATTAATGAATAGCAAACATCAGTTTCGTGATAAATACCTCCACGTCCCCTCAAATTCGCACGATAGTCTTCCTTGAAAATTTTGCATAATTCTGAAAGGGATCTCTTTTAGCAAATATTGGAAGGAACAAGTGGAATTGTGAGTACCATCGAATTCAAACGCCACACCAACGTTTTGTATTATTTTCGTAGAAGCCTCACATAGTTTCGCCGATCGTTTTAATTGGACTGATCAAGCGCATCGTTGGCGCTCAGAACAAACAACCGTCGAAAACAGTCGATACTACCCTCGGTGCGGTCAAACACTCCAATTTTCGTCAAATATTCGAGCGTAATGCGTTCCATCGTGCCATCGAGCTTCGAACACTCACACAACCTCGTTTTTTTAATCTATTTTATATAGTTTTTTTTCCACCTACAGCAGCGTTTCGTATACATAGGCTTCGTTCTCAACAGACTTCGCCTCGTTGATTTTAATGAGACACTTGATATTTTAACCTTTTTTTTAGAAGCTCATCCACTAAACTGGTTTTTTTTTCAATTACTGTCTTTTCAATTATCGTTTAATTACATCAGAAATGTCAAATTTTATTGCGTAATTATATTATACAGCTGAAGAAACGATTTATTTTGACCCCATAAGTTTCAACTTGCAACTATAAAAATTCATTGTCCAATTTTTTAAAAGTAAAGACTTTCTAAATGAATAAATGATTAATTTACATTAATTACTTTTGCAAACGCGACAAACATGTGATAAATCTCGTGAACCACGTCCAATTGCTGAAATTTCGTTTTAAATTAAATTAATTACTTTTTCTTATTATCTGATCGAGCCAAAATACGTAACCAATGTTATTCGGGATATGTGAGTACATTTTCCCGCGTAATGGCTCTCCCGTCGGCAACCAATGGACACTAACGTTTCCCACCGCCAATATACACATGTTGCACTTAGCTAAGAATCGACTGCTGGTAAAACGCGCATTCTCCATTGCAATAAAGCAACTGTATTCGCTTTTAGGAACACTGCACTTGCAACGACTCCGTCGATAGTTAAAAAATGCACTAACCTAAGTACAAAAGCTCCAAAACCCATTGATTTATATTTAAAAGTTCAAGCACGTGTTCTACGCGTGTAAATAAAACAAATTTATTTGATAAAATGTAGATTGAAATTCGAGATGCATACTGAAAAAATTATAGTTGAAAAATGGTAAAAACCACAAAAATATAACACGCCATTGAAATAAAAAGAAAATGACATTTCTCGCTTATTTTGTAAGAAATCTTCTTGGACTGGATCAAGAGACTTTCGTCGAGCGCTGCCGCACTCTTATATACAGTAATATGAGGTTTTTTCGAATTTTCTAAATTTTAAAAGTCTTCCCACGCAGCAACGGGTGGAGTGAATGAAACTAAGAGGGATTTAGCAATGCAAATGATTTTCTTACTATCAAGTGGTTTTTGTTAGAACTCGTTCGGTCCACGGATTCTGGAGATAACGTAACATTGCGTAATAAAATTCGCTACTTTGGGATTTTTCATTTTAAGATGTTATTTCTCAGAGACAGAAGGACGTAAGTTAGATTTGTTTACATTGGACACACGTCCTTTGCGGCAAAAGTCTACATTTGACTACCCTCTGACGTCATCGTACAGTTACCTAGTACGTTTTCCTCTCACCTCTTTCCACGATTTGAAGATTCAGATGCCGACAGAGATAAAGATGGAGGTCAAGGTGAAGATGGAGGTGGGAGTCTACTCATTGAAGGTAAAGGTCAACATGAGAGAGAGAGAAAGAGTGAGAGAGGGAGGGAGGGAGAGGAAAAGGGAGGGAGGGATGGAGAGGGAGGGGGAGAGAGAGAGGGATGGAGGGAGAGAGAAGGTGGGGAAAGAGGGAGGGAGGGAGAGAGGGGGAGGTTGAGGGAGGGGAGAGAAAGAGAGGGAGGGTGGGTGAGGGGGGAGGTATGGGGGGAGGGGAGGGTAAAGAGGGGTAGGGGTGAGGGAGGGGGAGGATGAAGAGGTAGGGGAGGGGAGAGGGAGAGGCAGAGGGAGAGGAAGAGGGGGACAGAGAGGGTGAGATGGAGAGAGGGAGAGGGAGAGTCCAGTCTGTGGAATTCTTACCCACTAAAAACTATACATCCTGTTCCATTTGAAAAAATTAAATCCCCTGAAATTTTATATTAAAAAAAATTAATAGAAAAGATAATTTTTTAAAAAATTTCGTGTTCATACAAATAATTTAAAACGATCACATAGCTGTACCCTCGGCTTTGCTAACGTCCGTCCATATCTATTGTAGCTGTTCATATTTTCATCAGTTTTATATTATATGAGAAAAAAATTCAATTACGAATAAAACAATGTATCGAAATATTACACGGTCTACATTATTTTTCGGTTTTGTTTTTCAAATAAAATGCTTCAAAAAAAGATGCTCATTTTGAAATTTCTCATCACTTCACGAAAATAGTTGTAACTTTTTTTCTGTCCAAAATTGGAACCCCAGCCATCGTCCATTCTTTTTCTTTTTGAATTATCTTTAAATAGGTAATTCGTTTTTCTTGTTTATCTGTATATTTGAATTGCTGATGAGTTTTTAAAGGTGAACATTGAATAAAAAATTTGAACTTTTTTCACATTTTCTTAAAAAACAATATATCGGAATTTTATAAAGCCTACAATGTAGTGTAATCATGAGCTTTGTTCCTGTGAAAAATTCATAGAAATCGGTTCAATGGTTCTCTATTGAAAAGCGTCCAAATATTTTTTTGCCAAAAGGTTTTAGTATATAAAGATAGGATAAAAGTGTCTAATCAGGGCTGCAGCTCAAAAGTGCTACAAATTTTTTTCTACCATTGGTTATCATTAAAAAATAATGTCCCATGTACTATTATGGTGGGGGAAGACTTCCAACCTCATAAAAAACATAAAAATTTATTAATGTTTATGTTTTATTATAATTATTAAATTATTTATTATAATTATTCAATTTATTAATATTACATTTAATAATATGATTTAGTTATATCAAGCTTTATAAAAAAAAAATCCCAGCATTTTGAGCTGCAGCCCTGATTCGACACTTTTACCAAAAGATAGAAATATATATATATATATATTTAGGAGAATCGAGTAGTTTGATTATACCTTTTAGAAGCATTAGTGTAGTTTGATGGCATTTGTGCACTTTGCTAAATGCCATCAAAGTACCCATCGTATGATTTGACTTCACGTACCTCTTATATCGAATGTTAGCGGCAATATGTAAGAAAATATGAAGGGGCAATGACTTGTAAGCAAACAGTATTAATGTTGATATTCAGTGAAAAATAAACATTGTAGCAAAGTTGTATAAAATAATTATCTATATTTATGAACTTAGAATGTATGTGCATGTACTTATTTTTTTACTATTTTCATTGTTAGTATCTAGTACGATTTTACCATTTTCCTGCTCACTCCACTCAGTTTCACTATTTACGACTTCATCATTTTACTATTCATAATTTCCGAAGCAAAGTATTGCCATGTTTTTCAAAAAGGAGTAATATCTTGGCAAAAACTTTGAAAAAGTAAAAAAAGAACGGCAAGCATTAAAAAGTCGCGACCTTAGTTATAAAATAACGACTATATATTCTTGTTATTACTTTAAAATGAAACCTATGTTTTTATTCACAACTTTCATTTCTTTTTCATTATATACAAAATGTCACTTCACCCCAAAAAGAAACTACTAAAAAAAATGGTGTCCTTGATTTGAAAAAAAAGAATGAAATCATTCTAACATAGCCAAGTACGGTAAATGAATTACGAAATTTCACATGAAATCATTGGCACCTTGAATGGTGTCCGTTAAAGAGTTTTATCGTCTCAAGGGCTTCCAAAGAAATTCCTACAAATATCAAAAAATTAGTATCTATCCGTCCACTTGTACATCCATTTTTTTTTGCGTTCGACCGTCCCAACTCTATCCCATCTAGTCTTTTTCTGTCCACCCGTCCACCTTAGTCATCAGTTTATCCATCCGATCCCTCTACCCCATTCATTCCATTCGACTATGCATTTAGACCATCCATCCTATCCCTCTATCTTCGCATGTAATCACCCATCTCATTTACTTATTCAACTTATCTTTCTATCCATTCCATCCATTTATCCATCCATCCCATTAATCCATCTTACCTATCTTCATCTTATCGTTCATTTTCTCGTCAATACGGATTCCTTTATTCAGTCTCAGAATGGATCTGCGGGTTTCTTTCATCATCGATGAAAGAACGAGTTGATCGTTGATCTAGAGAGTATATCCGAACAACCGTGTCTTCCCGAACTTACTTTTGAAAACCATGCACGTCAAGTTTTTGTGTAGTTTTTACAGTGAATTTGTGGCGTACGTACATGTAGAAACGTGTATCGTGTGCACTTATACGGGTACGTACGGTTTTCTATGTAATTTTTGTTTCATTCATTTCCCGTAGGATTGTTTCGTACGTTCATTGTCCTCAGCTAACATAATGTCATAATACTAATTTTTTGATATTTGTAACATTTTCTTTGGAAGCCCTTGAGGCGATAAAACTCTTTAACGGGCACCATTCAAGGTGCCCATGACCTCAGGTGAAATTTCTTAATTCATTTACCGTACTTGGCTATGTTAGAATGATTTCATTTTTTTTTTTTTTAAATCAAGGACACCATTTTTTTAGTAGTTTCTTCTCGAGGTGAAGTGATATTTTGTATATAACGAAAATGAAACGAAAGTTGTGAATAAAAACATAGGTTTCATTTTAAAGTAATAACAAGAATATAAAGTGGTCATTTTATAACTAAGGTCGCGACTTTTTAATACTGGGCGTTCTTTGTTTACTTTTTGAAAGTTTTTGCCAAGATAATATTTACTTAATAAATCTTTTCGTGTATTTCGATTAAAAATTTAAATTCTGTATTTGAATTTATATTTCTCTTCAATGATATTATGATAAAGATAGTCACCAAATTAACTGAAAATTCCTTTCTCCCTTGAAATTTCACCACACATACTTGCACACACCCTTTTCACTCCGAAATAAAATAATTCCAAACCAAAAATCTCGGTTTGCATTCTTGCCAAAGTCGTGAGTACACAAAAATGTTCTCTCGATAAAGCTCCTAACGCTTAACGATGAGAGGAAAAAATGCCCTGGAACGTTCGCGATGCCTGGTTTTCTCGTAGGCACTCCATCACATTTATTATCACGCGGCAAGTATTGAAATATGCGACCAGTTTGCGACCAGTATTAAAAGAAATATCGCCCCGAGAATACACAAATTTTCCTTGTGCATTCGAAGTAGCAAACGAGATAGCGAGAGACTCGGAGTTCGAGGGTTAATAAAGCGTTGTGGAGGCTCGAATGAGCCTGAAGCAAAGTAAAAACTTGGTCAATCTTCATAATTTTTCTCGAATTTGCTTAAAACTAGTACGAAATCTTGTACAGAAATAAAATTTCGACAAAATGTAAAAACCCATAAATAATATCAGTAATTTATCTATGCTGCTTTATTGTCACAAATGTTTTTAGTGAAAAATGCCTAATCAATGATAAAACTCTCAAGAAATTTCATGAATGTCAGCTACTCGATCTGGGAAAAATTATCTTCCGATAAAAAAAGAAAAAAATTGCAATTAATTAACCATAAAAACATTTCCACCTCCTATGTAGGACATATTTTGAGATGCAAAAGAGTTTAAAGATTACACTTTTTGCTGAGACGTCGAGCTGCATCTCTTGGTATACAAGTTTACTGTAAGGGACGAAAGCTTCGCGGAACGAGCATTTTCATCGAATTCTTTACGTCAAGAGGAATTTCAGGAGTATGCCCGAGAGTGATATCACGATATTATTATCCGGGATATCAGCGCGAAGGTACGCCAGGATTGCGAAATAATACAGTTAGACGTATTTGCCTATTCAACGAAACTCGGCTACAGTCGCAAATCTCGTAAAAATCGAAACCTTATTTTACAATTATACAAAAATTCGTACATTATTTTGCATCTTCAAATTTCTATAATCGTGTACAGATTATATTTCGTTAATCTTGTGTCAAAATATAACAAAAAAATTAATTAATCACAGCGTACCAAATATTTATAACGAACAATTTAAAAAAAATGTAATCCAACTTAAAAATTTAGTTCATTGATCTCTATTTTGCAACATTTTTTTTCTGTCTATCCAAAGTATTCAATACGAATAACACGGGGACCTTTATTTCATTTTTTTCACTCTCAGAAGAGCTTACGAAAAACGATGTGCTTATTGACTTTTCACTGACCATTTTAACCGTCAATTCAATGATTTAACGTGCAGACTGTATTTTTTGTATGAATTTTACCATTAATTTTTTCGTGACATAGGCTTGTTTTACATGGACCATTATTCCTCAATTTTTGCAAAGTAACATTGAAAAAAAGCACTTCACAAAATGCCATCAACCGGAAGCGTTTTTAAAACAACGATACTTTGTAAAAAATGATTTTTTTTTCCAAATAATGTATTCCATTATTTGTCAATTTGTGCATTTAAAGACATTATCGCAGTAGTATCGGTTCTCATATTTCATTGGCCAAAAATTATTTTTTTCAAATAGATCAAATTTCAGTGCCCAAAAATGTGCGTTCAACCTCAAAAAATTCTGGGGCCAAACTGACCTCGTGTGCAGTCGAAGATTGTTTGGAATAAAACGTGGATGGATAAGACAGTGATTAACCTCGAAATGTTTAATTTTTGTCACATAAAGTTCATTTATCGTAATATAATAAAAATTAATAATTTTATATACGTCAAACAAATGTTTTCAAAAGATTTCTCGTGTCAAATATTGAACCGCCTGATTTTACGAGGGTTTGGACTGTCTCGCCTGTTTATCCGGACCATTTTTCTTCCTTTACCTCATTTTTTCCCTCATACCCATATTTCATGCTACTATTGTACAAGATACTACGGAATATATGTATTTTCGAATTCCACCCGAGACAAGCTCGTAATTTCCTCAATTCCCGAATATCTTGGCATACCAAACATCTCGAGAGTAAATATTTCCTATTTTTCTGTATCTCCCACAAGGAAGTAGAATCTTTTCGTCCGTAAAGTAACACGCTCGTCCTCGCTCCGGCATTCATGTTCTCCGAGACAAAACTTCAATAAAAAAATATTACATCGATGAGGACGAATCGAAACATCTTCTCAGTCATATTTATCCGTGGCATTTAAAACTGAAATATTTTCACGTAATATCATACCTGCGGTTGGTTGATCGCTCTTTAATTCAAATGAAAATTCATTATTATTCATTTTTATACATAATTTCATGGTAAAGCATAAAAATGAAATGAAACAAAAAGTCCAGTAGAAAATTTTACTTAATATTTGAAAAATTATAGGTGATTTTTTGCTACTACACAAATTTTCTACATGACACAATTCCAAGCTGGACAAACATATATTAATTTACGAATTGGGCAACCTGGTTTAGCTCCACGATAAACTTTGCGTGAAACGAATAAAAAGCAACTTCTTGACTATACTTTGAATCGTTTCTAAAGAATACGATAGAAATGTTTTGTACAATTATTCGTACTGAAAAAATGTTCGAATTATTGTTTCATTATTATTGTTAGGATTATTATGGAAAGCATTACGAACCAACATTATTCATCGATCTAATAAGTAAAGACGACGTAAAATAAAAATGAAAAAATACAAATCTGCTTGTTTGTGACACTTCGATTGATTCGTCACATTTCACGTCGAACATCGACAGTCGAAGCATCGCTGCGAGCTCGACAAGCCTCCAAAACATTAAAATAGACATATCTTATTGTGTTGTGTATCGTAGAGGGCATGTACTCGGACATCGAAGTGATTGAGAAGATGAACGATATTTTTGTGAGTGCTCTGGGTCTGTTACACTCTCGGGAGATCGACAGTGCTGAGAAACTTAAAAGAATGTTGAATTCTTTGATTGAAAACAAATTATCAAGTGTTTCGGATCGGGAACGGAAAAGATCGAAGCATTTGTTGACTGATCGTAAGACGGAAATATTTGTTGACAATGTGGATCAACCCAAACTGAGGAATGGACGTCAAATCGACGTTTTTTATCATCGTCGCAACGAAACTCAGTCCGTCGAACGTCGTCGACGTGAGACGGATGACGAATCGACTAAAGTGTGTAAAATCGACCTGGAGAACGAAGATCAATCCCAGGACGAGAACATCGACGTACCGCGAATTTCCATTCCCGAGGAGAACTCGGACGACGTTAGGGTCGTGTGTAAAATATGCAAAGGTGACAAACTCGGTCCTTTGATCCTTCTCGAGTGTCAGGAGTGTCAAGAAACTTATCATCCGCTCTGTCATCAACCGGCAGTCGTCGAGATCGACATTTACGATCCTCGTCTCGTCTGGCGATGTGGCAACTGCCTCGAAACTAATAACAGGGCGAATGAACATTTTTTTAACAAAAAATCACCAATCGTCGTGACTCTCGAGGACGACGATGACGACGATGACGACGATGACGACGACGACGACGACGACAACGACGACGACGACGATGATAACGAGAGGGAAAATTTGTTCGGTGACGTTTTTCGGAATATAAGAACGCGGATGACGTACGATACAATCGATAACAAAGGAACAACGAGAATTCGTAACTCTGGGAGCAGAACGAGATCGAAAATTCAACAACATTCCCGGAAATTAACGACGAAAAATACTTCGGTACAATTGAGAAAACGCGTGGGAACGAAACTTACCGTCAATCGGTTATCTCCGCCGTAATTAAGATTTTTTTTTATGGTTTAGTCCATTGTACATTTGTGTATGGTACGTTGAAGAAAAATGTTCTTTTTTTTTTGCTCCTTCTTTATGAGATTGTTTTTATTCTATAATAATCGATCATACAATATACAAGCTTTATTCAATTACGTGACAGTTAAATTTTCTTTCGTAAATGAATTTATCTCGTTGAAAATCTTCTTTGGATAATCGGGAGTTTGCGGGTCTTTCTTTGGTTTTGCTATATTTTTTCTCCGTTGCAGTACAATCAAACGCTGCCTTAATCGTCGTCAAGACAAAGTCGAATTTCGCATACACACGCCGAGCAAAAATCTACATTTGGAATCCCTTTTTTCGAAATTTTCATAAACAATCACATTTTCATATGGATTCTTCAAATTCAATGAAAATTTCATTGGAAAAGTTTGTTTTTCGTTCAACTGAAAATTATCGACATTTGATCAAAAAAGTATTCAAATTTTATCCATTTTTCTATTTCGTAACAATCTTTGTTACGAAAATAAACATCGTCCAAATTTCATTCACGAGAATATCCAAAATTGAATTTATTTAAATTTGGTCCAAAATAATTAATTTCGAAAAAGGTTGTTTTTTTTCTCGGTGTATAATAACACCTTAACTTAAATATCGACAAATTATCATAAAACTTTAGCAGAATATGACGAAAAAAAGCGGATCGTTCATTGTATCAAAAAAGATATAAAAACAATACACGAAACAGCGAACGTTCATAGTTTTTTCTCTCTGTCTTTCTCTCGTTGCTCGCGAGAAATATTTCAATGTATCGTAGAATTTTTAGAATGTTTCGTTAGAATTTTCTTCGAGCAATAATTAGTCCTCTCGCTTAGGAGACGGCGACGTTTAGCTGCGATTTTCTCACCCTGGCAGTTCGTGCGCACACTAGACGTAGTGTCTTCGTTACGATGTTTGGCCTCTATTAAGGTCAAACGAGTTCAACTACCTCGACTACTTCTGAGATAGTCTCTTTGAACATCACTCACGTTGCCGATCACTCTCACACGCTGTATAATTGATTGAAATTATTCAATAAAACACAAGTCCAAAAATTTTGTCGCCCGAACCATTGGTTAAGCCAAAATTTCATTTGTCTCGAAGAAAAGTGTGCCAACACCGTTCTTTTCGAAGGAAAATCAAATAAAATCAAAATATTTCATGCATTCAGTTCAGAGATTGCAAAGCCCAATTTTCTACTTCGCTTTATTTCTCGAACAGTAAAAATGGGTTCAATATCGAGGATCAATCGAGGAAATCGTTCGAATGAAAAAATGAATGAATTATTTTAAATATTATATAAAAATGATGAACAATTAATACGAAAATATATGAAATAGACCATTTTTATCAATTTCCAGCCATCTTTATCAATAATATTATTTTTATATTTGTTCCGACAATTGTGCGAAGTTGTTTCTTTTAAATGATTTTTTTTTTATTCGAATTTTGATCATGAATATTTATTGGTACAGAAATATTCGCGTTCTTCAACATCGAGGAATTTATTATTTGTTAAATATTCATTTTAGAAAAGATATTTCTTATTAATTTATAAATAAAATAAAATAGTATTTGTTTTCCATTCGAACGACGGTGCTTCTCGATTTGTTGTTTGTGATTAAAAAAAAAAATCATTGTACTAAATATTTATGACTTGGCAAATACTCTCAATTTGCCAGTTATATCTTCACTGGCATCGCCATTTTTTTGTACTGAGCTCCATAAAATACACATTAAATAAACTCCATATCAGTGTCATTATTGTAAATTATATTCGTTCGATTAACATGATTATGGTTCGTGCATTGGGCTGTTTGGGAGCGCCATCTATCTTGGCACGATTACGCCCTCTTGACGTCATCGTGCCAAGTGGCTGCATGAAATAAATACACGAAGCTCTTCCTAACGCGTGTCAAGGTTAGCTGAAAGTTCTAACGTTACAATGCCAGCATTGGAAAAGTTAACGCCGCTTTGATCAACGAGAATGTATTATTTTTAACGAATTACACGAGAATAAAAAAAATCTGATATGATTAAGGGGTTTCGGTACAATTCTATTGTTTTCAAGCAAAGCGCCAACTTCACATAGCAATATTTCGTCGAAAACAAATAAAAAAATCGTGTTCGTTCGGTCGATGGGGGGAAAATCACCGTTTTCGTTGACGAATAAATGAATAATTAATAAACCATGTAGACGAATTATTTAATTTTTGGATACCGGAATTGCAATAGTATACTTAGTGGTTTAGCAGTTTTTTAATTAGTTTTTAACATTTTTTCTCAGTATTCCATTCGTAAAACTGTCGTTCACCAATGAACGTAGGCATCTCACCATGTTAAAAAGTGTTTTTTGATATTTAATTTCACAAAAACGGTGTAAACGATCGATTTAAAATTTGGACGACACATTCAGTATATGTCAAAGAATATACTGTGTAAATTTGAAGTAAATGGTTACATTTTGCCACTTGTACTGAAACTCCTTAAGTCGATTTTTGTTAAATCTATTAAAAAAGAAATGTAAATAAAATTGCCTAAACGAAAAATGTATTGAAATGACATTTTCATGCAATGAACAACTCAGTATCGAACAACTCAAATGAGAAAAGCAATAATTGGAGAACGATATAATTAAATAGTCGAAAAATAACTTTTCGATTGGTACAAACGTTTGATTTCGGGAATTTTCTTTTATTTATCATAAATTAAAATTCTCTGCAATTACGAATTCGTACAATAACTAAATAAATTATAAATCCTTTTAATTTGTGCGACGAAACAATATTTATCCTCCAAAATAATATCAACTTACTCAATCGATAATGAAGCAACTCGCTAATCGACGAAATGTATTTTGATTAGTTTGAATAAAGTTGACTAGGAACAATGAATATTCAAGGATAATATTTGTAGAAATCGACCATCGATTGAAACAATTTCAAAAGATTTGACTTAGGTGATAGGACTAGTCGACTAAATTTTAATTATCCCTACGATTATTCGTATAAATCACACGACTTTACTTCAATTGAGATTAATTTCTTTATGACCATAATTAGAAGCTTTAAAATAGATCGAGTGCATTTGAAGGGATGAATTTTTTTCTCAAAATATATATCAATGCACATTAAATTTCGATAAAATTTATGCGGATTTGTGAACAGCCCGAAAATATTGTAATTAAAATATCAATTTTATTTGGCTCTAAATTGATTTTTTTCTCTCGTTGATTCAATGACGATTGGGAAAAGGATTGGAGAACCATGGCACTAAAATCTATATCCTAAAAAGCCGTAACCTACGTATATTGAGAAGCGACTCTCAAAAAGTGCATGTTTTATGATATCGTACGTTGCATAACGTACACACTGTAATTTTTCAGCGTTTTTTATGTCTGTAATTAAAGAGCTTAAACAATCAGCGTACTGCACTATTTTTCATTTTTTTTTTCATGGCCTATGCAAACTCTCGATCATTCTTCAAGATTTTCTTATTTATGGATTATCTCATATTTGGTTTTCTCCTTTGTGTTCAGTGCATTGGTTTCGTTCGAAAGCGTGCAATTTTTTGGTTTTTTTTCTTATTTAGTGTATCACTTGGCACGTTATTACATCTGGATAGCGATATTATTAATTGCTAATGATCGCGTCACCTTTTTATCATTTTGTTTTCGCTCGGGATGGAGTACAGTCATTTTCAACTACACGAAAAAAAAAAAAAAAAACAGATAATGGAGAAAAATGTATCGCAGTGTTTTCTTTTCTCGCTATAGCATTCGGGCACTTGTGTGCGAACAAATTATGCGTAGATTCAATTTGCCAAAATGATTTTTCTCACATTCTCGCACAGACTCTCGAGGACTAGCAACATTTTTAACTATTATTGAAACGCACTTGTTCGATAAGCTTTCGTTTTGTCTGAGTGTGAGCGTGGAAGTGTCGACGCTCTACGTCAGTAAAATTACGACGAACAATTGTCAGCGACAACGCTAAAATTTCGCAACTAACGTTAGAGCACAGATCATTTTTTTATTCTTCTCATTTCGCGTGTAAAAACGTGCAAAAATTATTATTCCGTTGAATCAGCGTGCAAGATCTACAATACTTGCGATTCTTTTTGCTCGTAAAAATGAAGGTTTTTTTTCTTTTTGGCGTGCAGTTTTGCAAAAATCGGATATCGAATATTTTGCGATTTTGTCGCTCGCAGTTTTCATTGAGAAAAAATATACACACTTCTAGTCTATCGGTGTTACTTGTTAATTGTCCGTGCAAAGGGCGAAATCATCTTTTTTTGAGAGCGTAAAATCCAAAATTATAGTTGAATAAACATTTTTTAAATAATATAAAATACGAAAAAACCGTTATTTTATCAAAATTATTTTTGCCCACGATTGAGACTCCATTCTCTTGGAACTCAAACTTTTTATTTTTTCCTCACTCTCGAAGCGTCAACGTTTCACTAATTGTCGTATAGTCTCTAAGAATTTATTATTCTAATCCTAAACGTAACTATACGATTTTTGGTTTTTTTTTCTTCATTTTCTACTTTTATCTAAAAAGTATATTGCCAATTGGGAGACGTACGAATCTCAATTTCCTTAAAATACCATCGTTACCCTTGTTTTCTTTATATGAGGCCTTTCACGTCACCTCGAACACCTAATTGTGGGATTTTTTTTCTCGAGATTTGTTCAAAACATCCAAATTTATGCGATATTGAATCGGATCAATCAAAATCTCATACTGTTTCCATAAAAATAATATCAATTCAATCTTTCGCCTCTAAATCCTGCGGATTATATCGAAGTTCTCCAAATTTGCGCCCAAATTCATAAATTTTGAGAAAAAAAGACCAACAAAATTCAATAAATTCACAGATCGTTTTAAAATTTTAAACGACTCTAAAAAAAAATCCACATATCGGGTGGCAAAGTGGAACGTCCCATATAACATTTTGATATATAACCATTTCTGTGACTCGATATAAATTCGTACATCCTTAGAGTCAACGACTTAAAACTAAACGCACGTACAATTTCTCTCGATGCGTGAGCACACAAACAGAGTTTCTATGAATAAAAGAAGAAAAAAATGCACGCATTTCATGAATGCATTTTCCCGAGGCAAACGAACAAACAAAAATATTTCTGAATTGGAATAAATCTCGATGATTTCTACTTGCAATAAAAGAGTTTTAAAAAAGTAATAAAAATAATAATCAACACGTTAATGCTCGCCTGTTCGTTGAGAGACAGGTGAAACCATAAATCGACTAGAAATTTTTGGCGAACGAGTTGACTAGAAATCTCATTCTATTTTAAAATCGCAAAATTCTTATTAAACAATAATAACAATAATTAATATTATTTATATATATTATTTATATACATACACGTACATGTGTACGCATATTGAATTATAATCTATCTTGTACGATCAGACAAATCTATCGAAAATAAAAAAAATAACAATTCGCGTTCGGATCGAACTAGGAGAAAATATGAATATACGAATCGAATGTCCAGTTGAAATAACATTTTTCCCGTCTTTTTGTTTCTCGTGTACCTCTGTTATACTTGATCTTTCGGCATCGTTACGATGATTTCAAAAAAAAAATGAAATAATGTCAACGCGTTGATCGCGAGGACGAAAGATCGTTGTTTTTCTTAATTTTTCACACGGCCGTCAACGATCCGGCAAGTGCCCAGTGCCATATTTTGGAAGTGCCAGATTAGAGAATCACCGAATTCTTCCAAGTGTCGACGTTAAACGACAAAAAGAATATCAAAGATGTTTTTTTTTCCATTTTTTTCGACCGGATTAAAAACATCGACACGTATTTTTGTTTTTGCTTTGAATATATTTCGATTTAAATAAAATAAAAAAATATTTCGACGCGTTGAACGCGTTAATTTGCGATTATTCTTTCTTCTTTTCGTGTAGTCGACGATTAAAAACGAATACGAATATGTGTTGACGTTTGAGAATTTTTTCATGGTACGAGGCTACGACAACGCGGCTCAATCAACTCGATTCATCTCGCCATGATTAACAGGCAATAGGCACTTTGAGATGAAGAGGGTGAGAGGGAGGAGCGGGATAAAAGAGAGGTAGAAATGATTTTTTCTTTTTCCTCTTGGTAGCTTAATCGATTTTGATTGACGGTAAACCGTGGCCTACGACTAACTGCTCCTTGGGGAAGTCGAAGATCACCGTTACGTGGAACGCCATGTTTGCAGCCGCTATGATGTACTCGCAGAGGGAGAACCAACTAAAAGCTGCACAAACACATGAATTAATCGCCAATAATCTTTTTTTCTTTCTATTTTACAAAAAATCATTCTACTGTGATTTTTCTCGATATACGATTCGGGAATCTCTTATATACGATTAGGGAATCGCACATTTATGGTCAATAAAGACGATGATTTTGCTCGAAAAAACTTTTAAAACGTTTTTCTCACAATCCTGCTTTTCAAAACGATCTACACGACATTTCTGGCTCGAATTGATTAACCCTAGATCTCATTTCCCATTTTTTTATCTTTTAACGTATGACCGGGGTCGTTTTCGATCCCGTGGTATTTTTGGCCGCAAAATTGTTTTTACAGAGATATATAGAGTTGCCACCATATGAATCCCTTCGTTTTTAAATAACGAGTAGAGTGATATGCGATAAATTTAATTTCATGGAAGGTGAGTTGACGAAAAAGTCATTTAAAAACTAAAGAATTCAGAAAATCGACAAAAACTTCATTTTTTTGACACTCATCTGGGGTCAAAATCCCCCCCCCCCTGCTTATGAGTTCTATGGTTGATAAGTGGATTTGTAACTTTGAGTGAATTCTCAGAAAAAAAAGACAGTGACCTACCGACCATTCGTTTCATAAAACTTTTTGTTTATCAGATATAAATAATTGTAATGGAAATATTTCATTTAAAATATTGCGAAAAATATCAATTATTTCTTTATTACTAATACATAAGCAAAATTCCAGCAACAGTCAAAATATAATTGAATAAACTCCTTTTATGCCTTGTATTAGATATGCGGGCAGAATTTCTCTCACAGATAAACGTTTTTAATGAAATTTTTCGGAAATTATTTATACTTGTTATTGACAACAAATTAAATAAATTGTTATAAAATTGTTTTTTCCGAATTTGACGAAATTTATCTGCATCTTTGAAACAATTTTTTCCTTCCTATCCTCAACCAATTTTTCTCACAAGGATGCAACGATTACAGCTTTATGGACTTACCTAAATCGTGGCAAAGCAGTCGGTGCTTCAAAAAGAATATAATAAGACCGATCGTGCTGGCCATACTTGTTGCGAAAATCGCCTGTTTATACTGAAGACTATGTGCATTCGGTGTCATTAGACGACCTAGTTTTACGGCTGTCAGCATATACGTTAGCGAGCTGACCATGAATATAATGAAGATTTTTTCGTGGACCGCTGAAACGGACAAATTATACATTGTTATAAAATATTTTTCTTTTAACTGTTATTATTGAGATAGTTGTTTCGCCAAAGAGTTTTTCTATAGAATTTTTTCAAATTTAGAGGAAATATTCAGGACACTACTATTTGATTGCTTGCCAAATTTCAAAAGGATTCGCCGTTCAGGATTTGAGATATTTCCTATCAGATTTCACAGTTTTACATACGTTTCTTGTGAAGAGCAATTAAAAACTTCACATTTCTCCCGACAACTTTGAAACTTTGCTACAGATTTTTTTGTTAAATTCTCAATTACATAAAAACGTATGAGGAAGTCTGTCAAAAAACATGACTGTAGCGAGCCAACTGTCTTAAGAGCTTACATACATCTAGAGGTGTCAAAATAGGGTCAATTTCAATCATTTTTTTCATACTGAAAAAATGTATCTGTTGAAATAATTTGTTGTATATTTAAAAAGACATATTAAGGGAGCAGTCTGCCATTTTCAATGATTTTGTTAATAAATTTTTTTCTCATAGTAAATTTGATTTATTTATATCTACTTTTAATACATGAAAGTAGACATATGAAAGTAATACAATTTTTTTTTTTTCAATGTAAATCTCGCTGGTACGGCAGCCTGAAGTTAGCCCTGCTAAAATCTGGCTGACACGATATCTTGACTTTGGATCATTTGAAACAAAAAAGTGGCGAAATTAGTAAAATATAGACTTGTCGCTATCGTTCGGCCTAGAATAATTTACGTGTGATAACAAAAAACAAAATGGCGCATTATTGAAATTTTTGACCTTTTTTCAACTTTAATTGTTTAAACAATCGACTAAATATCAATAAAGATTTATAATTCTAGGTCAAACGGAAGCTATACATGTGTAGAATAAGTGTACCAAATTTCAACTCGATAGGTGTAAAACTTTTTTTTTTAGAATGTCAGCCAGATCAAAAAACCTTGTTTCGAGAAAAATGCGTTTGACGCGCCAAGCGCCTAGGTGCATCTGAGACCCTCGTCTTGCTATGCGTATTTCTACCTGTTCTCGGTCTTTCTGGCATAAATGACACTTTGTATAGTAATTCTATATATATCTACTACACAAATCTGTACTTTTCATAAAATCGAATTTTTGAAAAGAAAAAAAAAATGGCAGACTGCCCCCTTAATGTGAATGAAAGCGGGAAATTTCATTAAAAAAAGTAAATTAGATGAGCTGTGATTTTAGTTTTTGTAAAACAGTTTTTTTGCAAAATGGTATTTGTGGTAACCACAATTCCGACTGTACGCTTTAACGCAAAAATAAAACAAAATATGTTTCTTAAAGTCGACAAAAAAATACAGTCTTTGTCGAGGCCGAATTTTTTTTTAATGCATTTTTCGCAAAATGGCAGAGGTTTGAATCGTGAAGTCGGTATTTTGCCAAAATGTTTTTTTTTCTTTTTTTATTTGTGAAACAAAAACTATGATGTTTAAAAGAAAAATCGCTCGACAGAGACCAGAGAATTGTGTACAGGTCCTCTGTACTAAATTTCATCCAAATCGGTCATTTAGTTTTCGAGATGGAATGGTTACCGTTTTCAAAAACACCATTTTGAAAAAAAACATTTTGGTGTTTAAGCATCTGTCAAATGGAGATGAAATTTTTTCTTATATCTGAAATATGTTATCGATTCCCAGGAAATTTTTAGAAATCACATATAAAGGGTGACACCATTGAAAAATAATGTTTTTGAAAAATGGAGTTTTTTTACCTCTCTAGGTGTATGTAAGCCCTTAATAACACTATTACAATTCAGTAGCCCAAACGTGACATAAATGCATTGCATTATCGAAACTGTTACAGCTGCGATTCATAAAATATTTTGTGTTTTTTACTGCATATATTGTTCAAAAGACTGGCAAGTTTTGTGACACAGTACAAAAATGTTGAGTATTGTAAAAATAAGATATTTGTATTGTATAAACAGAGCATTTAAAGTTTCCAGTCGCACATACAAACATTTTTTGACCAATTCTTTTATAGTGTAATAATTTTTCAATATAAAATTGTACGAAAAATAAAATTCACGGGGTATTTCAGTTCTCCCTTGGAAGGAACTTTGATTTAATAATAAAAATATTTTCTCCGAGACTTTTTCGTCAGACAGGGTGTTGAAAATGTTTGGGATGTCAAAAAATCGTTGTTTGAAAAAACAACACGAATATCGTGACGTTAAATCATGAATTATGAGCTGTAATAACTATTTTTCGTGTGATAAGTGATCTTGATAACTTTTCTCAATAAAATATACTTCGTCTATATACATATATAAATTAATCAAAGGTTTATAGGGTAGAGAACAAGATTAAATTGTATCGTTGAAATGTTATCAAATCCATAGTTCATTCCATTGGAGGTAATTGTGTCGATCAATAGAGCCGAAAATATAGTGTTGTGGTATCTTTCAAGGTTACTCGGAAGAATAGGGTCAACTCAAAAGCCAGCGTCAAGGCCGTTGTAACGATAAATCGGGCACTGAACGACGCGCGAACAATTCTCGTGAACATGTGTTAATTAAGGCAAACGTGACACGACGATGCTAATTTATTCAACCCGAATTTTGTGCAATTAATTCTCAGAACGAAATTTCAAATCGTTGCTCGGAATAAAATTTGATGAAATGGACTTTAAGAGTAATTTATTCTGTGTGAATTTCACATGAGGTCGAAAAACGAAGCAATCAGTTTTTCAAAACATCGTTCAAGTCGTTCTAGTTTCAAATAATATGCAATCGCCATTTTTATATGTTTCAGGAAAAAAATAGACTTACAGTAATTTTCTCTGTTCGAAATGTACGTAACTCCGGAAAGCGAAGCAATCTCGGCAATGTTCAGCCAGAAACAAAGATTCAAAAGCCTGCAGCCGACTATTTTTTTTGGTACATCTTCCATGGCTCTGAGTATTTTACGATAGTACGAGTAATACACTATCGCGATCACCAGTCGAGGTCCCATGTGCAAGGCTATACTTATACGCCAGAGATAACGCTGCGGTGATATACCTGTGATTGCCGAAATCGACGGCAGAATGTTGTATACCTGAAAATTAGTCGTTTTTTTTTGTTATACTGCGTATTTTATTTTTCAACGAAGCTATTTACGCAATACTCGAATATTTATATTCGAATAGTTACAAAATTTGTTCAATTAGTAGAGGGGTGGGGGTAAAATTTTCGAATGACGAAATTTCGAACAGCTAAAATAGCGAATTTTAACATACAGTTATCGATATATATATATATAATTGTATGTTAAAATTCGCTATTTTAGCTGTTCGAAATTTCGTCATTCGAAAATTTTACCCCCACACTAGTAGAGATGGTAAAAATTTATGGGGTAATCAAGTAACTTGATAATAAAATCTTCTAAATCTCTGTGTATTTAGCATAATGGTTGTACAGATTATTTCGTGTCGAGTTAAATCATTTTTATAAAATTACTGCGATTTTTTCATATTGATACAAATCTTCTACATTATAATACTGCAAAATATTTCTCTGAATTGTCAATATTTCAAAAAAACTACAAAATCTGTTTAATCGTATTCAAATAACTTTCTTAAAAGTAGACAAGAAAGAAAAATCTTTATTTTTAGACATCTGTGCCAAATGTTTAAAAAATTCTCTGTTTATAATAATTTTCATACACATCCATAAAATTATTTAGTTTTCATAAGCTTTGCATGCTGGATGCCGATATTTCGAAATGTTGTCTTCAAAAAAGTAAAGAAATTTTGGAAAAATGAAGCTAAAACATCTAGAAATACAGATAATAAAAATATTATCGTTTCAACATCGTATTTTCTCATGGTATTGAAATTTGTACAGTTGAAACGCAGTGAAAACTATTTTTTTTATTTATCTATTTCTTAATTTTTGAAATTGTCCAAATTTTTTTCACAGATTTAATTTTTGAGTTTCAAGAAAAAATTCTCCATCTTTATGCGGCGTTAGAATACAAACAGTTTGCTCTACTAAAAAACAATAATTATGTTGAATTACAACAATGCAAACTTCAACTTAATTGGCAAATAATAATAATGAAAATTAATAATAACCAAATCAAATGATAAATTTGGTTCGTTCAACAACCTCATTGTATTATCGTCACAGAAAAATGATAATATGGATCAAGTCAAATGTCTTCAAAATTTTCCATAAAATTCTAACTCAAAAAAACAAAATATTCTTCTAATTGGTTGAAACATACAAAATCAAAAACTTACACGACAGTGAGTCTCGTGGATATCATCCTGCTGGAATATATAAGCGGTAACGAAGCAAATCATGAGAGTGAAAAGCGGCAGACAAACAGTGGCGATGCACAATTTTTTGAAGGATATTTCGAGATGAACGTAACTCTTGTTACTCCCGATGTTGTTGAGCTCCATTTTTCTTTTTTCCTTTGGCTAAATTTTCGCTGTTTATTCAGGAACTAAACATCATTGGCGAATCACCAGATCACGACTGAGAAATATGTCCGTTGCTACTTGAAGAGCGATAATATTCAGCGAGAGTTGGCCCATGGTGCAATGAGCATTTTCGCTATCACAATATGCCTGAAAAAAAAGCAAAAAAAGTCAAGAAAAGAAAAGAAGTAATTTGATTGTAGTATCCAGAAATTGTAAAAAAGGTGTGAAGATTGTCGACAACGTTTAATATCAAAGATCTTGGCCCCGAATATTTGACCGTGATGCAACGAGACGAATCTCCCGTTCCATAAATAAACTCTTGAAATAGGAAATAACTTCAACACAAACGCACCATTGTTAAAAATAACGTTGTCGCTTTTCTTTCCTTATTTTGCCGGATGGATTATTTTATAAATAGAAAACGATCATACTCGGGCGCAAGACCGAAGATTTGACGTTTCATCGTAAAATTCATGTGAACGGCGATAACACTGACGAACTGTCGAAAAATTAAGACCGTGAATAGGGCGGAGGGAAAAAAAAGAATTGTACTGTGAAAACAATCGTCAAGCAAGTTCGTGCGTGTAACGTAGTGGCGAACAATCAGAGGCAATGTTTTCTCTCGGAAAAATTTGTTCACTCAATAATACCCTTGTTAACCATGATAAATAACACCGTTCAATGTTAGTTACGATATTAATGACTTCAGGATTCTTCAACAATTGGGAATTATGTTTTACGCGTTAAAGTTTCATTGAAAAAAAAAGGGAGTTGCAAGGAAAACAACGAAAGATCGATTTACCTTGCTGCAGGAGTAAACGTAGTCTGCTTTAACCATTGACATATCGCGCGATGCCATCTGCTTTGATTTTCTGGCATAAATACAGAAGAGAGGCGCGCGCGTTCCTTTCCCGGTCCATCAATTTTCGAGCGTTTTATATGAAAAAATTGCTGCGCAAGCGCAATTTGAAATTTGAAAGAAAGGAATCGTTTTCTCAGTACAGAAATTAGTAGGAATTAGTGAAAACATCGAAAATAGTTTTATACATGAAGTGGGGCTATTTTCTGATTATTGTTAACGGTTTTTGGTATAGTTATACGCAAAATGCGTCACTTTATTTGTGTAATTTGTTGTTGTCCTTCCAGTAGAAACCTTCAAAAACGCCATTTGTTTGAGTAGACTTGCAAACTCGGTCGTCGATTCGAGAATTTCGTCCCTGTGTACCATGAAAATAAAATTGGCGTTTTATCTTGAAAAAGTAATTGCTTAATTTGGTTAAGTGTTCGTAAGTAAAAAAAAAAATTCTCTAAATTCTCGGGTGAAGGATGTTTAAAGAATTTCCAGCATGAACACCGAACGCCATTTTTTTCAACCGTTTTTTCGTGCGTCGTTCGTTTTTTCGCGCTTCGTCGTTCGTTTTTCCGCGTTCCACCTTTAAAACTGCGGTTGAATATCAACGATGATTGTATTGTGATTAAATAAAAAATCGCTCTGGACTCATGGATTAAGTTACGGAGTCTTATGCAAGAAAACGCGAATAACAATTATCTTCAAAAAGTAAGTTTATTAACGATTTCTTAAACACGTAACCTCTCTTGAGGTTCTGTTTCAATTTCGTATTCGATTTCCACTCGCGGACGATCGCGTTTCTTTTTCGATTGATTTTTCCTTGACGGTTTCTTGGTAGATGCAGATTTCTTACTGATCGATACGCCGGATTCCTGGAAAAATTAAATATTGTTGTTCATTAAATGTTAGAGTATTGAGTATTGAGCATAATATTAATAAATAATAGATATTGTTGGTAAATGGGGGCATTTTTAAATTTTTACTTCAAATTTTTTTTAATTCTAAAAATATTCAAGCTTGTTTAAAAAAAATGGCGTTTTCTTCGAAAATTTTTCGATTTATTTTGAAAACACGCATGTTCGTTAGATCGGAATATTTTTTAACAAATACAATTTCCCTAAATGTCTTTTTTTGGCAAAGCAAAATCTTTTTCCGAAACAATTATTATTGTTATTGAGAAATCATATGAACCTCGATATCGCTTGCTTCTGATTCAAAATCATCAGAGACATCGACTTTCTCTCGTTCACCCGAATCGCTCTCATCTTCCTCTTCATAATTGTATTCATCATCATCATCGTCGCTGTCAGCCGCGACATAACGATGTCCACTGCTCTCAACTTCCATTTCGTCATTCTCTAATTCTCTCTCAACTTCCTTCTCGATCTCTTCCTCCTTTTCCATCTAATGATTTTATTGGAATTAAACAATTGTTATGCAACATTTTGGATATTTTTGTATTACATGTTAACTCTAGGACTCTCCTGTTAATTTTTTTGTCTTAAACCTTCCACCGGCAAACAAATCTTCCTAAACCGTTTCATTAGCATAAAAAGTTTCTCATATGCGATTATAGGGTTTCATTCTACACTATTTTGTTCGTTTTTTAATAAAGAAGCGAATGGTCTATGTAATTGTAAATATGAGAATGTCATGTAATAATTATAAACAATATTTATAACTTTTTGATTAGCATGAAGAACTGACCTCTGTTTCGCTCTCAGCTTCGCTTTCATCCTCCACTTCAACAGCTTCCACTGCTTTGTCAAAAACTCTTTGCGGGAAATTGTAGATGTCGTTGTACTAAAGAGAAAAATATACTTTTTCAATTCTTTTTTTGAATAAGTTGTAAAAAGAAGTGTAAATGCAATTTATATTAGTTTAAAGTCCTGAAAAAAATGGCATGCAAAGTAAATTGCACAACTAACCATTCCTTGTTTCAATCTTTCCATAAGTTGTTTCTCTATAGCTGTCTCCAGTTTAGCAGCAACAAGAGCTTTTTCCTCTCTCCTGCGCTCTCTCCTTTCGATCTTCCTCTGCAATGGTACCAGCTTTTTCTGCCGCCGTAATCTCAACTTCCTCATGCGTATCACGTATTGCGTTATTTTCAGAAATCTTTGCTTGCATTTTGATTTTATAAAACCGGGCCAGTATAACAAGTTCTCGTTTATCTGGTATATAGCTTTCTCAAAATTTCTTGAGAGTTTCACTCGTTCCCATTGTTCCTTTGGTGTATGTATTCTGTTAGTTGTGAAATTGTTCCGATAATAACATAATTGTTGCTCAAATCGAAATAACTAATGAAATTAAAAATTAGCAGAACAAATATTTTCATACTATCAAAATTATTAGAATGTGGAAATAATTTTTTCATGATTATTTCACCATGAAATAATATACTATTTGTGAGTTAAGTTATTTGTAATACAATATTTCAAAATTACCTTTCAGCTGTTCTCATAAATAGGTAAATTATACCATTTTCTTCTCGCACTGTCGCATATTGACTGTTTGCTAGCGGACAGGAGGCTCGACTGCACAAACCTGTGAGATTGTATTCATTACGACAGAATCTCTGGGATTTTGTGCTGTAAACATTTAAATTAATTAACACGTATTGTTTCTCTTGCTTCTTTCGTATAACATAGAAAGTATTGAACTCACTTTACTTTGAAGGAACAGAACGATTTGTTAATGATACTCCAGACAACCTAAAAAACCGGAGGAGGTTATAATTTTGCATACGGCGTTTTCAAACTTGATTTTTATCATTTTTACTCACATCGTCGTGCTGCATTTTGTTGCTATTGTTCTCGACACAGTTCCCACGTTATTTTGATGTTAATTAATATCTAATTGTCAACGAGATACAATATTTAAAGCTTTGCGTTTTGCACAGACACACGTGCAAGTCTTTTTAGTCGAACATAATTCCGAGAGATTGTGATACTGCAGGTGCGTTGTGACGAATCCCGATTCGTTACTCGTTATCGCCGCGTGAGGCAGCATTGCGCATTTATTTACTAAAGGAAAAGATCCCAACGTTATCATCGATATTTGAATATATATAAAGACTGAGAGATTTGAAAGAACGTGTCGATTTTATCGTAATAAAGAAACGTTTATAACTGTTTAACGTTAACCATTTCTGTGTGTATATGAATATATATAAATATATACATGCGTATTTGTGTGTATAGGTTCCGCATGGATTTTATATATAAAGGCACTCGATTTGCTAATAATATAAGATAATAATTTTATATTGCTTTCGTCCTGTGGGTTTTCCGATAGAAAGAGAAAACACTACTAATATTAATGTACATAAAAGTTTTCGCATTTAAATATTACTCGTTAGAGTTATTCACGGATTTCAAGGGCACTATTTGTTCACAAATATTTGTATAGATATTATTTTCTTATTCATTTCTTTCAAGCGTCGCCCGAGTTTTTCCCAGATTCAATTCACGAGTTCGTTACTTTTTATAAAGCGGTTTTACGACTGGGCCTTTCAAAGTGGTACCGCATGAGCCGCGGGTCCGTCGAGCGGGGAAAGGAAAAAACCCAGAAAAAGGTTAAAAGGAGGAACATGTGTATGCCATGAGCTTCTTTGGCGCGGACAATGAGAGAAACGAGCGCGAAGGGATGAAAGTAGTGGGAGAGAGGGACGAATATGGAGTGCGTGAGTGCGGGTATGCAATCGTGGGAGAGCGAGAGAGAAAGAAGTCGCTAACAACCCAAAGGATAGAAGGTCTTGGAGATGGACTTTGGGGGCGACGCCCTAGAAGCGCATCGCGTCTACCATGAGAACATTGCCGGCACTTGAGCGAACAAGTCGATGAATAATCGTTTTTGGCACTTGGCAAAATAAGCACTTTGATCTCTCGCGATACAATTTCATGAATATTGTTTCTAAATTTGTAAATTTGTATTAGAATATTAATCGAGTATTAATAATATAGTTGACGAGGAGTTTATTCAGTTTAATTGTTGTGTTTTATTTTATTAATATATCCCAATTCACATTTGAAGTTATTTACGCGAGGTGGACTTTAGTCCTTTACAATTCGGGCCCACCTCCTTGGAAGTCGAGGACATCGTTGGGGTGAATTCGAATTCCGTTTCAAAGTTCGCGCCTCTTTTATAACTGGGGCGTTACAGCGTTCTACTTAACGCCCATGGCGCTCATGACAACCCTCGGTCCTATGCTGCAACCAGGGAGACTAGAGTAAAGGAGCCCGAACGCAATGGTGGAAGAAAAATCCTAAAAGTGATGAACCATCCGATAATTGCACCGCCTGGCGGCGCTACCGCTGCGGTACCCGTCAGCGCCGTGATTTTGAATTGTCAGTCAGCACTTCGTTGTACATACATTCCTTTCTTATTAGCACAGCTTATAATATTGAAGATTCATGTTGATATGCTTTCGTTTAAATTATGAGGCGATAATATTTCAGTTACTTTTTTACTTGGAGGTGATCTGTACTGTAAATGTTTTATTTTTACGCGATGACATTTACAATTAAACAACCGTAATGTGAATATTGCATATTCGATTTCCAAGAGAAAACTTTTTGTCAAGACATTACAAACAAAAATAAAACACTGTATTGAATTTACATCAAACATCAAGCCAGCCAACAAATCAAGCTCAATCCAAACTCTAAGCGGGGCAACAACTTAAGTATTAGAAAACTCTAGTAATTGATAATATACGTAATAGCTCAATGGTTAGCATGCCCGATAAGAATACCGTCCGGGTCGGGATCGATTCCTCGAGATATTTTTTTTGTTTCCAATAAATATTTTTTAAAACTAATCGTTGAAATAAAAAGATAAATTTGATTTCTGTTCTTAGATTATTTAATTTTATTTCAATTTTTAATTTTAAAATGTACATACACCCAAGACCACGCTGTCACCAGAGTCTTTATCCTCCGCAAGAATATCAAATAATAATAATAATTGACGATTCTACTTTATTAAAACAAATCTTTTATTTGTGCTCGATATTGAAAAAAAAAAGTAAAGAATAGTTGATTTGAACTCCAAAACTTAGGTTTGCGAGCCCAGCACGCTACCAATCTGCCAAGCCAGCTCATTTAAATTGTTGACAAAAAATGTTATCTGTTTATCAGGGCTGCTTGAGGTATAGAGTTTTATGGAATAGAAATAAGCGGTTAAAGTTATTATACTTTTATGTTCAACAAAAAAAAACGAGAATATGCGATCAGCATATTCTATTGACAAATACTGACAGTAATACGTCACTGTACCAACACTGCCAAGCCGATCCTCACGAACGTATCCTATTCGTAACCAGGCGCTGGTATCGCTTGCGGATACATCTCGAACTACAAGATCTTTCATCACTTTCAGGATCCAGTTTTCGACAATTCCTCCATATGCGTTCGGGCTCCTTTACTCTAGTCTCCATGGCTGTAACCATGGTCGTGGATACGTCGTGGGGGTCGTGGGCAGCTATATAAAATTAGCCGCTCGATTTTGACTTTTGCTTTTTTTTTTAATTTATAATGATTGTTTGTCGATAGTTTGTGATTGTTTGATTAATTAAAACGTTTGTTTGATCATATTTTTTATCAAACAAACGAAACAAAAAAGGGCGTTAAGTTAGCCGCAAATTTTTGAAATTTTGTCTAATTTGATTTTTTCAAACGCCAATCGATTCGGAATCGTTTGTTTGAAACAAATAATATTATTTGAACGTTTGTTTGATTGTTGTTTTTCCAAAAAAATGAATAAATAAAATATTGGATCATTGTAGCTTTTACACTGGATTCCAATATAACCTCGAGCATTGGCCGAAGCGGTTGAGTTTACTTTTCAGAGCAATCATGATCTCGATTGTTTATAAAAAATGTGTACATCTATTCGATTTGAAAACATTGAATTATTTCTATTACCAGGCTGGCATTAAAATTAGGCTGTGTCTAGTCGTCCGGACACCCGGACAAATACGCGTCCGGTATTCGTCCGGATATTTGTCCAAAATGAGGTTATTTATTTTTTTTCAATTAATTTTTTTATAGTATGATGGTATATTGAAACTCCCTCCGAATATACACGTCGTAGCTATAAATATCCGGACGAATAATCGCACGTAATTCGTCCGGATAAACAATTTATAATGATTTTCGTATATCCGAACGAATAATCGTACAGAATTCATCCGGATATATAATGAATTACGTATCGACGAACGATTTCCAAGGGTTCTAATATGTATCCGGACGACTAATCGTACGTAATTCATCCGGATATATGATGAATAAAGGTATTTGCATGTATCCGAACGAATAATCGCACGTAAGTCGTCCGGATATACAATTTATGACAGTGTTGTTATAAGAGTTGGACATGAGGAAATAGTAGGGTGGGTTTGGGTTATCTTGCGGTTGTTTTTTGAATAGTTGGGCATGAAGAAATAGTAGGGTGGGTTTGGGTCATCTTGCGGTTGTTTTTTGAATAGTTGGACATGTGGAAATAGTAGGGTGGGTTTGGGTCATCTTGCCGTTGTTTTTTGAATAGTTGGACATGAGAAAATAGTAGGGTGGGTTTGGGTCATCTTGCGGTTGTTTTTTGAATAGTTGGGCATGAGGAAATAGTAGGGTGGGTTTGGGTCATCTTGCGATTTTTTGAATAGTTGGACATGAGGAAATAGTAGGGTGGGTTTGGGTCATCTTGCGGTTGTTTTTTAAATAGTTGGACATGTGGAAATAATAGGGTGGGTTTGAGTCATCTTGCAGTTGTTTTTTGAATAGTTGGACATGTGGAAATAGTAGGGTGGGTTTGGATCATCTTGCGGTTGTTTTTTGAATAGTTGGACATGAGGAAATAGTAGGGTGAGTTTGGGTCATCTTGCGGTTGTTTTTTGAATAGTTGGACATGTGGAAATAGTAGGGTGGGTTTGGGTCATCTTGCCGTTGTTTTTTGAATAGTTGGACATGAGAAAATAGTAGGGTGGGTTTGGGTCATCTTGCGGTTGTTTTTTGAATAGTTGGGCATGAGGAAATAGTAGGGTGAGTTTGGGTCATCTTGCGATTTTTTGAATAGTTGGACATGAGGAAATAGTAGGGTGGGTTTGGGTCATCTTGCGGTTGTTTCTTGAATAGTTTGACACGTGGAAATAGCAGGGTGGGTATGGGTCAGCTTGCGGTTGTTTTTTGAATAGTTGGACATGAGCAAATAGTAGGGTGGGTTTGGGTCATCTTGCGGCTGTTTTTTGAATAGTTGGACATGAGGAAATAGTAGGGTGGGTTTGGGTCATCTTACGGTTGTTTTTTGAATAGTTGGGCATGTGGAAATAGTAGGGTGGGTTTGGGTCATCTTGCGGTTGTTTTTTGAATAGTTGAACATGTGGAAATAGTATTTTTATCCAACTATTCAAATACATGTCCAACTATTCAAAAAACAACCGCAAGATGACCCAAACCCACCCTACTATTTCCTCATGTCCAACTATTCAAAAAACAACCGCAAGATGACCCATACCCACCCTACTATTTCCACGTGTCCAACTATTCAAGAAACAACCGTAAGATGACCCAAACCCACCCTACTATTTCCTCATGTCCAACTATTCAAAAAACAATCGCAAGATGACCATAACTCACCCTATTATTTCCACATGTCCAACTATTCAAAAAACAACCGCAAGATGACCCAAACCCACCCTACTATTTCCACATGCCCAACTATTCAAAAAACAACCGCAAGATGACCCCAACCCACCCTACTATTTTCTCATGTCCAACTATTATAACAACTATCATAAATTGTATATCCGGACGAATCACGTGCGATTATTCGTTCGGATACATGCAAATACCTTTATTCATCATATATCCGGATGAATTACGTACGATTAGTTATCCGGATACATATAACAACTATCAGAAATTGTATATTCGGATGAATTACCTGTGAGTATTCGTCCGGATATACTATACGGAAACCATTATAAATTGTATTTCCGGACGAATTACATGCGATTACTCGTCCGGATACATGCAAATACCTTTATTTCTTATGTATCCGTATGAAATACGTACGATTAGTCGTCCGGATACATATTAGAACCCTTGGAAATCGTTCGTCGATACGTAATTCATTATATACCCGGATGAATTCTGTATGATTATTCGTTCGGATATACGAAAATCATTATAAATTGTATATCCGGACGAATTACGTGCGATTATTCGTCCGGATATTTATAGCTACGACGTGTATATTCGGAGGGAGTTTCAATATACCATCATACTATAAAAAAATTAATTGAAAAAAAATAACCTCATTTTGGACAAATATCCGGACGAATACCGGACGCGTATTTGTCCGGGTGTCCGGACGACTAGACACAGCCTAATTTTAATGCCAGCCTGGTAATAGAAATAATTCAATGTTTTCAAATCGAATAGATGTACACATTTTTTATAAATAATCGAGATCATGATTGCTCTGAAAAGTAAACTCAACCGCTTCGGCCAATGCTCGAGGTTATATTGGAATCCAGTGTAAAAGCTATAATGATCCAATATTTTATTTATTCATTTTTTTGGAAAAACAACAATCAAACAAACGTTCAAATAATATTATTTGTTTCAAACAAACGATTCCGAATCGATTGGCGTTTGAAAAAATCAAATTAGACAAAATTTCAAAAATTTGCGGCTAACTTAACGCCCTTTTTTGTTTCGTTTGTTTGATAAAAAATATGATCAAACAAACATTTTAATTAATCAAACAATCACAAACTATCGACAAACAATCATTATAAATTAAAAAAAAATGCAAAAGTCAAAATCGAGCGGCTAATTTTATATAGCTGTCGTGGGCGCCACGGACGTGAAGTGGAACGCGTCCTGGGAGACACATTTTTGAGAAACAAAGCAATGGACATACACGAATTCCCAGTCGCTAAGATAGAATTCTCCCTAATAATCTTGATGATTCGATAAATCGAATTTTTCTTCATTTTTGTCAAAACTATGGAGAAATGTCAACAATAATAGTTGCAATCAATTCAGTCTGAATTTCCGATGTTTAAAACATTAATTAGTGGAAAACTTATAGCAAAAACCTATTAATCGAAGTTTTCGCTTCGAATTAGGACTGACGACAGTTTATGAGGCTGAAGTTTGCAACGTTGGAGCCCAACGAAATGATCTGAAAAAACTCTCCAATAATTCTAGTAATTCTCCAATGCTGTTCCCTGCCTAATTTGCAATTTGTAGTTTTTCAATATACACCAATGATTCATGAAATAAAAAATACGTGAATTACAAATGATTTTTTCGTTCATTTCGTTAGACTCCAACGTTGCAAACTTCAGCGTCATGACAGTTTTAGAAAAATATTTCAAGACGTTCTATCAATTGCGTGAGGGCGAGAGAGACAGCTGAATAGCAAATTCACATTTTTCTTGGAGACGCTTGATATTTCGAGAAAAAGAAAAGTTGCACCTTTCTCTGATAAAATGACAACAGCGTAACTTTTGATTTTCTCGAAAACTCAACTGTCAGAGAAAAATGTGCAGCAGGATTTTTACCGACTAAACGACTGATAGATCGTCTTAAGAGGCGTTTTGAACAAGTTGTTCACAAAGCTGAATAAAGTTGCGTTTTTAAGGGACAAGAAGGTTTTCGTATAAAATAAATACTCAGTTATAATACCCTCCACAGTGTATTTTTGGTGACCTAGATTACAATGAAAATATTAGACGTAACATCGATGTACGAGATACATATATATACTTTTAATTTTTTTCGTTCAATATACGTTAATAATTAGAATACCTATGCAAGATGCACATATACGTATATATATATATATATATATAGTATATCGTATTTCGTATAATGTAGCTGGTGGTTTTGCAACCGACCTTCTAACAGACAACATTTATATATGACTTTACTTTTTGTATCTTTTTTTGTTGTTTTCTTTTTATACACGTAGAATAGCATAACGACATTGACAATAATAATGTATACATAATATATCGGCTTCATTTTTAATATATTTTTCAATGTTTTTTTCTTTTCAATCGTAATTTCGTATAGTAGCATTTTTTTTTAAAGAACACGAAATTTATCGTCAACCGGAAACCGCGAATACCGTTTATTCGTAAATCGCATGGGCCAATATTTCTCGATGAAGAGATCATCTCATCGCGTTCTCGTACGACGCACAAGACGCGAGATTCGGAGTATAGTTTTTTGTTTTTTCGGAGCTATGAATTCTCGAACGAAATTCATTGATCTCAAAATTTCAATTGATACCCAAACTCCCGACGAACAAACGATATTAGTAGTTCGGATCAAATAAAATAAAATATTCGTCGCATTTCGCGAATAAAATGTAAAATCATGCTGTATTTTGTTCTCGGTTTTGTATCGACTGTTTTTACGGCTCGGCACAATCTCGTAGATAATTGTTTACGTAATAAAAAAAGGTCATTTTTGTTCTCCTTTCGATCCTTCGTTCTTTTCTTATCTTTGATTTATTTTCGTTTCATGCTTTCTCATATTTCTTCGCTTTCTGGTGCATTAAATACTCGCTCCTATGACCTTGAATGATTCTCTCGAATCCAGACATCGACTACGTTTCATGGAGGCCGTGCAAACTCCTCTATGGCTGATATTTTTTGTTTGTTTTATTATTGTACAATTTATTCTTCTTATTTTTCGTTTATTTTGTTCTTCCTCCTCTTCTTCGATATTTCAACTCGATCCCTCATCGATTTAATAAGCGTGATTCGCAACGAACAATGCTGCGTCTCCTGCCGCACCAGTAACTCCACCCGCGTATTTTCCAAGGGCAGACTCGCTGTTAGCCTGCACGATGTCATTGAAAAAGCAAATAAACAAAACGACAATTAGTTTACGATTTAACTATTCTCAGAGCAGTATATCTTAAGTCGGGAGATTTTGAGAAAAGCTGAAAAGGCACGTTTGTTTTGGAGCTTTTGAATACGATGGTACAACGCTCGTACAGGGTGCATTAAGCTATGAATTTTTTATTCGGCATAATGGCTTCGTTGCACTCTCGGGTCTGCAATATTAAGAAGTTACTTTAACTCCAAACTTTCACTATGAACAAAGACTCAAAGAACTTTTGAAACTATTTGCCAAGTGTTTTTTTCCCCTCTATTTGTGGAACCATGTTATACGATTATAAAATTCCACACAAAATTTTCTCTAAAAATAGCGTGAGTGTTATTCTCTTTTTTTTTTGCTGCTTCAAAACTACACCTAGTTCGTCACAGAATATTTAAACAAAGTTTATTTACTCGTGCTGAGGCGGCCCAATGCACAATTGGATAAAAGCTCCAGCAAAACTGCCAGGAAATTGGGTCAACGAGGTCAAAAAATATACAGTTAAAAACAAAAAGTATTTTTCTTTTTTCATTGTTTTTTTCTGGGACATACCTTTTGAGCTGTTTTCTCGTACATTAAATAAATTGGCTATTATTCTTTTTATTGTTACTTCAATACACTCGACAAAAAAGGGTCACATGGAAGTTGAACAGTTTTTATTTCTTTTTACAAAATTCAAGCGAATGCAAAGTGCTGGGGAAATATGGTTACGTGGCAGTCAAATAAAAACAGGTTCGTGAAATTGGGCTAAAAAAAAAGATGAAAAATCGAGATCGACTGGCTCGTCTTTTTATTTTCCAGTGACTGTTTTCTGGAAGAAAAAACTCGAGTCAAGACGGTAGTACGATTTTTAACTTATACTTACAAACAATGCTCTAGTGCGTTTTTCACATAGACACAAGAGATGAATCGAGGATTTGTATATTGTTTTTTTTTAGTACGCATGAGCTTTGACGAAAAGAGAGGCGTCTGCGGCTTTGCTTGATATACTGCCAGCGACGTATTTGCCTTGGCATGCAGCACCATTCGCCTAAACAAGCACACACAATAGTTTTACGTGCACGAGACAAATAAAAAATTGGCCATGCTCATAAGATAATTAATTGGGAAGTTACAATTGTACACAAAAATCAAATTCATTTACATATAGAATAATGTAAAATTAAAATGTCTTTGTGAAGAAAATCTCGTGGAAAATTCGAGTATTAATAATTAGTTCGAAAAATTAAAAAATGCAAATCGGATCTATGCTCAGGTGCAAAAAATCATACAATATTTATACAAGATTGACCAATTCTAGGAGAGAAAATACGGTCACTTTATGGATTTTTTAAAAATATCAATATTGCAAGAAATAGCAAACACAAGAAGATTTGCGTTACTAAGGGTTGAAAAAAAAAAATAGGAACGCAACTCGAAGCAAGGCAAAATAAGTCACGCAAAATAATACACGCAAAATAATTACCACGGAAAACACAATTATTTTGTACAATAAAATATTAGAAATTAAACTATAAACTACTCTGATACCCTAACGGATCAGCGCGACCCAAAAAAAGTAAAAAAAAAAGTTCCATTTGGGACTCGGGGCTTAAGTGGATAAGAGTGACCCCAAAGGGAGTCCCAAATGGGACTTTTTTCCCCTCGCTCGGTGTGAACCGGACATGACGTCATGAGTCCCAAACTGGGACTCCGAGCCCCAATTTGGGACTTTTTCTTTGCTTCTCGCTCCAGCCACAGCGTGGCGCAGAGTCAAGCGTTTTCGCGAGCACGTATCATCCGCCGGGTGGGTATATATTGCCGGAGCCGTAACACTTTGTGACCGTCTGAAAAGACAGTCTCGTACAAGATACTAATAAGTATACTAGGGTGATTAAAAAAAAATCGACTTTTTTTTCTCAAAGTCGCAAATGATTGTGTTAATACTTCATGAAAAAGTAATTCTGCCAAAATTTGGGCCTTCTAAAAAGTTTTTTAGAGGAGGCGCCAACAACTTGAAATTTTTTTTTTTTCAATTTTAGTGAAAAATTATGATATAAAAATATCGATTTTTCGGTGACGCAACAAAAAGAGCTAGCTCTCAGTACAGAGTTGATTCCCTCAAAATTTGAGCTTTAAAAAAAAAATGTTAGAGGTCGCCCCAGCAGCTTTTCTAAATTTATTTTTTTAATTTCTCGTAAACATCTTGATATAAAAAAATAATTCTCTTTGTATCACAGGTTAATATGTTAGCTTTTCATGGGAAAGTAATTCTCCCAAAATGTGAATCTTCTAAAAAAATGTTTGGAGATGCCTCCAATGATATTCAGATATTTTTTTTACAATTTTGGGTAAAAATCGAGATATTAAAAAGTAAATTTTTGTGTATCGAAGTTTATACGCTAGGATTTCATGAAAAACTAATTCTCCCAATTTTTCAGCCTAATAAAAAAATTATTAGAGGCCACACCCAGCGATTATGATTTTTTTTTCTAAAAAAACGCAACCTCTAAAAATTTTTTAGAAGGCCCAAATTTTGGCAGAATTACTTTTTCATGAAAAATTAACATAATCACTTACGACTTTGAGAAAAAAAGTGAGAATTTTAACGTTGAGTTTAGCCGAATTTAGAAAAAAAAATCATAATCGCGTGGGTGTGGCCTCTAATAAATTTTTTATTAGGCTGAACATTTGGGAGAATTAGTTTTTTATGAAATCCTAGCATATAATCTTCGATACACAAAAATTTACTTTTTAATATCTCGATTTTTACCCGAAATTGTAAAAAAAATATCTGAATGTCATTGGAGGCATCTCTAAACATTTTTTTAGAAGATTCAAATTTTGGGAGAATTACTTTCCCATGAAAAGCTAACATATTAACCTGCGATACAAAGAGAATAATTTTTTTATATCAAGATGGTTACGAGAAATTAAAAAAATAAATTTAGAAAAGCTACTGGGGCGACCTGTAAAATTTTCTCTTCGAAGCTCAAATTTTGAGGGAATCAACTCTGTACTGAGTGCTAACTATTTTTGTTGCGACACCGAAAAATCGATATTTTTATATCATAATTTTTCACTAAAATTGAAAAAAAAAATTAAGTTGTTGGCGCGACCTCTAAAAAATTTTTTAGAAGGCCCAAATTTTGGCAGAATTACTTTTTCATGAAGTATTAACACAATTATTTGCGACTTTGAGAAAAAAAAGTCGATTTTTTTTGAATCACCCTAAGGTATACACATGGTGAATCGCTTATTACGGTTGCCTCGCTCGCAAAAGTCCCAAATTGGGGCTCGGAGTCCCAAATAGGGACTTTTTTTTGAGTTTCACCCCGAAAAAAAGTCCCTATTTGGGACTCCGAGTCCCAGATTAAGAGTCATGACGTCACGTCCAGTTCACACCGAGTGGGGGGAAAAAAGTTCCATTTGGGACTTTATTTGGAGTCACTTTATCTACTAAGCCTGAGTCCCAAATGGGACTTTTTTGGGACTTACTTTAGGGACTCGCTGATCCGGTTGGTAATAAAAAAAGAGCATTAAACTACAATCCAAGAAACGTACGTAAAGAAAATAGAGGTGAAATTAATGAGAACACTGATAATTATTGAGTGGAAAATATTTATATAAATAAATTTGCGGAAAAAAGTAATAAGTTAGGAAAGAGTTGTTCAAAAATAATAAAGAAAATTGCAGAAAAGTAATAAAATGAAGTTATACGATGAATTGCTAAACAAATATTCTAAATGAAACAATCGCTTGTAATAAATGGCAAAAATGTTTTTGTCACTTGAGAATGAAAGCTTTACCTTAGCACGTTTGATAAGTTCAGCCTGTGCGGCAGCGATTTGATCGGCTTTTCCACCCCAGGCTCGGAGGACAGATGCTTGAAGAGCACGTCCGTAACTGAAGGTCAAGGCCCATGGTTTCTTGCCAGGGAACTTGTTGATTGCGTCCAAGTTGACCGATGCCTCCTCCTCGGATTGTCCACCGCTAAGGAAAGTTACACCGGTAACTGCGGGTGGTACAGTACGACTCAAAGCGGTCACAGTAGCCGCTGCGATTTCCATGGGCGAGGCCCTCTTCGGGCAACTCTGTCCTGGTGTTACCATGTTTGGTTTCAAAAGTGTGCCCTCGAGATAAACGTGATGGTCGGCCAATGCCTGAAATATCAAACATTTTAATTATTTCATTGAAAAATTGAAATATCCACATGAATAAAAATACAAATTAGAATAAAATGAAACTATAAAAATTGAATTGACGGAAATAAAATGTAACTTTTTACAATCATCATGAAGGGGGAAACCTGAATTACACGGTCCAAAAAACTTTTTTTTTCGCTATGTTAATCAGTTGTATCGCTATTGGAGAATATTATTTTCATGTTATAGAGAAAAATTTAAACTAATCAGGAAGTTACAGATTTTGTAGCCGTAATACGTTCCACGCGTTTTTCCCCAAACCGCATTTTTCGAATTGGCGTATGAGATGGAGTAACATCTATTGGAACAATTGGCTTGACTCAAGACTTTTCAATAGAGAATTCCAGTAACTTCGATGTGAATCTAAAAGATTTATTTAAAAAAATGAATTTAACTAACTAACTTAACTAATTAAGTAACTTTTTTAAACATTCAGTGAATTTAAATTTGGCAAACGCGTTGATTTTGGCAGACGCATTGATTTCTTTCAGTCTTACAAGTTGTTCAATTTATGATATTAAGAGGTTTTTCAGGTCGGAGGTAATTCAATAAAAATGAAGAAATTGCGTGGTTTTTTGATTGAGACAAAAATTAGGCTCATTTCAGAATTGAGGCGTTTTAAACACAGGTATATTTTATATGAAAGAATTTTGAAAAAAATCGTTTTAATGGAGCCGAGAAATAAAATCATAAAAATTGCAGTTTTTTTTAACATTCTTATTCAGGTTCCTTTTAAAGTACTGAAAGTAACAAAGGCGGAGAAAGAGGTTGCTAAACGTTCGTATAAATTTTGTTCTTTTTTTTGAACTTTGGGTTCAAGTTTGTTAAGAATTTGAAAAAAAAAAAAAAAAATTAAACACAAGGAAAAAATGTACTGGAAAATTTGAGGGATTTGAAATCGACTTCCGGAAAGTTTACCTTGTAGACAGCGGCGAGAACTTCCTCGGTGACTTGTTGGCAACGTGCAAGATCGTGGTCACCATCGGGAAGAATTTCAGGTTCGACGATCGGTACGATTCTCGCGCTTTGGCAGATTGAAGCGTAGCGAGCGAGTACATTGGCGTTTTCGAGGATCGCGAGTTTGCTCGGGCAATCCTTTTTGATCTTGAGAACGCATCTCCACTTGGCGAATTGGCAACCGTCTTTCTTGTATTGGATGCAACGAGCCTGAAGGTCATCGAGACCCTGAGTCGTGCATTCGTCGTCGGTACCGAAAAGTGGCACGACACCCTTGTCGACTTTAATTCCCGGGAGAATTCCACGTTCTTTCATCAATTGGACGAATGGCGTACCATCGTCCGCGCTCTGGTAAAGGGTCTCGTGGAAAAGAATCACACCGGAAATGTGACTGCTGATAGCTTCCTGAAATTCAATAAACCAATCGATTAAAAAAGGCTACATAGAATTTTCACTTAAATAAAAAATACTACTTATTAACTCAAAACACTTTTCAAATTTATGAAGATACATTGACCGAATTGAGGATTTATCGAAGTTTCCAAAGTAAATATGACGAAAAATAGTTAAACAAACGTCACAAAAATCTTGAGACAAATTCAACACACAGTGACGTAAAAAATAAGTGGAACAAAATTATCCTTTTCGACTGCTTCGAAAATTCGCTGCTCCAAACATTTGACCGATTTCAAAAAACCAAAAAAGTAATTTCTAGCAAATTTTTTGTTCCATACAAATAGACTCGGTCAAATTTTTGAAGAAGTCGAAAACAACCATCGGATTCTACTTTTTTTTGTACGTCACTGTATTAACCCTGCGCAGATCATATGATTTTTGCTGGATTTATGGGTTGAAAATGAGCCATATGATCCACGCAAGGTTAAAAATACTGAAAACTGTGAGTTTGAATGAAAATCATATATAATATTTAAGTGAATGAAATAATTCTGAAAAATTACCTTGTTCGCGGTGAAGAGAAGCTGTCGGTAAGCTTTGCGATTGGCCTCGTTGTTCTCGACGTTGATGTCCTGAAGGCGTTTACCGATCGTCGTGGTCGACTCATCAGCAGCGAGAATTCCTTTTCCCGGTGCTACGATTTGTTCGGCGATTTGCTTGAGCTCGGCCTTCAGCTCTGGATCGGCTCTGTCGTACTTGTCCGCCGGCATTTTCTGTGAAAATGTAAAGCAGAAAATTTGAAAAACAAACAATTCGTTAAATCATGCGAAAATATTCTCTATTAATTTATATAATCGAGGGAGTATAAAGTTTTCGTATTGCATCGCGATTCATTCATCTAATTGAATTTCGTTACATAACTTCTGGCACTTGACTAATTATAATCAATTCCAACCGTACCCAACTCATTGTATTCGAATATAAACGCGTCTGTATCATGTAAATTTGTAATTATGCAAATGTATGTTTGCGAAAACAATAATATGTATAATGGGATTATTTCTAGCGCATAATATTTGTTCGTAATAGATGAAAACATCAGTCAGGGATGGGTAGGGCAAGATAAATACGCCAAGAGTCTTCAACGCAGGACATCATTATCATGAACAGGCGAACGGTGAATAAATCATTCGGGAGAGTGAAGAAGAAGAGACTTATTAAAATATTGAAATATTGTCTCAAAAATTAGACGTTTGCAGTTTTCGCTGTAAAACCGAATATCTCTTAAAAGTTTTTCTACTTTTTGAATTACATTCTACTCCTTGGTTTATGTAGCAAATTATTAAATATTTGCTTCCATTGAGTTGGACGAAATTTAGAAGAGATCAAGCCATTAATTAGAGAATTTTGTCGGTAAAAATTATAGTTTGAGTTTTTTTTTAACAAATTACACATTTATTGAACTAAACAAACGATATTTGCTCGAAAATTTTTGGTAAAGTAGCTTTTTTGAAATAATGATTATATTTTTTTAAACATAGACTCATTTGTTCGACAGAGCTGATTTTTATTTTTTAAAGTTCAGTAAAAATGTACGTTTTGCTTTGCTGTTTGAAAAGCGATTTAAGAAGTTTGATACGATGCAAAAAGATCGATTGACAAAGTCAAAGGGAGCCTATTGATGGTGCAATAAAAGTCTCACGTTGCCGGGGCTAAACTCGGCTTTGTAATACGTCGCTTTCTGCACATTTGAAAGGATCTCGTATCACCTACCGACAGATATTGCGAAATATCGGTTGTAGTAGAAAGACGATTGATTTACGACATCCGATACGACCATTTTTCTTTATATTTCTATTTTATGAGGGGCCTGGATAAAAATGCTTTCTTTCAACCAGTTTTCTTAATCCAGTTTTACTCGTAGAACAAGTTTATTGCGCGTATTTGCGTCACACTCGATATTTTAACTTCGGGACTTTCTCTTGATCCTCGAAATATGATAAAAGAACAATTCAATATTTTGAAGAAGCTTTTCGCCGGAAATATCAAATTATTGCGAATAAACTGTTTTCGAACTCAAAAACAGTACATTTTCACAATTTTTCAACAAAGATTTGTGAAAAATCAGAATATTCTTATCGAATTCACCCATTTCGTAACGTTTTTTTTACAAAAAAAAGTACTAGATTTCATTAAAAATTAACATTTTCAAATTTTCTTTACAATCTTACCTCGATCTTTTTTTTCTTTTACGACTTCGAACAATTCGCGAAACCGTGAACGACGAAAAAAGAGGCTACACCAAGGAACATCAAGCGCAAAAGAAGAAAACCGGCAAAAAACTACGATATGACGCTTGCGCATTATTTTCGATATTTTCTTCTTCGTTTAGTTTCATCTTTTATTTTGTCGAATAGGCGCGTTTTAACAATTAGACAAAGGATACCGTATACGTATCGAGTATTCCAAAGGCAAAAAGACACGTACAGAACGTTTATTATAATAATACGTTTTTGATAATGTGTGTAAATGTAACACATGTTTATAATAATACGGTAAATATGTTAACAACGACAAGTTTTACATGGTGATATAGTACTCGATAACGGAATACGTTTTGACGGAGTGTTTCTCGTTCGTAGCTCCAATTCATTGGTTACAGCTGTAAACGATTATTAAATGGAAGTACATCAAGAAATATCGAGAAAAAAGATTGTAAAAGGATGTTTCGTTTTGTTATTTTTGTTGTTGTTGTTTTAATATGTATTATTATATCGCCGGTTGACCGTTCGGCGACAACCGTCGACCCCGTCCATCGGTCGCCCGAAGACCGGAAACTTTTGGACGGGGTCTCGCGCACCATTTCGACTACATTTTTTATTCCGTTGTTTTATTTTTCGCCTTCCGCTCGCTAGGTTTTCGTAATTTACACCATAGCGAGCGAGACGTTGACCGGTTTAAGGAGACCCGTTTTCAGACTCTATTCCCCTTGTCGAGCGGGGATTAAAGCCTCGAAACTATTGCGATCGGGAGGAGAGTTCGCCAAGAGAGCGAACCCTCGACTGGTGCAGTGCCGTAACACCGGCGAGGGTTGCTGGTTGGGAAAATTGAGAGTCTGAGAGAGAGGGCAAGCCCGCAATGCACCACGCGCAGACGTTCTGGGCTTTGCGCGAATTATCCCCCTGGTGAATGCCTCCTATGTCTACTGGAACCCTGCGTGTATTCCCGCTTGTCCACCTCGCACCCTCGTGCCTGCCTGCCTGCCTGCCTTCCTCCTTTTTTCGGTGGAGCTTATGACCGAAACTTTTTATTTTGGTCTGACTCATAGCATTCGCTCGAATACGGAGACAAGGATCCTCGGGTCGTTCGTTTTTCGCTCTTTGTAATAAAACAAAACACCGACCAGTCTCTCTCTTCAGTTTATAGGAGAAAAAAACTATCCGCGTATTGATAATATGAAAGATGAAAGTCTTCGTAAAATTATTATCCCACGAAATAAATCGCGTTTAAGAGCTTCATTCTGGCCGAGTGAATACCTTTTGGAAAGATGCCAGAATAGTGTTTGAACGAGAAAAAGTTTGTAATATCCTTCTAGGCCTGAGATCCACAAGCTTCGAGGAATATTCAGCTCCGAAACACAATCCCTGCCTTTTTCGTTTTGTGGAAAACAAAATTATCGCCGAAATTGCTTCTAAGACACGTTTTTTTAATGCTCTGCAATATTTTAAGCTTACCGACTTCGAGGAATTTCACTATGAGCTTCGAGAATCTATGTGCAAACATATTTGGTGAAAAATGGAGCCAAAGTATATGACCCTTTTTTCCAATTTACCGTACATCTTCATTTATCGAGTACAAATAACTGTGTATTTTCATCTTTTTCTTTGCCTTCGGTGCTTTAGGGGGTTTCGTCTTTGTTAGTATAATTCCTTGTCAAGAAACTCAACCGGAAATATAATCAATTGCAACACGAGCGAACTGGAAGTCATTCGTTACTTCTAGCAAAGTAATTCCTAAATCTTCATCTCTCTTTTCTCTCTGTAACGTTTCTGCCGCTAGCACAATTTTTCTTATTGTCTACCCAAGAATCTTGTTCCCCTTTATTAGTGGATTTCATTCTCTTTTTTTTTGCGGTTGTCTCCCAGCGACATTTTTTATTTGACTTAATCCAATTACAAACGTGGCACGTGGATCACCTCGTTTTTCTCCTCCACTAAGGCTCAATTATGGGATTGTTTATTATATATTTTTTCAAATCTAATTGGACATAGGAGTTTTGTACTCACGTAAATGAAATAAAGTTCTTCTGTCTACATTTTTGAGGCCAATCGAGCGGATTGACTATGCTTCTGGTTTACGTTCGAAAAATTAACGATATCAAAAAGAGGTCGACGTTCTTTTTTGTAAGTGCTTTTTCAATTATTATTTCCGTGAATTCAATTAATTGCGCCAAGTTTTCAGAGAGTGTAACACAAGATTCTGATGAAACCAAACGCCATTTTGAAGAGGATTTAAATCCGCATCAAATGAGCACTCGATGGAGTCCCAACTCAATCTCAATTTCGATTCAAAAACAACGGAATCACGGGTTTTTTTTTAACTCGAATTTTCGAGCAGGAAAATACCAAAAAACGACGTTTTTGGGCATTTTATTTCTTCTTTGTAAATGATCGGCTAAAAAATCAAATTTTCTGGAAACTTTTTTAAAAAGTTGCTAAACAAACGCCGAGAATTTTTTGTTTACTTCGATATCTCAATGTTTAAGAAAATTTCAATACTTTGAATGTCGAGGCTACGATTAGTCGAATATAAATCTTAATAACTCACGAACGCGACACAACTCTTGCCAATTGTTTGCTTCATAATAATCAGTTTCAATGTAAACATTGAAATATTTGTTTACAAGAAATGCCCCAATTGAATACTCGAGTGTTGACAATACATCGTTATTATTATACGATCGAAAGGCAGTTAAACACTAATTTTGGTGATATATCTTTGGTTATGGGTACATATTTATATGAGTTAAACTACATATTCATGTATTATAACGTCTTCTCTCGGAGTGTCGTACAATGATGAACGAAAGCGGACGTTGGGGTCATTTATATAGAAATATAGACCCCACGATAACGTCAATTCAGTTGGAATAATGGCTCGAGGCGGTGGCATCCATTGTAGTGGAACAAGTTCTATTAGAAGTTCGACTAGTCGAGGAGAATGAGGGTTATTGATGTACTCGAACCTATTATACGTGTATATATCTGTTTAATGCAAGAAAAATTTACGAGTTTTTCTATACGAGTCAATAATTTGAAAAGTTCCAATAAAATCGAGAACTTTCTAATTCTACAAAACCTTGAAATAACACGAATTTATCCGTGGAAGAGACTAGCGCGAAAAACTTTTCAACGAATTTGTGAGCATAAAAAAGAGTACATTTTTCTTTCTAATCGAGTGAAAACCTTGACTGTAAAAGACGTTTTTATAATACATTATAATTCTTGATGTAATGTCGCGCGTAATAATCCTTACAATGTTTGTTTCTATTATTATTTAATTCGCTGCTGTTGCTTCTCAATGCTCATATTGCTCGTGCGATATTTTCGGATCTGCCAGCTAGAAAAACATTTATTTAAAGTACGAACCCTTGACAATGGGTGTTTCAATTTACAAATCAAAGTTGTTGGTTACTTTTTGTCTCAAAATTTCGGGAAAATAAATTCTAAAGAAATTTTGATTGACTGTTTCGATCAAAGTATACTTTGTTCTGGTATTTATTGTTTTTACTTATTACAAAAACTCGATAAATAGAGAAGCAAGAGATAGAGAAAGAGAGAAAGAACGTACTATGTTTTCCTCATCTCAAATTCGACTTTGGCATGCTCGTGTCTTGGCTATATTTCGTGAGTTTTGTTGGATATAGCAAAAAAAGCTTTCGGACTCGGTCGTCCGAGGAATTGTCATCGTTTTCGGAGCTCGTACGTAACGAACTCATAAGCTACGAACTTTTTAACATACACTTATAGTAGCTCTCGGTTATTTTGGAGCGGATCTCTTCCATCGCGTCGCCAGGGTCCCCGAAGATCCGAAAATACCGACGTTTTTTTTTTTCGTTACGTTACAACTCTCCATTACCGGCACTCCTACAATTTCAATGCTTAGAATGTTGTCATTGAGTCATTGAGTAACCGGCTTCGAAATTGAGCGAATATTGATTTTCGCAAAAAAACTTTTAATTATTCATTCCGAAAAAAATTCTACTCAAATATATTGGATGGCGAATAAAAAAATGAGAATTTTATTTTGCTCGTATTTGCTTTGGGAAGAATGCTCACGAAGTTCGATGTAGAAATATTTTTGTTGTGATCGTCGAGTGATAGGAATTCAAATAAAATGCGAAAACGGCGATGTCTCGTCGTACGAGATCGAAAATACACATGTTTTCCATGATTTTCCGTTTGCAATGCACTTCGATTCCCGTGCCCTATCTCTCGTTTCGAGCTTCCTCCGTTTTCATTCGAGAATTCTCGTGGTCAACATTCGGCATTCGCACAGAGGATATACAGAAACTTGTAGTGTGTATAGCTGTGTGGTTTACTCATTTCGTAGCACGAATACCTTCCGGGAATTCCCGACTCTTTCGACACATAAATACGAGGCGCTCCACGCCAACTCGACCTCTATTCGACCTTCATCCTCTTCGATCTCTCCCCTGAATTTCTACCTTGTACCTCTAGCCTTCATGTATTTCTAACTTTTTCAACAAGTTTTTTATTCCGACGAACAGTTTAAACGTGCAATAATTACAAGAAAAATTGTGATCTTCGTACTAATATTTTTTAGACATTCATTTGGATCCTTTGTTCGATTTTTTCCACTGAATTTTTCGTGCGATTTATCCAAATTGTGAAATCTTAAAAATGTTAAACGTTGTTTGAAATTAATCAAAAAATCGTGGCTTGAATGATCGAGGAAAAAAATGTAAAAAAAATAACTGGTCTTTTCGATCTACGTTGATAAGATAAAAAAAGTGAAAAAAAATTAGACTACACGTAGCAGACGTAGATCGAATTGTCATAAAAGTCGCCATGTGATTCATTGTGTACATATATTGTCATATATACGACGACGTATAAGTCTAAAAAAAAATTCACGATCGGATCGAATAACGCGAGCACATTTCTCCGTGTTGCGTGTATACACCCTTGTCATGTGTAATACGTTCAGGAAGATCGACGAGAAGAAAAAAAGCATGAGATGAGATCTCTTCTCCTCGTTGAACGAGGAAGCAACGGTGGAGGGGTCGATACCTAGGAAAACGAGTTTGCGCCGGTCTATTCAGTGCGCAAGAACACAATTTGTTCACCTCTGTCCTGCTAATATCTTTTCAATAAAAATAAATATCAATTAACTCCTTTTCTCACTTTTCAATGCAAGATTCGTTCAATATTTGACTGAACATCATACGCAGGGGTTTTTATTTTATAATAATTACACAAAACGTGAATGAGAACGTGAAAATTAAGTTCACAATAGGAGTTTATCGTATCCAAAGTTTCCGACGAAACAATCGTGTGATAATGAGGCAAATAGTTAAATCAATAATGAGATTGTTATCGAGTGTATAAGCATAATAGTAATGCTAAAAATATGTGGAATGATTAAATTATCTACGAAAATGTTATAAAATTGGAAACAGTTTTATAATTTTAAAAATGCTCTAGTTATTATTCCGCAAAGAAAATAGAACAGAAAAATACCTTCCAAAACATGTGTCTGTATTTTTAATTAATCCTAGCTACACACTACGAGGTCCAATGGACCGACAGCAACACTACGCTTTCATCTTTTTTTCACCACACGCCTATTCATACAGGTTATAACTTTTTATCAAACGGCTTTTTGGCTATACTGATTGCTTCTCCGGATTGGTCGGAGTCCGGCGTTTCGATTTAACTACAATTAAACCTTAATAGACTCGTTTGTTACAATTTTATAGAGCAATAAAAGTCGTAGGTCCAACAGACCGATAGTGTGTAAGGTACTAAAAGTTATAGTGTGTAGTTAGGATTAAATTATCATGTATATTTGAATTTAATTATAACTTGAATTAACTGTAATTATCTCTATACATATAAATCTGTTGGTAAAAAAGTGTTTGGCCGCTTTTCATTCGAGAACCACTGAACCGATTTCGATGAATCTTTCACAGGAAGAAAGCTCATGATTCAAACTAGGTTGTAGGCTCTATAAAATTTCGATATATTGTTTTTTAAGGAAATGTTAAAAAAAAGTTAACATTTTTTATTCAATGTTCAACTTTAAAAACTCATCAGTAATTAAAAAATATAGGTAAACAAAAAGAACGAATTACCAATTTAAAGATAATTTAAAAACGAAGAGAACGAGCGGTGGCTGGGGTTCCAATTTTAAACAGAAAAAAAGTTACAGCTATTTTAGTGAAATGATAAAAAAATTGAAAAATGAACATCGTTTTTTGGAGTATTATATTTAAAAAAAAAAAAACAGAAAAAATTAGGTTTGAAATTGAAAAAGAATGGCAAGGAGATAGGCTGTGTAGCATTTCAATACATTGTTTAATATGAAATTGATTTTTTTTTTCTTTCTCAATAATATAAAACTGATGAAAATATGAAGAGCTACAATGGACATGGATGGACGTTAGCGAAGCCGAGGGTACAGCTATGTGATTGATTTAAATTATTTATATGTATGAATTTAAAAAAAAAATCTTTTTGATATATTAATCTTTTTCGTGTCAATTTTTTTAATATAAAATTTCAAGGGATTTAGATTAATTTATTCCAGTGTGCAGTTTAACTTTTTACATATCCCTCTTCCTTTACATTTGTTTCGTTCCAGTTTTCGCATTAATGTAATAAAAACAAAAAACAATTTCAGAGTTATTTCGTTTCTTCCATTCTTTCCTTTTCTCACTCCTTTCACTTTTTGTCGACCCTATTTTCGTTGCCTGCCCTCCTTTTACATTTTCCTTGCTGTCATAAGTACTTTTGCTTACAATTCCTCTAACAGCCCCTCCTCTGGCCTCTCAGCTTCGGTTCTCTCCCTACCAATTTTTCCAAACATCCTGACATAGTCACAGAGTTCCTCAATTGGTACTCCTTGTAGTGATCGTACAATTAGCCTCATGAACTCATCCCCTGTCCTGTCACCTTTCCACCAGTCCACCACCGCTCTGCAATTCTCCTCCACTCCCTCCCTAGCCACTTCACACTCCCACACGTGACTTAAACTTTCTTCTTTTCCACAATTCCTGCAACTCCGGTCCCGGTAACCCTTTTTTCCCACTTTTCCGATATTCCCACATCGCAGCCTAGCCCATATTTCTTTCGTCCTACCATTTTGATGGCCATCCCAGTATTTTTCCCTCTCAAGGCCTTAATTTCAAGGGATTTATTTTTTTCAAATGGAAAACCGTGTGTGGTTTTTAGTGGGTAAGAATTCCACACAATGGCGTAGTGTTGACCCTACCCTGTGTCTCATTTAAGATATTCCACAATTCCTTAGAAAAAAAAATTACATTTTCGTAAATGCACAGCTAGATGCGTCTGCTAGAGGTGCCGCGGGCCAAGCTCGGAGGCACAACTAGTACTAAATAATATTATTGCATGCTAAACCTCATCAAACTTCTCTGTTTCCAATACGGAAATAATAATAACAAAGCGTCTATAACCATGACGTAATTTCGTGCAATTTCGTGCAACGCTTATTCACCATGGGAGAGAAATTTTGATGTAAATCCAGGATCGAGAATGGGTTAGCAGCGTAGTGTTCGTATAATCTCCATGTAAAAATAAACCGTAAAAATATTTGGAAATATTGTGATTTTTCTATATAATTTATAGAAAAAAAATCATTTTTGGATAAATAAAATTTATGAAATTAAGCAGAATTGTTCATTCACAAATAATAAAAAGAAGATAAGATCTAGTTTTTAATCAAGTCAATTTTACCATTTTATTTCAAAAAAATCGAGTGCTGAGATTAATTTGAATGAGTTGATTACAAAATTTTTACAATTGGAAGTTTTAAAAAGATGGAATCTCAACCCTAGAACCCACAATCTATTTTTTCCAACGTAAACCCCACACCGGGGTAAATAAAATTACCCCAATCTTCCCTTTAGCATAAAATGTTCCTCGTATGCGATAATAAGGTTTAATTATATACCATTCTCTTTGTTTTTTTGATAATGAAGAGAATGGTGTATGATAAAATCGCATTTTGTAAATATTCAAGGGTGAAAACTCTATAAAACGGAAGGAATGGTTTAAAAAAATGGTTCGGGAGGGAAATTTGACATTTTCGTGGGGTAACTAATTACCCCGTTGTGGGATAATTCAGAATTCAATAATTATTGAAATTATGTTGACATCTGTATCGTTGGAATGCAACGGAATTCCTCATTTTTGTAAAGGTGCTAAATTTTTATGCTAGCAATCTAGACAGATCTAACAGTCTATACGACGTGACGCGTTTATTCGAATACTTCGTACTGTTCGTCCTTCGTAGTGAAGCAGGATCGACTCGTCCGTGCCGGGTTTACGCTCAGTTAACCTGACACAATTTCGTTCTTTCCTCGTTCTGTTCAAAATATTCGCAATTGTAAAAAAAAAAACAAAAATGTATTCGAATTTGGTATGTCGTTAAGTGCGAATGTATCAAAAACAGTGTCTGAACAAAACATAACCTACTTAATGGGGTCTTCCCATGTGACAACTATTTTTTTCCGCCTTTTTTAGGAATTTTTTTTTGATGAATAATTAAAACACACTATCTTTGAATTTTTACCACACATTTATTAACATTTTTACAGTCCCTCAGAATTTTATCAAACAAAAATAACGAGCTGAATCAACTTTACACCGTTTGGAAGACACTCATGTGTTGGTTGACGGTGGCCATGATTCCGGAGGTTTTGTTCATCTAAAATCAAAAAATCAAACGGCATTTTAATTTGTAGACCTGAGTCTATCGCTGGAACTAGAATAAAGTAAAAATATCAAAAATTGAATTTTTGGTACGGTTTTAAATGTTAAGTTCCAAGTTTTGTCGTTTTTTTTTACTTTTAAAACCGTGCCAAAAATTCAATTTTCGATATTTTTACTTTACTCTAGTTCCAGCGATAGCCTCAGGTCTACAAATTAAAATGCTGTTCGATTTTTTGATTTCAGATGAGCAAAACCTCCGGAATCATGGCAGCAGTCAACCAACACATGAGTGTCTTCCGAACGGTGTAAAGTCGATTCAACTCGTTATTTTTGTTTGATAAAATTCTGAGGGACTGTAAAAATGTTAATAAATGTGTGGTAAAAATTCAAAGATATTGTGTTTTAATGGTTCATCAAAAAAAAATCCCAAAAAAGCGAAAAAAAAAAATAGCTGTCCCATGGCATGACCCCGTTAAGTAATCATTCTCAGTCTTATAGCGTATTTAGATTGTGTCGCGTGTTTTTCTTTTTGTATGGGCTATCAATTTTTTTTTTCGTAGTGACGCAAACTTGTAGTAATATTGCCGCAAATTATTAGCAAATTGTTTAAAAATAAGAAAATACGGTCGTATAGGCTTGAACAGGTTTAACCTCTTAAGGGGACCGTATGGTCTAGAAATTTGAAAAAATCGATTTTTTTTTTTCGATATGTCGAAAGTATAGTATCTCAAGAATATACTGTGAAATTTTCATGCGGAAATTCTCAATATTACAGCTTCTACAGCCCATAACGCAGGTAGAGAGCGGTCCGCGACACGAAAACGTTCAAAGCCTTATTGGACACAAAGCCTTACGGGGATGATTTTTTAGTTTGCAAAAAAGAATGTGTTTTGCATGTTAAAAAACGTTTGTACAAACGTGCTGTTGATGCGAAAAAAAAACATGCACAAATAAAGAAAGCAACAAAGAAATTGACAGAAAAAGAAGAGGGAAAAAAGACACAGCGGAAATCGATAAATAAAACACCGAAGCGTCAACAATTGACGAATAAATTATTGCAAGAGCTGTCAACTTATTACGGTCTAGCAATTAGACGTAATTCAGATTCGACTGAAGGGATGAGAAGTGAAATATGGGCAGCATATTATCACAAAATTTCAACAGATGAAAATCCGCAACACTCGTACTGTCCTCCAGGTTCCGAATCGTGGTGCAAGTGGCGTCAAAGTGAGGCTGCAGGTACTTTAGACACCTACGAGCACCCACCGTGCGATGAAGCACTTGTGCGATGAAGCACAAGAGATATTAAAACCAATTTATGAAGAATTGACAGCAGAGACTTTATTGGAAAGGTGTATTGGCAGTAATACGCAGAACAATAACGAAAGTTTCAATGCTTGCGTGTGGCACCTTGCGCCGAAACATCTGTTTGCCGGAAAAAAAATCATTGATATTGCCACTCACATTTCCGCTTGCATATTCAATGAAGGATTTGCATCCCTATTGAAAATAATGGAGACCATGGGCATAACAATCGGGCCACAAGCGGAGCAACTAGCGCAAAACCGAGACGAGCTGCGAGTATCGAGCGCCAACCGTAGGAGCACGGACAACTCCAAAGAGGCTCGGACAGCTCGAAGAAATGAAAGGAGTGAGGAAATCTTGAATTATGAACGTTCCGAAGGAATCCTATATGGTGCCGGAATCGCGGATTAACTGTAAGTATTCAAAATTTGCTCAATTTTTGAAAATATCTGTACCTCAAACTTTAAACTCATTTATCTCGAAACGACTTTTTTCGGCACTGCGCAGGTGAAAACAAAAAAACTATTCAACCGAATCACTTGAAATTTGGATATGTTGTTCACAACATGTATGGCTATCGTCGGAACTACAATCATAATTTTATTTAAATAATTTCTTATTGTTTATACTAAAAAACTAGTGAAAAAAAACCCGATTTTACGAATTTTTTTTCAAAAGCGCGCCATTTTGTCAATTTTTAATTTTTTCGATTTGTTCTAGTCCCGACCATAACTGCACTCTTTCTGATTAAGAATCTTCTTGAATTTTGTGTTTCAGATGAGTAGAAGTCTCGGATCGATCTTCACCGTCCGGGTCGGATTTTTCGAGAAGGTCGTCTTCAATGCCAATTATATGATAATAAACACTGTTTTTAAAATTAAAAAAAAATTTTTTTGTATACTTAATAAAGGTAGTAATAAACCCGAAAAGTTAAAACATCGATTTTTAAATTTTTTAAGGCAAAAAAAAAATCGTGAAAATAGGTGAAATTTTCGTGCTCTAGACCATACGGTCCCCTTAAGGTAATCATATCGCCAGGCCTCAGTCCATAGGATTTTCATTTTTTTTTTATACTGTATGTAATATATTAATAATCGTCACTATAAAATTTCAGGGTCGGTTATCGACCTAATTACAGGGAAAAAAATTATTAAAATTGGGTGGTTTTCGTGAAGGAGACCCGAGACGACATACAAAAACCCAATTTCCGGTCGCATACAAAAGTGTATATATTAGTAGAAATCCATAAGATTCTTAAAAAAAATCCGATTCACATACTTAACACTTGTAGCAATCCAATGCTCCGATAAGAAATTACGCTTATCGGCCTAATTTTTATGTAATATTAAGTTTAATTTGAGCTTCCAGCATTGGATTTACTATCACTTGCTACGATAGAGACGCGGCAGCAAGGCAGCAGCTGACTGTAGTTCTAACCTCATCTTACTCATTCAAATTTCACATATTTCATTTTTAACTCTACTTTTGAACTTTTTAGTGGCTGTATTTCATTGCTAGTTTTGTGTTAATTGTTAGTATCAAATGAACGTGAAGTTAGTGAATTAAACATTCATTTTATTCTTTAAATCTCGAGAGATACGTCGGCTCGAATTTCGTCGACAAAAATTCGCAAAATCAGATGGAATTTTCCACGCTTCGTGCCAGTCGTGGCCCGAAAACAATGTTTTATTTTTTCCGTAACTGACATTGTTTTGACAGATCGAGGGAAAAGAGGTTAAACGCGCGTGGTCGAGTAGAAAGAAACGGAGATAGAATCGATGTTGCCAAATATCAAGTTAGGAATACTACGCGAATCGTTGGAATAACTATTTTTTCCATTTTTCTAATTCAATGCAAACATTCATTAAAAGTTTACGCATGGAAAATTTCAGTTATTAGAAATTATATTTTTCACATATGTCAAAAATATAAATTAGTATAAGTCTTAAGAGGATGGATCAGTCACCTAATCTCACCTCGAATTTTCGAAGTTGAAATTCTTCGATACGATGACCGATTACAAAAAAGCTCTGTCAGCCCACGCAGGACGATGGCACAAATAGGCTGACAGGGCCTTTTTGTAATCGGTCAAACCGTGTCGAAGAATTTCACTTTCGAAATTTGCAGCTATCTCTCTTGCACTCACGGTGGCGAGATACCGACTGACTCATACCCTTAAGAGGATGGATTAGTGACCTAACCTCACCTCGAATTTTCGAAATTTAAATTCTTCGACACGGTTTGACCGAATACAAAAAAGCTCTGTCAGCGGACGCGGGACGCTGGCAAAAATCCGCTGACGGGCCTTTTTTTAATCAGTCAAACCGTGTCGAAGAATTTCACTTTCGAAATTTGCAGTTATCTCTCTCGCACTCACGGTGGCGAGATACCGACTGACCCATACTCTTAAGAGGATGGATTAGTCACCTAACCTCACTTCACATTTTCGAAGTTGAAATTCTTGGATACGGTTTGACCGATTACAAAAAAGCTGTGAGCCCACGCAGGACGACAGCAAAAATGGGCTGACAGGGACTTTTTGTAATCAATCAAACCGTGTCGAAGAATTTCATTTTCGAAATTTGCAGCTATCTCTCTCGCATTAAGTATGAGCAGTGATATGACTAGCCTGAAGCGATAAAAAAAAGAGCCGGATGGAAACTTTCTCCACCAGATTTTAATGAAGTTAAGAAATCGAACGAATAAGTTTATTTTTTTTGTGTTGAAACAGACGTTTTGATAGTTTTCGCAACCCTTATCGCTCAACCATTATTTTAGACGTTAAAAAATTGAATCAAAGCCGGCGGCTTCGCAATTTTGAGGTTAGCCATGAATATTTTTTGGTCAGAGCCAAGTCGGTTCGAGTTTCAATGTAACGGAATCTTGTTAAGAATCCAATGGACAAGAAAAGATCGTTGCTTTGGTAAACAGCCAAAAATGTTTTGTTCCAATCTCGCGCGAAAAAGTGTTATAAAAGCGATAAGTGGTGCAATCAACGATATCGAAAAACTTATACGATTATTTCATACTACGCCAGGTTATATTTTAGATAACGATTCGTCAACAATATTACGCGTGAAATTCAATTGAGCAATGAGTTTTTATCTCAATAAATTATTCTAATTCGAACCACGTGCAATTCTTCAAATTTTGGCAATAGAATCTTCGACAATTTTATAGTTTAATCTATTGAGTTGATATATATATTTTTTTCTATCGCGGGCGGTTGAAATTTGAATAAAGATCGATAAATCGATGAGCCAAATACAAATCGTATGTCCATTCAGTATTTACAACATATCACTGTAAATAAAAATAAATGAAAGCAAAAATAACTATTTGTAAAAGTGCACGTGGTTATTTGTGAATTTCTCGTTAACATCGCGTAGATAGTTACTCAGCTTGAGAATTATTCGCTTGCGAGCGCGTGCGCGGGCTAGTATTGCGCGAGATTTTATAACCTTACCGTTGCATAATTGAGCACGATGCATTGAGATGCAAGCAACGAGTATGCCGCGTGAACATCGAGAGCAAAATGAGCATTTTTCTAATCACCTGAACCGAAAATAGTCGTCACTCAAATGACAATGTTCGACAACACGTTGATATTACACAAATACACGTACAAAAACACGTATACGTAAATGTAGCTATAAATATACGACGGTGAGAGTGACATCGATGAAAGTACGAGGAGTCGGGCGAATAAGTTTCCCTACCGTTCGAATTATGTCGCACGACTTTCACTACATAAACACGAGAAAAACATTTTTTTTATTCTGTGAATTCGTTGACTTAGTCCGAGGCTAGATGAGTCCTTAAAAACTTGATCGATATTGTCTTCAAATATTTTATTACTCGCCCATCGAAAAACCCAATAGTGGTAACGACTTACATCACCTTGACAACACCCTTGTGAAACTTGCTGAAAAATCCACACGAATTCGGGTCCAAAAAGAACACGAAATATTATGATTTTCTAAATTTCTTGCTTTTCCCGCTTTTGTAGTTTTATTCGAGTGCAAAAAACATCTGTGATAAGGGAATAATTGGGCCAATAACTCCGGTCGTTCACTCGTCGACTGATCCAAATGTCAGTCAAGGTCATGGCGCTTATAAGGCACTAGGCTTTTTCGACGCAACACAGAATTATAATTTTTTCGTGAAGAAGATTCTTCGATTTTAAAAACCATGAATTTGTCCAGGTTGATCACTAATTATTGCTTGTTCAACGAACTATCATTTTCTATTCGTTTTTAGAGGATACTGTTGAAAAAAGTATGATAAGTACTTACGTGCTTTGGAGTAGATTTGTGCTGTGCGCGAAAGACGGAGAACCGTTGAATGGATCGACAACGAGTGAGCGACTGGTCATGTTCAGTCTCGTATGTGACGAGAATTGCGCCGGCGCAACCCACTCTCATCCAATCCTCTAATCTCCCTCTCCTTCCCTCCTTCTCACTCTCTCACCCTCTTTCTTCCGCGTTCACATTTGCGACCCGCCGCTTGTTCTCAACCTCCCATTATTTCGAGGATTTACTACGTCATCACTGTCGAACCAGGGACGTAATTACGATTCTGAAATTCACTTTTTATCTACTCACAACGTCTCGTTTCAAATTTTCCGTCGTGTACTACCTCGAACAAGAAATTACTTTCTTACAGTTTTGCTCAATAGTTGTGTTACCAGCGTCATAAAACGCCAAATTACACATTTTGCGATCTAACGACATAACTACTTTCTTCAGATTATCCAAACGTGCATTTGTGAATGAGAAAATTTGAATATTGAATTCGTGATTTGCGATGAATATGTGTCGATTTAAAACAAAAAAATTGACTTTTTTCTTTTATGAATATTCAAAGTTAAGACATAAATTCGTCTGAAAATCCAGCGTTAAGAAAAAAAAAATTTATCTTATATTGAAATTAATATCAATTATGTTTACCTCTATTTGTTCGACTTTGGAATGAAAACAGAACTTTTTAGTTACAAGCAAAGTGCAATCTTCTAACCTATACGGGATTTAAAACATTTGAAAATAAAATGTAGAGTAAAAGGCTTTTCAATGAAAATAGTCTCATTGAGGATTTTAATTTTAATTAAGCGATAAACGGCGTAATACCTATGATTGAATTTGATTGAAATTTTTTTGTTCCTTTTCCTGAAAAGTCTTAAAATTCGCGGATTTCGATACCCTGAACGATGTATTGAAGCGTTCGTTTATTTATTAGTTATAAACGTTTGAAAAACGAAATTGAAAAAGGTTTAAATTTGGGCTCAATCTTTATCTGGGGTAATCCAGCTTAAGTCATTTATCATTCGCAACAATTTTTTACTCAAATTATTCACAAAAATTGATACGAATTTTATGATAAATGAAATTTTGTACAGACCTTTACCAACAATTTTGTGGTTCCACGTTGGAATAAAACTTTTTTAAGGTTATAAAAGAGATGGTGAAGTAGTGCCATTTCTGTATTTGAAATACATCCGTTACTGAAAGTTCGCGACCACGTGGTGGTGGTGATCGTAGCGTATGGCAGGGACGTCCCAGGTTATGACGACATATCGATCGGACGAACGTTTGCGAGAGCGCACGAAACTTTTAGTGCGTATAGCATCATTCGGGATAACACCGAATGAGACAAACTCGCCGCGTTTGAGAACCACGGTTTTAGAGATCAAACAAGGTCACCTTCGTTGACATTCAACCGAGAATCATTGACAGCGAGAGCTTTTCATTGCTAAGGCTAATTGTACCTTGGATCCTCACTCTCATATTTTAATTCACATACACAATTTTCAGTATCTCTTCTATTGCATTAACAAAAAAAAATCGAATTGTCTCTAATTTCTTGTGAATTTTAGAAATTAGGCCAAAAATCAAATTACACCTGAATTGTAAACGTTTAAATATAGTGTAAAAATGCAATTAAAATATATTCATTAAAACATTCAAAAAATATTGAAATCTCATCGTCAATAATTAAGAAAACTGAAAAATAATTCACTTCAAAATATTTCTTTAAAAATAACACTAAATTGATTCCAACTCGTCAACAGTTTAAAACGCAAGAAAAACTCAAAATGCTATTAAAATAGCTATTTTAAAACACCGTGACAAAATTAACTGTTGAAAACATTATTTTTGTACCGCCAAGTTTACCGAAACGAACGTTCCAAAATATGGAGAAAACAAAAACTTTTAGCGTACTGAATAGTTGACTAAACGCATACTACAAAATTATCTGTTTTATTATATTATTTACAAAACTCAAGTAAAAAGTAACGAAACAAAAAAAAATCGTTATAAACAAATATTCGAAAAAATTGTAAATTATGATTTTTGAAAACACCTTTTTTCGTCATTTACTATAGCGTTACAATATTTGTCACGAATCTACGTGGTGTTGATTGATTTACAAAACTTGGAACGATTTCAACCCTTTTTTTCGTTCTTTTTTGGGAGGGAAAAGATTTTTTCGTTGGTTATGAAATATTATTTTAGTCGCCCTCAGAATTATCAGGAATCCTCATACATTTTTTAAATTCTTCGATGTCCAATTTTCCCTGAGAAGCTTGGGAACATTGTTTAACTCTGTCGAGAAAAACGGCCTGGGCTTCGACAATTTTTTCGGGTTTTCCTTCCCATGCGATTCCAGCTGCATCCTGAATGAAAGAGAATGATGCAATGTCTTCTTGAGTATACGCAGCCATGGATTTGTACGAATAAATATTTCGGGAAAATTCGATGTGATACGAAAAATCCAATATAAAATATCGATTTCACAATTGAGCAGAATTTGCAGTTTAATCGCATGAATGTAAACAGTTTGTTTTTTATATTATATTTTTATAGACAGAAAACGTACATGCAAAGCACGTCCATAACAAAAAGACAAAGTCCAAGGAATTTTGCCTTCGGTGCGAATGATAGTGTTGAGATTTAGAATCGCATCTTCGTCCGATTGTCCGCCGCTTAAAAACATTATTGTCGGAACAGCCGATGGAACAGTTCGTCGTAAAGCCGTGAGAGTAATATCAGCGACGATCTTAAAAAAATATAAAAACAAAATGATTTGAATGAGGAGAGAATCGGGCAGGGTGCCCGAACAAAGTGCTCAAAGATTTTTTTATCCATCTCTCGTTCTCGTACTTGGGGCTTGCAAAATTTGGCGTTTTGAATTCCTGCCAGGACCATCGCTGGTTTTAGAATTATACCCTCAAGAAACACGTGGTGCTCCACCATAGCACGGAAAAGGACCGATAGTACTTCCTCGTGAACTTCTAACGCTCGTGGCATTTCGTGCTCACCAGTCGTCAGTATTTCGGGCTCTATGACTGGCACGAGCCTCGCAATTTGGGCAATCGTCGCAAACCTGCGCCCAACGAAGCATTATTTATTAGATTTTAAGAAAAAAAAACGTCGGCTGTTTCTCCGAAGAACAATTTTAAACATACGAATTTTTGAATGTAGTCGATGGAAAAATCATGTTGTCACCTTGCAAGAACATGTGCGTTTTCTTTAACTGCCAATGTGCTTGGTCGATTATCCGACAATTTGTAAGCACACCGCCATTTCGCAAAATGGCAACCGTCCTTTTTGTATTGTATACACCTTTCCTGAAGACTGTCCAAACCCTCGGTCGTCTCTTCGTTCATCGTCCCAAAAAGACACACCGTTCCTTTATCAGCTTTTATTCCAGCAATTAAATTTCTCTCTCGCAAAAAATCCACGAATTCTTTGCCATCCGACGATTTTTGATAAAGAGTCTCGTGATTCAGAATAACGCCACTTATGAACTGGCACAATTGAGACTGTACTGAATAATAACATCGAGAATTGTTAATACGATTGGAAATTCGTTTTTTTTCCCATTATTCTCGTATTATTGTGTCGTTTATTATTTTGTTAATTGTCATTTGTGCTTCATTATTTTCGTGAGTCAAAAATTATGCTCCTATTTTTTTGCACGCTCTGGAAATAATGACTTTCGTTCTGTAGAATAATTTGTAAACTGAAGCCAAAAGCATATGCGTCGAGTAATCATTAAAACGATTAGCCAATCAATTCGCTCCGTTACTCATTTTTTTTAAAATACATTATTTGGATGTTTTTGTAATGAAACCATAAAAAACAACAACGGCCGAGAAATTAAAAAAATAATCATTAAATGTTGCATAGGAAAATTAATTGCCCTATGCATTTTCTGATTTTGGTTACTCGTCTGATTTCCACCTCTTCAATTAATGTCGACACTTGAAAAAATTGTTAATAGAAATAAAAAGACCTTGTCCATGGACAAAAGCATTTCTCTGTAATCTCTGCGTGCAGTTTCCGTATTCTCTATTCCGATTTGACGAAATTTCGAATCGAATGATGAAGGCGACTCGTCGATAGCCAAAATTCCCTTTCCCGGTACACTCAAACTTTCCACGATTTTTTGTAATTCTTGTTGCAGAGCTGGGTCGACTTTGGTATACTTTGTCATCGAATCAGCGACCTAAGCCAATTTTTTAACAATTGTTGAGTTAATCGTTCGAAAAAAATTGTAATTACGTTTTTTCGACAGCTTCGGGTCGAATATGCGAAAATTTGTAAATCAATAATCAATTGCGATCATTAATATTTAAATTTGAAACTTCTTCGCGATGTTTTGTTTATTTATTTTTTGCACATAATTTTAAAGATAAAGTAAAATTGCAAGCTTCGTAATAAAATGAACGAAACTATTTTGATGGAAATAGCATCTTTTTTCATTGCTTTAACGGGACAGACCTAGTTGGAACGTCAAAAAAAAGGCCTTTTTTCCGATTTTTTTTTGGTCAAACGATAAAATAATTCACAACAAAAGTTCTTCCGTTTAAAAGATACATATGTAATGTATATGTTGCAATTTTTTCAACGCAATACATATCGAAATAAGCTGGTGACCGTCAATTGCCGAGGACGCTGCAAAAAAAAACACGGTTTGCGGTGATCAAGCTCACGCTGCAACGGCTCATCTGAAACAAAAAAAACGGAGGGGATTTTTAGTTAATGATATAATGCTCCGGTTGAACGAAGGGTTTTGAAAAATTTCCATTTTTCACAAAATGGCGGCCGTTAAAAGTCAAAAGTGTTTTTTTGACCAAAATATCAGTTCCATTTTTTGCTATTAAAAATAAAAATAATTATCCAAAAAAAAAATCCTTCGTTCATATGGAGGACTACCATGTATAGAAGAAGTGATATAAATTTCAACCCGATCGGTAAAGCCGTTCTCGAGCTACAGTGATCACCGACTTCAAAAACATGGTTTCGAGAAAAACGCACTTAAAGTTTTGAGTACGGTTTGCATGGCTCAGACACGACGTGCTACAAAGTCTTGTATTTCGGCGAATAATGGTCCGATTTACATTTACCTGGGCGGAAAATGTTCGTAAGAGATTCTACTTTTTGAAAATGAAATTAAAAAAAAAATCGATTTTTCGAAAATTCTAACTAGGTCTGTCCCGTTAAAAACCAGCTCTTGTTTTGCACGCTTAAAATGGTCCGAAAAAGAAAGTGCTATTGAGCAACTTGTTTTGACTCTGTTGACTACGAGACCGAAGGGGAAAGATAGCTCTATCTTCTTTTTCAATAAACATATAAGGCATTCCACGCCATTTCGAACGGCCGTGGTCTCAACCATTTTTAATTTTCTTAAAAATTTTTTATAAAATAATACCCCATGGGCGGAATATTCACATTAATTTTTAGATTTTTATATCACGTCTTTCAGACAGTTACAATTTCTTTAAAAATCCAGATTTTAGAAAGTTTGGAAATGTTCTAACGCCGATATCTTAAACTAATCGACATATTGACAAATGTCAAAAGGAAAAAAATTAGCAATCATCGTTGTCAACGTTTTTTCTGCATCTAAAGTAAAAACTATTTTTTTAAAAGACGACTGACATTTTTTATTTTTTTCAAAAAAATCTCTAAAATAGTATGACCAATTATACGATTTTTAACGCTGGTCCGATCGTTGGCCCATTTTTCCTTCTATTATTTGTTGAATAAACTAAATTTTCTTTTTATAGAAAATTGAAGTTTTTTTTATGAATCATATTTTAATTAAAGATCTAACCAATTGTGCAGTTTTTAAGCCTAGTATGATTGTAATCAAATGGGCGTTTCCAATTTTCGTCGAAATTTTTTTTATCAATTTTTTTTATCACCAGTAATACTGGTAAGTATTAATTATAGTACACATTTACAATTAGTACTTTTATTACTATTATATTATTATTATATTACATTTACAATTAATACTGGTAAGTATTAATTATAGTACACATTTACAATAGTACTCATTTTACAATTTTTAGTCAAATCCAATAAGTTAAAGATTTTTTTCCATTACTTTCCTAGAAAAAATTATAGAAATTCTAAAATTTTCATTTCTTTCATTCATAAATTCTAACAAAATTCATAATTTCTATTGTTTCTTCTAGGAAAGTAATGGGGGAAAAATTTTTAAAAAGAAATAATAAAAATTCTCACATAATTCATAATTTCTATTATTTTTTCTAGAAAAGTAATAGAAAGCAAAATTCGTTAACTTATTGGATCTGACTAAAAATTGTAAAATGAGTACTAAAATTACTAATTGTACATGTGTACTATAATTAATATTTATCAGTATTGCTAGTGATAAAAAAAATAATAAAATAAAAATAACAAAAACAATTTCGACGAAAATTGGAAACAACCATTTGATCGCAATCAAACTAGGCTTAAAAACTATGCAATTGGTTATATCTTTGATTAAAATATGATTCATATAAAAAATTTCAAATTTCTATAAAAAAAATGTACTTTATTCAACAAAACATAGAAGGAAGAATGGGCCCACGATCGGGGACTAGCGTTGAGAGATTTTTTTGAAAAGAAAATAAAAATGGCAATCGTCTTTAAAAAAATAGTTTTTACTTCAGATGCAGAAAAAACGTTGACAACAATGATTGATATTTTTTTCCATTTTTTTCATAAAAATATAACCCAAAATGAAAAAAATCGATATATCGACATTTGTCGATATGTCGATTAGTTTAAATCGGCGTTAGAACGTTTCTGAACTTTATAAAATCTGGATTTTTCGAAAAATTGTAACTCTTGAAAGACGTGAGATAAAAGTCTAAAAATTGGTGTGGATATTCCGTCCATGGGGTATTATTTTATAAAAAAAATTTAGGAAAATTAAAAATGGTCGAGGCCATGGCCGCTCGAAATGGCGTGGAATGCCTTATATATATAGCGATATCATTCCAATGAGATTTATGTATTATATCGCGAGAGTTTTTTAATTTCTTAACTCAAGTCATCGTGTTATCGCGTATCAAGCTTCTTTGCGGTAAAAAATATTTTGTACACAGATGTTACTTGAAGCAATTTCAACGAGGAGGCCCGACCAAAGATTATAATGTTTACCCACTCAATTCGCTATCTATAACCCAAAATTGATTTATTACGTTTATTTACACTCGATGGAGATCGAGAGAAAAAATATGATGTGGTCAAACATATAATAACGAACCCTTTGCCTGCAATTGCATTTTCCTCCAAAACGAGCCATATCCATTTGTTGATTATTCGAATCCAAATTTTATACGATAATTTTTAAGACAATCAAGGAAAATAAGGTTGTACCGAAAAACGTGATTATGCATTTTGACAGAAATCCACTTCCAAATAAATGAACTGCGTTACAAAAGTCCGTGAAAAAATAAAATAAAAACCAAACAAATGCGCTTTTTTCTTCGCGAGGAGTCGCTGTTTTTTCTGCAGATGATGCAAAATAGAATTAGAGTCATATATGCTAAATCGAAAATCCTTAATTTCATCCAGCATAAATTTTCAATAATTTCTGCACTCTTAAAATCGAAAAATAAACATGGTTAATTATTTACTTCGAAATTCTTATCGACAACCCACCGATAAACAGGGAGCAGTCTGCCATTTTCAATAATTTTGTTAATAAATTTTTTTCTCATAGTAAACTCGATTTGTTTATATCTATTTTCAATACATGAAAGTAGACATACGAAAGTAATACAACAAATTTTTTTTTTTTTTTTCACTGTAAATCTCGCTGTACGGCAGCCTGAAGTTATCCCTGTTAAAATCTGGCTGACACGATATCTTGACTTTGGATCATCGGAAACAAAAAAAGTGGCGAAATTAGTAAAATATAGACTTGTCGCTACTGTTCGGCCTAGAATAATTCACGTGTGATAACAAAAAACAAAATGGCGGACTTTTGAAATTTTTGACCTTTGTTCAACTTTAATTGTTTAAACAATCGACTAAGTATTAATAAAAATTTATAATTCTAGGTCAAACGGAAGCTATACATGTGTAGAATAAGTGTACCAAATTTCAACTCGATAGGTGCAAAACTTTTTTTTCTAGAATGTCAGCTAGGTCAAAAAACGTTGTTTCGAGAAAAACGCGTTTAAAGTTTTTTACTAAAATACATCGAAAAAACGTTGATTTTTTTATGAAAATGGCCTCTTACCCTTAATCAGCGATGCCAGCTCCATAAATCACCCCTTCAGCTTCCTCAAAAGTTTGGTTTTCTTCTAATTTAGCGTTTCTAAGAGCTACCCTGTGCTCCTTAGAGCATTCGTTGCTGCGCCAATTGGATTGAGAAATGCGCGCCGCGTTTTGCCTCCGAGCGAGATCAACTGCTTCTTCGCCGACTGAAATTCTCATTGTTTCCATGATTTTTTACAAAGGATGAAAACCTTCATTAAATGTGCAGGCTACACAGTATGCGGCGATTTCAACGATTTTTTTGCCTGCAAATACGTGCTTTGGAGCCAATTGCCAGATACACGCATTAAAACTTTCATTAGAATTATGCGTGTTTGTGCCGACGCACCTTTGTAACAGATCATCGGAAGACAAATCTTCATAGATTGGCTTCAGCAATTCTTGTGTATCTTTGTCTAAAGCCGGAGAATGCTTATAATCTTTCAAAGTTCCACTAGACAATGGGAATGCTGCGGATTAGCGTCCGTAGAAATTTTGTGGTAAAACGTCGCCCATATTGCTCTTTCATATATTCAATAGAATCTTTGTTTCGTAAGACAGCTAATCCGTAATACAAGGAGAAATCTTGCATAACTTTATTTGGAGCAGTTACTTTGGAACTCTTTTCCTCTAAATTTTTCTTCGCTTTTTTCAATTGAATAAGCTGCTTTTTTGCATCTTTGGCACGTTTATACATCCGTTTTTTAACGTGTAACACACACTTGTTTTTCAACTTTCCAAACATCTCCGTAAGGCTCCACTTCTTGCAGCATTTTGAAGGTCTTAGTATCACGCCATCACCAATGTAGTATTTATAATACACTTTGAAAAACTCCACTTATCTCTTAAACATCTCTATTATGCTACTTACTTCCATTATTCCAGCGCTTCCTTCATGATTGGCGCTACACTCTTCTGCATGAATTTCATACCAAGCGTCATATTCTACAGTATCTTCTTTGCCATTCCATTTCTCGCAGACTTTACATATACGCGATTTCACGATAAGATCAATTATTTCTCCTGTAAATTTTTCAGTCCACAAAGTTACATCGATGAGCGAGGAAAATCCTCTTTTGGCCCAACTGCCGTCACCGGAAACTGAGAGATGATTCTTCACGTCGCCTTCGTTTTTTTCTTGCTCTTCTTTCGCTGCTTTCTGGAAAACCTTCTGAGCAACTGCACTTTCCGCTATCCAGATGTGATCGACTATCTTATAATAAGCACTTTTCGTGAATCCTTTGCGAATATCCATTAATCCAAGAAAATTAACTATGCCTTGAAGGCCAACACCAAGCATACGCATAACAAAGACAAACCTTCGATTGATTTCGTATGAATTATGGACTGGTGGGCTGCTCGGAATATAAGTATCATTTTCACATCCGCACTGCACAGATAACTGGAATCCTAAACCTTTTTCAGCACGTTTTGAAAACTTAATGTCCTTTTTACAAGTTTTGCAAATTAAAATTTGTTGTAGAGTCAAAAACAACGTAAAGTTTATAATGCAATAGCGTACACTTTGGTCAACATTCACTACAAAATCCACATCATTCTTGGCAAATTTCGCAGCTGATGCACTTGCAGGCGTCGTGTCATTTTCATATTTATGTCAATTGCCAGTAAACTTTCTTTTTTTCGTACGATCTGCTCTAGCATTGTCAAACTTTGTACTTTCCCGATCCATTTTGTCGAGTTTTTCAACGCGCACTTTCACAAGCAAATAAATCTCTGCGGACGGTTATACTAACTGTATACGTCCTTTCTGCGTCAAATACTACGATGAACTGCTCCGAAATTCATCTCAGCTCCAAAATCGAAACGAAAACAAGCAGCTGCTCAATGTATAATACGAAAAGGGACGATTGTCAAGCAGATATACGCCAGCTGCAACCTTGACGCGCCAAGCGCCTAGGCGCATCTGAGACCCTCGTCTTGCTATGCGTATTTCTACCTGTTCTCGGTCTTTCTGGTATAAATTACACTTTGTATAGTAATTCTATATATATCTACTATACAAATCTGTACTTTTCAGAAACTCGATTTAAAAAAAAAAATGGCAGTCTGTCCCCTTAAGGCTAGGAGTCATATCGACTGAGCCGCCATGAGTGCGAGAGAGATAGCTGCAAATTTCGAAAGTGAAATTCTTCGACACGGTTTGATCGATTATAAACAGATCCTGTCAGCCTATTTTTGCCATCGTCCTGCGTGGGCTGATAGAGCTGTTTTGTAATCGGTCAAACCGTATTGAAGAATTTCAACTTCGAAAATTCGAGGTGAGATTAGGTGACTGATCCATCCTCTTAACACACGAACTTCGGCAATAAATTTCAAAAGATTTTCTTCGAGTAAACCTTTTAAAGTTATAGAATTTTCGAGTGTTCGTAAAATGTGGTCGAATAATGAGCCAAACGACGGGCCCCATTTATTTGCGACATTATAAGTATCAATATGGTAAATTGAATGTATTCATCTGAATAAAATCTCATTACAAAAAAGAAGTGACAGAAAAAGGATCGCCAATTTCGCCTCGCAATTTGTTTATTTCTATATGGTATCCGAGTATTCGAATCAACTCAATAAATATACCAAATCAATCGTATCTTTAAGGCGGTCGTCTAGTGTGAAGGCTGTTTTTTTAATGCTTTTTTGGGGAATTTTTTTTTTGACAAATCATTAAAATAAAATAATTTATAAATTGTATATCATTTTTATTAACATATAAACAAAGTTTGTGAATTTTTTGAAGTCAATATATTGAATATAATCGGAGATACACCGCCCAACAGGAACACATATAAAAAAAGAGGTGCTCCACTGCTGCCATGACTCCGGCCGTTCTGCTTATCTGAAATCGAAAAACCAAACGCGATTTCAATTGTGAGACTTGAGACTCTACATGGAACTAAAATAAAGTCAAAATTCCAAAAAATAATTTTTTTTATGCTTTAGAAAAAAAATTCAATTTTTCGCATTTTTTTTGGGGTCTATTTAGCTGGTAAAAAGAAAACTAACGAAGCAATCTTAATTATTTTAGTTCAACTTGTAGTTATATATGTACTAAAGATGCTGTATAAATTTGAGCAGAATCAATTAACTAGTTTTTGAGATATCATGGCAGCAGTTTGAAACAATCGTGTTTGAGTTGAAACGCGTTTGAAAGTTATTGTATATAATTCATAATAAAAAAAATGGTCTCATCATCAATCTGCTATGCCTGGACCATAAAGTACATCTTCCTCTTCTTCAAATAAGTCATGCAAGGCCGTTTTCTCTTCTCTGTTTGAAATCCGGGCTTGTTTGGCGAAATCACTCAAGCTTCTCTCTGAGCGGTCGATGCGAGAATCGTTACGCTGATAGACGAATGCTTGGGCATTTAGGCCAATGTTTACTCCCATGACTTCCATCAACTTTAGAATAGATTCAAACCCTTCGTTGAAGATTAACACAGCAAAAAATGTGGCGATTTCAACGACTTTTGTACCAGAATGAAGATGCTTCGGAGCGAAAGTCCAGATTAGTGAATTTGAGTCGCTAGACTCATTATTGTGCCGAGTTCCCATTCTCTTTTCAACATGTCTAACACATTCTTTTTTAACAACTACATAATTTTTTCCATATGGTTGTGCATCTAAAATACCTTTAAATGTCTTACTGTTACCATCACCTATATACGTTAAATATTTGACGCTATGTTTATCTATTGAACGTGTAAACATTTACACGATGGCATCTATCTCCATTTTTCCAGAACTTCCAGTATGATTTATCGTACAATTTTCTTCATGGGAAGCGACTCATTCTTCATATCCTTGTGAATCGTTCTTCTTTTTATTTTTCCACGAAATACATCCCTGACAAAAACTACTCACACACACGCATCCACTACTTTACCGGTATATTTTGCAATTAGTGTTGAGACGCCGAATCAAGATGAAAAATCTCGCATTTTCTCCACGTTCCATCTCCCGAGACTGTAAATTCATCTTTTGGTTTACCGGCTTCTTTATTGAGTTCTTTCTCCTCAGTAACCGGCAAGGACAACACATTTGTATAAATGGTCGAAGCAGCTGTATACATATTATTTAATACTCCATAATAAGTATTTCCAGCCAAACCTTGTTCCATATCCATCAGTCCACAAAATATTTTCAAACCTTCTAAGCCGAGTCCTAATAAACGCATTACGAAAACCATGCGACGATTTATTTCGTATGCATTATCGATCATAGGGCATGAGTTGATTTGTTTTATTTCGTCACATTCGCACTTCATAGAAATCTTGAAACCCAAGCCTCGTACACCAAACTGTTTAAATGTCACTTCACTATTGCAATTCTTGCAAATAACAAAACGAAGAAATGGCTGAGAAAACGCTAGTAAACTTCCCTTTTTATCCATAGACTTCCCTTTTTATCCATTTTCAATTATTTTTTGAAAGTGTATCGAGCGACGAAAACTACGATGGGTACTGTGTCGATGCCACGCCGAAACTGATCGACCGACGCTATACACAGATGTTGGAACGGATTTGGAAACAGTTCTGGGTCCCCAATAGTTGAATCTAATACACAAAAGAGCCAGGTAGGAGCTGGGCTCCAGAATATTCGATGCGAAAGCCAGCGCTGCGACGCCCCGCTGAGCGGGTGCCGCGCGTGGCAGGGTGTCAAGTCTACATCGGGCATTTCGCCATAGTGTCATCTCTCCTGTGCTTCTCTTTCGGGTAACTCTCCAACTGTGTCAACTCTACATCATACCAATAGCCCTAGCGTGCAAATCGCCCATAGAGCAAGCCCCGATCGTAGTAGTTCGACATTTCCCCTACTTTCGCTTATCCCCACTCTTCACCGTCAGGCTGAGATTCGGGCAAGTCTCCACCGACTTGCCCGGCCCGAATCTCAGTCAGCCTGACGGTGAAGAGTGGGGATAAGCGAAAGTAGGGGAAATGTCGAACTGCTACGATCGGGGCTTGCTCTATGGGCGATTTGCACGCTAGGGCTATTGGTACGATGTAGAGTTGACACAGTTGGAGAGTTACCCGATGGAGAGAAGCACAGGAGAGATGACACGATGGCGAAATGCCCGATGTAGATTTGACACCCTGCCTTTTCAACGGCTTCGAATCTCGAAAAATCCTTTTACCCATGTCTTTTACACATATTTTAGCTGTGATTTATGAAAAAAAAAATCGATTTTTTTGACCTGACACACTAGACGACCGCCTTAAAACGAATCAGATAGTGGTGGGGCCCAATTCTGGAAGTCACGCGAGAATTGTCGCATGCAATAAGTATCGCATGCTGTTTTATCGCATGCGACTCACAACCGTATTCCCGAACGTCGTTCGAGATCTCATGCACCACGATTTCCGTATGCGACTTTACACCAGCGTTGCCAAGTGTTGAAGCAACGTGTTGGCCAATGGCGAAACAGTTTAAAGACAATCCTGATTGAAATTTGTAGCGCGCATTTTTAAGTTTTAAAAACTTTTGAAATTGGGATTCAAAAATCGGTATAGTGCAAATTTCATTTTCGAAAATGTGGTTTTAGAATAATTTTGAAAGTTTTGTAATAAAATAAATATTAAATATAAGAATATAAAGTTATAAATTTCCAATTTCAAAAAGATTCAATTTTTAATAACTAAATCATTTAAAAAAAACATACAATCAATCAATTATTATTCTCATAGCGTACGTTAATAGCATTTAGAAATAAATTGATTTATTTCAAAACTGGGGAGAGCTGTCATGCTCAAAGCAGTTTTTGGAGTTCTTCGTTTCAAAATTCTCGCCCTTTAACTCTTAACAAACGGTATACGCTAGCTATTTTCTGACTGGCTAATGTTTAGCGCCTCAATTCTTGCACATTTTGTGGAAAATGTACCCAATTATTGAATATTTCTGGTATATTCAGAATATTCGTCACATTGCGAATTGATCTGCTAATCGACGGTTGGCTCATGGTGGTGTAAATCAAGGGACTCGGTAGAGTCTCGGGACAAGTACATTGACAGTTCTGTCGTCTGCTGGCCCGAGGCTCGCCGAGACTATATTATCTCTGAATAAAACGATTCGCGGTGGTGGGGGTAAAATTGGCATGTCATTTTGTTCATTTACGAAGCACAGGAGTCATTTGATGGCTTGAAAATTTAACTGGAGACTAATTAAGAAATTCTCTTTCGATTGAGCCCAAAATCAGCATGATCGGTGGCGTAGTTGCTGAGAAAAAACTTTGCACAGGCTCAAGATTATGTAAAAAATACTAACACATCGAAGGATTCGACGTGTCTGTATATGACACAATCAAAGGCGTTTTGATGCCCATCAAAACCCATTTACATGAAAGCCGGTCTCTGGCGACGAGAGCAACGAGCTGCGATTGGTCACAACTACTTTTCTCTCTCTTTTCTCGGTACCGACACAGCGGAAAGTTCTCTCTCTTTTCTCGGTACCGACACAGCAGAAAGTTTGAATGGAGTTTCGACACAACGAAGTGCGGGACGTGCGAGCAATGAATAAAACGATTCACGGTGGTGAGGTAAAAACTGAAATTCATTTTCTTTAATTACGAAGCTCAGGAGGCATATGGTGATTTGAAAATTGAACGGGAGATTTATTACGAAAAAATATTTCGATTGAGCCTTAAATCAGCACGATTGATGCCGTATTTCCTGAGAAAAAACTTTGCACAGGCTCAAGCTTATGCTACATCGAAGTATTGGCTTGTCTGTATACGACACAATGAAAGGCCTCTTGACGCCTTCCGAGCTTGTGATTGGCCATTCCGTTTCATCTTTCTCTACCTATACCACGCAAAGTCTGAACGGAGTTTTCGAAGTGAGAATAAGTGCTTATACGCGAGACGTGTTTGTGGATAAATTCGGGAAAAAAAAATATTTCGCGATCTGTGAATAAATAAATAGTTCGAAGTACCCATACCGCGGAAAGTCTGAACGGAATTTTCGAAGTGAGCAGTGCTTACGCGGGTCCTGTTGTGGATAAATTCGGGAAAAATATTATTTCGCGATCTATGAATAAATTTATTCACAGATCGCGAAATAATTTTGGATCGTACGCGTACGATCCAAAAATGATTTCTTTAATATAAATTCAATGACAGCAATTTAGAGTTTCATCAAATTCACGTATTTTTTATTTTTTTCCCCCTTTCGATCGCGACTAATTAGAATCTCGTGGCTTAAACAGTATTGAAAATATGAATGTTTTTTCACGAACATTTGTGAGGTTATAAATATCGTGGTTAGGTTCGATCGACTCTTGGTTACAGTAATAATAAGAAAGTGATGGTGTGAAAATAGTGAAGTGCTTTTAATCAACTTTCGAACAGTGCTGAAATGAATATGCATTTTTTTATTATTGTTAACCCTGCACTTTTTATTTTCCACACTTAACTCTACGACGGAATTTCTCTTTCGCGATTAAATGTTCCTCGTATAAGATTTCTTGAGAAATCATTCTTTTCGATTCTTTGATAACTATGAAATGGTATACGTTGAACTGTTAATCGTGATTGGTGTGAATCGATGTAAATTTGGAAAAGAAACTCTATAAAACTAATAATGAGTGTCAAAAAAATGTATGTGGCAAAGTTTGTTATTATCATGTCGAGTTTTGAGCAGTGTTTAATAAATATTTTTTTTAACTCTACACCGTTGACAATTTATTTTATTGGTCCCTTTCCTCTTTATTATAAAATGTTCCTCGCTTGCCATAATAAGATTTGTACATCATGAAATGTTTCTTGCATGATAATTGTTGATCCATTTCAAAAGATTTTTGACGTCGTTTTTCTATCCAAAATATGGTGTAGAATCATCTTGCGTTTGATGAATTAATAGTCAAATACACTGTCAACCTGCATGTGGATATATATGGATGCCTCTGGATGATAACCGTAGTAAGTAATGATATATCTTTATGTCAAAATGGCTCGTATAATATATCTTTATGTCAAAAGGCTATGGCGGTATATACTCCATATCCTATCAAAATTTGTATCTTTGGATTGCAATGAATGCCTATAGACTCTGAAAATTCTGTGAAGCGACAAATGTACCAAGTATTTCCACTTTTTGGCTCCGATTGTAGCATTATGAATTGAACATTTTGTTATGAAAGTTCTTTGGTTGCTCATTTGTCAATGGGATCAAAAATATTGTCTTCGGAACACCATGAATATATGCAAAATTTCAGAATTTTGTTTGGCTCAATATGCTCTACATTTTTTCACATCCCTGCTTTAGTTGTAGCATAATGAATTTTAAAAAACTGTTTCAGAAAGTCTTCCGATGTGTTTTTTCTGACATTATCAAAATTTATATCTTTGGATTGCAACGAATGCCTACAAACTTCGGAAATTGTGTGAAGCGACAAATGTACCAAATACTTCTACTTTTTGCCTCCGATTTTAGCATTATGAATTGAACTTTTGTTATGAAAATTCTTCGGTTGCTCATTTGTCGATGGAATCAAAATTATTGTCTTCGGAATGCCATGAATATATGCAAAATTTCAGAATTTTGTATAGCTCAATATGTGCTCTATTTTTTCACTTCACCACTTTAGTTGTAACATTATGAATTTTGAAAAATTGTTTCAGGAAGTCTTTCGATGTGCTTTTACTGATATGATCAAAATTTGTATAATTGAATTGCAATGGATACCTACAGCCTTTGAAAATTCTGTGAAGCGACAAATGTGCCAAGTATTTTCCCTTTTGCTCATTTGTCGATGGGTTAAGAATTGCTGGCTTCAGAATGCCACGCATACATGCAAAATTTCAGAATTTTGTTGGGCCCAATGTACGCTACATTTTTTAAATTCCCTAATTTAGTTGTAGCATTATGAATTTTGAAAAATTGTTTCAGGAAATCTTCTGATGTTTTTTTACTGATATTATCAAAATTTGTATCATTGGATTGCAACGGATACCTACAGACGTTGGAAATTCTGTAAAGCAACAAATGTACCAATATTTCCACTTTTTGGCCCCGATTGTGGCATTAAGAATTTAAAATTTTGTTATGAAAATTCTGTGGTTGCTCATTTGTCAATGGGATCAAAATTATTGTCTTCGGATCGCCATGAATATATGCAAAATTTCAGAATTTCATTCGGCTCAATTGAGCTATATTTTTTCACTTCCCTACTTTAGTTGTAGCATAATAAATTTTGAAAAATTATTTTACGAAGTCTTCTGATGTGTTTTTACTGATATTATCAAAATTTGTATCATTGAATTGCAACAGATACGTACAGACTTTGAAATATCTGTGAAGTAACAAATGTGCCCAATATTTCCACTTTTTTGCTGAAATACTGGCATTATTAGGACTGGAAAATTTTATTATGAAAATTCTTCGTTTGCTCATTTTTGGATGGGATTAAAATTTGGCTTCGAAAAGTAATGGCTACATGCAAAGTTCATAAACTTTATTGAGCCCAATGTGTGGTATGCTTGAGTTGTGGCATGATTAATTCAAAAAATTGTCAGAAAGTCTTTGGTTCCTTTTTTCTGGAAGTATAAAAATATGTTTCATTGGAACGCACCGTATACTTACAAACTTTGGAAATTTCCTGGAGCAACATGTGTGCTCAGTATTTCTACTTTTTGGCTGCTATTGTGGCATAACGAATTGAAAAATATTTTCGAAAAGATTTGCTCTACGGATGCTCTGGTTGTGATGGTACGAAAATTTGCACGAAGATAATGCAACTGGTACAACTCAACTCGATCCATTTTCTTGGGCACAGTACTGATCTAAGTTTGCCCACTTTGTTGAATTTATTGTTTTAAAATATCCACAACATACTTTCTGAACTTTTCAAAATTCAAAGATAATATTAAAATATCTGTAAGTTCTAGTTTTAAGGCTTTCACGGCCATTATTGTTATAAATATCAAAATTTGCATCAAAATTTGTATCATGGGAATGTAGCCGATACCTACAAACTTTTAACATTTTGTGAAGCGCCAAGTATTTCCACTTTTTGTCTCTGATTGTGGCATTATGAATTGAAAAATTTATTACAAAAAGTCTTCGGCTGCTCATTTTTGGATGGGATTAAAATTTCTGTCCTCGGAACGCAATAGATACATCCAAATTTTCTGAACTTTGTTGGGCTTAAAGTGCACTATGTTTTTTCACTTTTCCACTTTAGTTATAGCATAATAAATTTAAAAAGTTGTTTCAGAAAGTCTTCGGGTGCTCTTCTTCTGATAGTATCAAAATTTGTATCATTGGAATGTAGCCGATATCTACAAATTTTGACCTTTTTGTGAAGAGGAGACATGTCTTGTGTGCTAAGTATTTCCACTTTTTAGCTCTGACTATAGCATAATAAATTGAAAAAGTTTTATTCTAAACGCTTTCCTCTACAGTCGCTTTGGTTTGTTCAATATATTGTTTTGGAGTTCCCATAACATACTATTTGAACTTTTCTATATTCAATGAGAATATTGAAATAGTTGTAACTTTTTATTTCCATGGTAGTAACTTCTTCAATGGTATTGAAAAATAATCATGATTCCACCTTGTTAATAAAAATAAGAATGAAAAAATGCGTGAACTTTTTTCACAATAGATTCGATGTTTTCTCTAAACATACATGAAACGGGTTTTTTATTTCATCATTAATCAAAAATGAAAAATTTCGAAAAAAATCGCCCCATTTTTATCAACAAGCTGAAATAAGCGTAATGTTTTTTACCACAAATCTACAAATATAACAAGGAGATACTGCTATTTAATATGTTTCTTTGATAAACACAAATTCAAATAGCTACAAATTCTATGGAAAAGTTCTGACTCTTCTAATCTTGCTCTCAAAAGCTTTGTAAATTTTTGTATCAGACTCCCAGTTCCCGACTTATTTTAGCCTGATTCCAGAAAGGTAAATCGAAATGTCAAAAAAATTTGACTGGCTCGAGAATAAAAAAAATGCCAAATTGAAAATTCCAAAACACGTGCCCCTTTATTTCATGGGGGAAAAACCTGATTCGAAGTAGAAGGGGTCAGGGTTTGGAAATGAAAAAGCGATAATTTCCCAATATAACCTTTTTCTAATCTATATAAAGCGAGATGTTTGAAAAGAAAGAGAAAAAACGAATCATATCACGCATAAAAATCCCCCTCGCGGAAGAAACCTGGACAAGTACATTTGTTGACCGCCGTTCCCATATTTTTCCACGAATATACATACACTGCAAAAACCTGTTCTCGCAAAAATCCCTGAGAAAATCAAACCCTATCAAAAAGTAAGAAAAGTGACCACTCTCAAAAAATGTATCAAATAAATTCAAATCACACAAAACAAAATGAGTTAATCCTCGCGAAAAGCTAAGGTTGGGTTTCGCAAAAAGTTATAAAATAAATTGAGCTATACCAAAATATATGTGCCCAGTACGGGAGGCTCTATCGTGTGAAAAAATCTTCAAATAATGTTGAATGTTGATAGAGAAAAGAATCAAGTTCGAAAATGCAGTTGTTTTACCAACCAGAATGAAAATAAAAACTCTGTATCAATAAGGGTCCGAAGCAAAAAAAGATTGCAAACGAAAAAAAATTAGATGAAAAAGAATTTCGGCCGAAGTACTTGGCGAGGTTGTCACCATGACCGATACATTATGTAAATTAAGTGAAAAAACATTTGTCAAGTACTTCGGCCGAATTTTTTTTCAATCTAATTTTTTTCTATGTTTCATAAAATAATTTGTAAGTCAAGGATGATGCATCATATTCTTCCGTCATTTCATCTTTGAAAGAATAATAATTCTGAGGCTCCTGATAGTAAAGTTAAATATAATTATCTATTTATAGCTTAGATCGAAATTGCTAATATCCTCGCTGCCTTTTCGCCCCTGAATGCCTTATTCTAATACACAACTTGAAAGCTAATGATAAAGTATTTAATTTTCTGAATTTTCGCCTTGGGGAAAAATTGGTATTTGAGGTCTCTTCTAGAACACCTTCCTGCCAAGCTATAATCAAATAATAACCTATCAACGAATTACTAACATCTCGAGAAAATACTTCGAGTCTATAGTTAACTCTTTTGAAAACATAACTTTTTTTCTTATCACTGGAACGAAACGCTCCTATATTTAAACAACCTCAATAACAAGGAATTTATGGTAGAAAATCTGTCTCATTCTTTTATGTCGAATTAGTAGTATGAGCAATACTGATTCCTGACATTGAAATAAGTCGATGGTATAATGATGTAAACACGTTGTAAGTTTTTTTGTTATATACAGGCTCTATTGGAGTTTATATAAAGCGAAATATATGAAAATATTATAGAAAAAAGAAGTGATATCAAATAGCAAAAATCCCCTCCCGGGGAAAAAAACTTGGACAAGTACATTGGTGGTCCCTCGTTTCCCTATGATATCACAAAAAGTCCAAAACCCCACTTAAATTTTTTTTTTTTTTAATGTTTACTAATTTTATTCATATTCCGGAGGGAAACCAACCATATAGATCACGAAATAACCGGCCAAAAAACCAGACTTCACAATAATTGTCACTTTGAATTTATTTCCACAGAACAAAACAAGAATCAAAACATTAAAAAATCAGAATTATCAAGATGAGAAAAACACCACTTATAATTGGTGTGTAAGAAGTATCAATAGTCTAGAAAAAAATGAAGAAAGATCGACATCTAAGTTACGTGCAGCAGTAAAATTTATGATATCAGTACTAGGACAAGTATTTCTTTGATGACTGAGAAGATATCAATATGGACGTACCGGCAACGTAGGGCATGCAGTTGGTGCATTGCTTCTGGGATCTCCTAAGTCGAATAGCTACTTTTGTTTTGGCTATGGCGTGACCAATGTTGCCAAATAGTATTTACTTACATGACCTAATGAAACAACATTGCCTGCGCCGTGGCTAACATAACGAAAAACAAGCAGGAACAGGAAGTTTCGTATAAGATCCCGTGCTTTTGTAATGTTAAAAAAAAAACATTAATTTATGTCTGTACATGATAGCACAGTTTTGTTTGATTGGTAATAATTTGATGAACGTTCACCACCGTACGTTGAGCGTATACGCACAGAGTACTTGTCCGGCCCATAACTTTTTATTAAAATTGCTCATTTCAGTAAAAATCAGTGGTCTCTCTCAAAAGTCAAGGGTCATAAATACGCACTTTTTCATTATTGGTAATATCTTATTTAATTTTTATTTTTTATGATTAATCCCGCATAATGGTTTAAATTCTCTTTTTCAAAACATAAAGGGCTATTTTGATAGTTGGCGCCCAAGAACATCAAAATGAAACGAACGGAGGGGGATTATTTTGTGTGAAATTTGCGTGATCTTAAAACTTTAGATACAAATTTGACGGTGCATTCAGAGCCCACATTGATCTTTTGACCATTAACCAGTGGTTACTTAGATCTTCTACTAATAAATAGTAGTTTTCCAAAATATAATAACTTTCGTTGCTGGCAATAATAGTTTTCGAAAGTATGATACGCTACATTGCTGGCAATAGTTTATTGACAATGAGTCGTATCTTCAGAAATTTCATAATTGACTGCACCTTATGTTAATGCAATTTTATGATGACTACGAACACCATTTTATTCCGATTGAATAGACGTCGAATGTTGTTTATGATACAAGGCCATTCTGAAATTCGCAGAAGAATTGATTTTCTTGTAAATTTCTGACGGCGAAAAGCAACGCATGCAACGAAAAGCACCTCCAATTTTATTTTCACTTGAATGAGCAATTTTAATAAAAAGTTATGGGCCGGACAAGTACTCTGTGCGTATACGCTCAACGTACGGTGGTGAACGTTCATCAAATTATTACCAATCAAACAAAACTGTGCTATCATGTACAGACATAAATTAATGTTTTTTTTTTAACATTACAAAAGCACGGGATCTTATACGAAACTTCCTGTTCCTGCTTGTTTTTCGTTATGTTAGCCACGGCGCAGGCAATGTTGTTTCATTAGGTCATGTAAGTAAATACTATTTGGCAACATTGGTCACGCCATAGCCAAAACAAAAGTAGCTATTCGACTTAGGAGATCCCAGAAGCAATGCACCAACTGCATGCCCTACGTTGCCGGTACGTCCATATTGATATATTCTCAGTCATCAAAGAAATACTTGTCCTAGTACTGATATCATAAATTTTACTGCTGCACGTAACTTAGATGTCGATCTTTCTTCATTTTTTTCTAGACTATTGATACTTCTTACACACCAATTATAAGTGGTGTTTTTCTCATCTTGATAATTCTGATTTTTTAATGTTTTGATTCTTGTTTTGTTCTGTGGAAATAAATTCAAAGTGACAATTATTGTGAAGTCTGGTTTTTTGGCCGGTTATTTCGTGATCTATATGGTTGGTTTCCCTCCGGAATATGAATAAAATTAGTAAACATTAAAAAAAAAAAAATTTAAGTGGGGTTTTGGACTTTTTGTGATATCATAGGGAAACGAGGGACCACCAATGTACTTGTCCAAGTTTTTTTCCCCGGGAGGGGATTTTTGCTATTTTATTATTTCCTATGCAGTTTTGGTAATTCCCGGAAGCAAAAAAGCGTAAGGCATCTATAACCTTCAAAAAGTGCATGTTTAGACAGTTATGGTCAAATTAACATGTATTGTACTATGCCCATACTAACATTAATGTAACTTCTGTTTTGAATTTATGAAGTTTATACGTACCTGTACAGTCGCATCAAGACCATAGCGCGATGGTTCATCAATATTTGCGGATACAATATTAATAAGTCTTTCTGCAGTTTCTTTTTTCAATCTAAATAGTTTTATAAATTGATTGCCTGGTAACTCAAACGGATCTTCCCTCCGACGAGCAGGCAGACGTCTATTGAGATGACCTATATTCTCGAATTGTTCAGCAACATTTTGCTGAATGGCAATTTGAATTGGTATTTCCATTATTTTTCGAAATTGTTATTAGTCATGTCTAGACTGGCTTATAACCTTTTTTAAAATTGTTATTGGTCACATCTAAACTCACTCATAACCTTTTTCAAAGTTGTTATTATAGACATATCTAAACTCACATAACCTCACTTTTTCCAGTTAGTATATTTTTCTATATATATATAGATATATCTCGCATTGAGTATCGCATGCGGAATTCAATCTCGCATGGGTCATACCCACTCGAGATTTTTCGTTCAACATTTTGTCATCTCGAACCACTCGAGACGTCCCGAGAATACGGTTTCTCGACTCGCATGCGATATTTCATGCGACATCTAGGGTCGTTCGACTTGAGAATCGGGCCCCTGCGCCTAGCGGAACCCACACGATATTGATGCATTTGTAAAACATTCGTTACGCCAATGTCCAGATTCACAACAGTTCATAGGCGTATTGTCGTAAAAAGGTCCTAAAGTCCTAATGTCATAAAAGTGTAAATAAACTTGCTACGTTGTGCCGTGTTGTTTGTAACTAAAATATTAACACAGTAATTAAAAAAAAAAAAAACAAAAAAATAGATAGTGTGCCCATAAAATAGGACTCCTAGCGTTCATTTTCGTATGGTCTCGAAGAATGCATTTAAAGTAAATAATTAAAAATTGTGCCTTAACCTCGTTGTTGAGAAAAAAAAGAATTACTTACTCTTACAATTACATTATCAGCGAAACATGTACATATATATATATACATATAAAGATACACCTGTATATCTAACTCCCGTGGTTGCTAACTAGATTAGCTAAAGTGAATTTTCTAGCGAACCGATTTTTTCAATCTACACCGAAATCATTGCGATGTTTTCAATAAAATCACACAAATGCAACGATAAATCATCTTTTTGCTGATTCTGCTGAGGGAAAAGAAAATAAAAATATTTTTGCAATGAGTGGCAGAGTAACACACAAGTACAGAACAAGTGAACGTTCCACAGAAAGGCATAGAAAAAAGAAAAAGTCGAAAAAGCGTTCCAGCTCGTCTTCGGAGGATTGCGTAATTGTGACGAGCCAAAGAAATTCTTGTGGCAAAGACAAGAAGCGAAAATCACGAAAAAAAAAACGTCGTAGGAGTTATTCTAGTGATTCAAGTTCAAGTGAGTCGAGCGTAGTCAGGTTAAAACTAGATACAAAACCAAAACAATTGCTCGGCGAACGTCCTGAATTTTGTAAAAATGCTAGACGCAGCATCGACACTGGAATTTCTCAGGACTTTCGAAACCAGCGGTTGCTCGGTTTGCACACAAGAGAGCAAAGAAACGAAACACTTGCCAGAGCAAATTTCGGAATAATGGAACGCCGAGTACTGAATCCTTTGGATGAGAAAGCCAGGAAAGAATCATCAAAAAGGCGTTCCGACTACAGTCAAGCTGCTAAGAAATCTCGCAAGTCTCGAAAGAGAAGGCGATCCTTGTCCCGTTCTAGTTCGTCGAGCGACAGTAGCTCCAGTGACAGTTCAAGCCTTAGCGAAAGTTCCAGCGCTTCCAGCTCCAGTAGCAATGTCAGTTCAGAAAAACGAAGAAGACGAAAGAAAAGAAAAAAGAAGAAATTGGCGAAGAAATTGTTAAAACGAGAGGAGAAAAAACGAAGGGAGGAAAGACGCAAGTTAAAGAAGATAATGAAGGCTAAATCTGGAGTGCCCGTCGTCCAAGAGATCAAACGCCAGATGATTAAAGCACCCGAGGATAGACTTCTCAAAGATATTAATATCGAATTAGCGGACAGGGCTAGAGCCATGGCTCCCATGACCAGAGAACAATGGGAAAAAAAACAGAGCGTTGTGAGAAGGGTCTATGATGAAGAGACTGGACGGCAGAGGTCAGTGTTCAATAATCAAGAGACACGGTAGCGGCTCGATGCCAAGTATTAAAAACAAAGCCAGCGCGAGCCTTGCTGCACTCTATACTCGAATATGACAGTTTTTGGGCTTTTCTTTTTATTATTTACAATATTAAGTCATTGACATTTGTGTAGAAAAAAAGTCTTTTGAATTCTCCATGTAAAAATGGTATTTTCTTGAATTTCAGATTGATTAAGGGAGACGGCGAAGTGCTGGAGGAGATTGTCAGTAGAGATAGACACATGGCAATAAACAAAAAAGCTACCAAAGGCGATGGAGAATTTTTCCAATCACGTCTTACAGTTAACAAGTGACCTTGTGTACCATATTTTACAATAAATTACACTGAAAATCACGCAGTTCACCATCCAATCGTATCCTTCCTTTTATTTCTCTGCACTATGTCTATATACAATTTATTTCACAAAGCCTCTGATAGATCGAAGGGACAAGGCTTTTATGCCTGATTCGCGTATTTCCAACAAACACGTGGCGACCAATCACATTTTTTGCAAGTATGAAGCATTTCTCATGACTCAAGCTTTCGTTCTGGACTTCTCAGTCTTGTCAAATATTAGCCGATTTCATCCGGCATCGCTTCACATGCTTAGACAATATTTTTATTCCCCCTTGTTCTAGCTTTTCCTCTTTCGTATATTCAAAAAAATATAATTAAAGTACAGACCCAAGAAAATCAATTGTTTTCTTCGAATTTCGAAGGATTTCCACGATTCTTCATATAATGATATCTTAATTAAGTTCCTACTTGATTTTATCAATATGATAACGGTTTTCTTAAGTATATACAGCTTTGAAAATAGTACAGGATAAGAAAAGAATATTAATCATTTTTTATCTCTTACAAAAATATATTTCTTTTCTATTCGTATGTAAATTAAAAAGTTCCTTTTTTCCAGAGGATACATCAATGTATAAATTAAAAAATCTGACAAGGCTGTCGAACGGGTGGCCAAGTTCGCTGAGAAAGCTTCACACTTTTTTATACATACAGATATATTTGTGTATATTTGAAGTAATTATTCTCACGAATGTTTTTACGCCGATTAGAACTGTAATCGGTGACTCACGAGAAAACCTCGCGTACTTGAGGAGTATTACACTTAAGCAAGAGCCGAAAAAATTCGTTCCTCTTCGAACATTATGATATCGTTGGGATGCGCGAATTTTCAGTACCATTGAATAAAGTCGGTCGTGTGACCGTCCCGATAAACAGGATCGTCCGATATCAGTGCACGGCAGAGAGGACACGTTCGCTCTCTGTCGAGCCACGTTGTCACACAAGCTTCGCAAAATATGTGTTTGCACTGTAGCAAAACAGGATTCGAGAATTCCTCGTGACATATAACGCACACTGAACCAGCCGCTACCAACTGATCTTTCGAAGGCGATACACCCAAACTCTGCAATGTACAAAAAAGTAAACAATAATAAAACAAATTTTGTTTTCATACCAGATAAAGAAATACACGATTATAATTTATATTTAAGATTCGTCAAATTCGAAATTTATTAATTGAACGATTGGAACTTTATAATTTCTAAAGTAAATGTCTTTGGTAGATTCAAATTTAATAATCGACTATTTTAAATCAAGAATCAAGAATTAAATCAAGAATGGATCGTTACGATCTGGGAAAAAAATGAGAATGGTAAAATCATGTGTCCAAATTGAATGTACCGAGTTTGAAATACGTGCGTTTATGGTTCAACTTACCACGTTCTGCCACATTTTTTTCAAAGAGCCCCACAATAATTTACTTCTCGCTATTACATCACTGAATTTGTTGTTCGTATAGACAACCGCGAATAGATGAGCGATGAATGTTTCTGATCCATCGTAGCAGTCCCAGAGATAAAAGAACCATGGATAAACCGTTGCAGTTGAGCGATAAAATTGCGAGCAGGCTTCCATCACGAGATAATATTTTCCCTGGGTAAATAAAATAATATATTAATATAAATCGTTTTGTATCAAGAAGAATTTGTATCACAATTATTTCATATTTCTATTTCGTAATCAGAAAATAGAGATCAAAATGCCAATCAAGAGAATTTCGTAAAAAATCAATAACTAAGAAACGTTATTATTGAATCAACAATGTTAAATTCAGGAAACTCACCCTTTTCTCATATGGCAGTATTCTGGCAGGTAGACAAGTAACAAAGACTTTTAGAGCGATGGTGAAGAGTTTAAGCACCATATCAGTTATAATAACGGACCACAGAAGTTCGCTCATTGTTTTTGGTACCGTGTACATCCTGAATAATGGCTCTTCGAATATGTAATCAATGAAGAAGAAACAGCCTCGAATATAAGCCAATATACTGAGAAGAATTTTCCAGCTTCCATTTTGTTGTTTCGCTATTTCACGTTTGAGATCTCTATTGGCGGTCGTAAAAATGATCAAAAGGCCGAGAAACTCGATGATACAGGCTTTGTAGTCGTAGATGCATTTTGAAAGCAATATTATCGCGAATGGAAGACACTTGTTCAGTACGTCGAATAATAAAAAAAGCAAATCACGAGTTTCTGAAGTAAGAGGCAAAGTCATTAAGGCTTCTGCCTCGCTATTCCTATTGTTATTGTTATTAGCATCATTATTATCATTGTTATTATTGTTGTTAGCGCGACCGTCGGTCGTAGCTTCTCGAATGTTGTTCAAATAATTGTCGGCTACTGTTGCACTGTGAAAATCGTGAGGACCCTCTGCAGTTTCTTGATCACTGGCATCTGTCGTTTCCGGCGACAAATCATCATCGACATTTATCACGTAACTATTCGTCGTGGATGTTCTCGGAACTGGGGCTTGACGATCTTGTAATCGCATATTTATCCAGGAAGCTAAAGACACCTCAAGTTGATGCTGCGAACATGTTTTTTTTTTCAATATTAAGAGATCATCCTGTATTAATCAACACAAAACCTTTTTTTTTATTTTTAGTCAACCTTAAGATTTTTATTCCCGTATTTTTTAGCTACACATCTATTCGTTATAGCATTTACCATACCAAATAAAAAATTTTCCAAACGTGGAGAGAAAATTTGACAAATTCACGTTACAAGTTTAATTTTTCTTATGGCATCAAAGTTTATACGAATGGAACGTTCGGAATTTCCCAGCTTTTTCTACTGTTCAAATGTTATTTTGTTTATATTTAGTCTGTGATTCTAGGAAAATGATCGCAAAATAAAAAGTTCAACTGATTTTCGTTCAATTCTGCAATTTGAATGTAGACACTATTTTTAAAATATTCAGCATATTTGTTCGGACAGCAAAAAAACAAATTTGCCGAATATTTAAATTTTGTCGTACTCACTGTACAAGTCTGAGTGACCAAAGGCCTCATTCCTTGCAAGGTTGCAGGCATTCTTCCGGTAAACATTCTGTTTTGATCCATCGCTCTTGCTACAAAATTTGTGTCGTTTCCATGCGTAGCCGTTGGCAAAGTTTCAACGGTGCGAACTGTATGCATCATTAATAATCCCGGTGGTAATTTTACACGGGTTGTCGACTCATCGGTGCTGGCTCTGTGTTCCTCCGGAGCCCTAGTCGTAACGTCAGTTGAAGCACATCCTGCCATACCTTTGTTGTTCAGCTAATTGCTAAATCTTATGGATGTTCTTGCTCTCGATTTTAAAGATACTTTGAATCTGCAATAGTGTGATATTTTTCGCGAGATTTCTGGCATATTTAGACTACACTTTTTTGGTTAATACAAAGTATATATTAAAAAAGTTTAACAATTAAAATTCGTGAATAATAAATAATAATTGATAAACAAATTTCATTAATACGTCAAATTATAAAACTATCGCAACTCAATTTAATATTTTACAACATTCAATTAAAAGAAACAAACAAAAGAAAGTAATCTTTAATGGAATGTTAAAATATAGATGAACAAAAAATATTCAATTATCATTGCATTAAATCGTGGAAAATCGAGGAATTCGATTAGCGAATTTCTTAAAAAAAAATGAAAGCCGTTAGACAATAAGAAGTAGGATTTTCAATGCACCACGTACACATCGAGAGGCAGAATGATAACAAAAACAAAAGAAAAATGAGGTTAGAGTTTTCAGTAGCTTATCAGAAGGAAGTGAACAAAACGGCAAATTTTGTTTTCGATTTTTAAGCAAAAGGGTCATTTGTTTGAAGGATTAACGATTATTCGTCAAGTAAAATTATGTTTTGAAAGATCGAGGAGTACCTTGTTGCGCTAAAATATCGCGTCTTTTCTCTCTGGCAACTCCACTCCATTCGTCTCGTCTGAAGATTCGCTAAAATGGCTTGGTCCGTTTCGCTCGTTTTCTACGAGCAAAAAACTGGTCACGAAACAAGTTTTCGCAGGTTTGATCGACAATTTTCGGGAAAGTAGATTGGTTTGACACGAAATTCAAGAATGCTGATAAACAACAATGCATGTATTTTTGCCTATTACTGACGTCGCGAGACTCTCGGATGATGCTCGAATATACAACTGCATTCTGATATTTTGTTATCGCACAAGGAGGCGCAAGAGTAGCTTGCTTGTAACGAGAGATACGACGGATACCATACGTACGTGTTGTTTCGTTTGCTTTTTATTCAGTGAACTTTTTGATACTCGATCCGCGTAACCAATAACGGGTACAGAAGAAGTTGAAATGAATAGCGAGACTTTCGATTGAGTTTTTCGTCCTTCCCGTTACGTTTTTTTTAACTTTCCTTCTTCTTCTTCTTATTTAATTTGGGCTGGCTCCGGTCCTCGCTCTACAGCGACTTGGCCATACGGTCATGTGATGCCTTTTAACTTTCCATTTCATAATATGTTTATTGGTAGAATTCTACATTGAGATCGCTCCTCATCTTACTTTCTATACCGGGTGTCCCACGACCAATGGTTCAAAATGTAAACATATATAAATTTAGTCTCGTAATGATTTCGATCAGATTCTCTCTTAAAATGTTATTTAATTTATTAAGGGGTTTCGGTACAATTCTATTGTTTTCATGCAAAGCGCCAACTTCACATAGCAATGTTTTGTCGACAACAAATAAAAAAAGCCTGTTCGTTCGGTCGATGGGGGGAAAACTCACAGTTTTCGTTGATGAATAAGTGAATAATTAATGCACTCTGTACGTTCGATCGAGTTTGCAGATTAACCCCTTCGCTGCGTATGACGCGCATATTGCGTGGAAAAAAATCGTGTTATCGTATAACGCCATATGCGCATCTTAAAAAAAAACAAGCTACGTTCTTTTGATTTCCATGAAACTTGATACCGTGGTGTTTTTGGGGTCGCTGAATCCAATTGTGGCATTAGATTTTTTAAATTCATAATAGCGGATCCAATATGGCCGATCAAATGTTTGAAAATCTTTTGTATTCATATAAAATTCAGTATCTTGGGGGTTTTGGGGTCGCAGAATCCGAATATGGAATTAGATTTTTCAAGTTCAACACGACGGATTCAAAATGGCCGATCAAATCTCTGAAAATCTTTTGGATTCATATAAAATTCAGTACTTTGGAGTTTTTGGGGTCGCTGAATTCGAGTATGGCATTAGATTTTCAAAATTCAAAATGGCGGATCTAATATGGCCGATCAAAATTCGGAAATGCTCATCACAAACGTCACGAAGAAAGGCGATCTCCCTGAAGAAGGATAACACACGAGCATGCTAGTATAATATGTGTCGATTTCACCGGAGTTATCGAGTGCCTTCCCGTGTTTTTGAAGCAAGGATTTTTGATTTGTTAAAAATAAAATGTTTTAGTCTATACTCCGCTAGAGCCCGCCAAACGTTTTTCTTTTGTCTCTTTTGGTTCTTACTTGTTCTCGGACTGTACTTGATTCTCTATTACGATTCTGTACCCGCTTATGTTGTTTCTTTTTTCGCTTATGTTTAATAATAAAATCCAGTTTGATTGCGTAAATCTTTTTTCGCTTATGTTTAATAATAAAATCCAGTTTGATTGCGTAAATCTTTTATTATTGCGATTCATTTTCATAAATCCTCAACATGATTCTTCTAGATTTGGATTAGCCACACTGGATTTGCTATTTTTAATTCCAAAAATCTGATACCAAATTCCGATTCAGCAACCCCAAAACCCCTGAGGCACTAATCCAGCATGTCAATCGCAGGAATTTTTTTCACGTACTGGTGGCACGAAAACTTGATTTTCGCCTCGCAGCGAAGGGGTTAACAACAACGTTGAATCAATGCACAACGTTTTCGTAGTCATTATTATCGTCTTAACATTTTCGTGTGATGTTTTGTCAACAAATAAAAAAAAAATCACATATTTGTCGTCGGAACGAATATTGGATTCGTTTAAAAGACTTTTGTTTTGGTGACTAATCGATATAGAATCGTTCAGTGATTTTCATTCTTGTGTTTAGAAACTCTGCGGATCGAAAACTTTCGATAAATTATATAGTAAAGTATCCAGTAGTCCGCCTTTTAACTCAATTTTCAACTATTCGAAAAAATGTCTTATAACCAAAATAAAAAATAGCAAAAAAGAAGCAGGGCCGGCGACCGGGTTCTTTATCTATATCTGATAATTTTCGAATTCAGGCCAATGCACGACGAATAAAATGAAACTTCAAAAAAAAAAGAAATGTGTTTCCAGGAAAAAAACTTTAATTCCAATAACTCGTTTCGGTTTTTTTTTCATGTTTTTATATAATATATAAATATATAATATATATAATATATAAATATATAATATGAATAAAATAGGTATAAATAATATAAATATCGGACATTTTTTTCGAAATAGACGTTGCAGGTGTACAATCTTTCACATTTCTTACTATTCTGGTTACGAATAATACATTTATACAAATGACAGATGAAGCAACGGTTTCATCCATTTTAAAAACTTTCATTCCTTTATTTTTGCTTCTGATCAATATTTTTTTCTTCCTGGGAATGATGCTCTGTAAATGCCTTTCACATTTCTTACTATTCTGGTTACGAATAATACATTTATACAAATGACAGATGAAGCAACGGTTTCATCCATTTTAAAAACTTTCATTCCTTTATTTTTGCTTCTGATCAATATTTTTTTCTTCCTGGGAATGATGCTCTGTAAATGCCACTATTATGGTTTCACATTTTTCTGAGAATTTCGGAACGAATCTACATAAGTATATGTGCATCGGGATTTAGGATGTTCCGGAGGAATGTCAGTCGCTCTGGTCCATATGATCGAGGCAACAGCGCCCAATGCTCGGGACATCCACAAAAGTGTTTGATTAAATTCCATGTTTTTGAGGCCGTAGAACTTTAATTAAAAATTTAAATCAGTGGATAGAAAATTAACTACAAATGCAGAGAATTGGTGGTATTGAATTTTGCATCGTTGGAATGCAACGATTTTTTTTTATTGTTGAGGTTTTCATGTATTTACAATTTAAAACTTCAAAAAAAAGACTTCTCCAACAAAGATATTGATGTGCAAAAATGATTGATGAATTTTTTTGATCAAAAGTTGAAAATGGACCATTTTTTTAGTATTTTTCATCGTAATTCATCTTGATTCATCGTAAAAATACTGCTATTTCGGGAAATGAATATTTTTTCCATTGACGTTAAAAAAACTAAAAGATTCAAGATTAAAAATGCTTTTTTGGAATAATATTTTAGGACTTTTTTTGAGTCAAATACAGCCACTCGAAAAGGACTTTTAATTCGGAAAAATTTTGCACGATTGCACATCAATCTATTTAAAAATGGCAATTAAATAAAATTGAGGAATTATAGCTCACCTCCAAAGTTTGAAAACATTATTTTTAATAGCCTTAAATAATCTCGTTGTATTAACCCTCCTTTCATGCACGAATTTTTCTATGCAACCAATTGTTTTGATAATACTTGGATATGGGGTTTTTGGAATCGCTGATAACGAATCTGGAATCAGATTTTCGAAATTCAAGATGGCGGATCCAATATGGCGGAGTAAAAATTATAAATATTGTCCCAGCTTTGAAATTTTGTATATGGAGATTTTAGGGTCACTAATAACGAATCTGGAATCAGATTTTCGAAATTCAAGATGGCGGATCCAATATGGCGGACCAAAAAATTAAAAATGTCACTCTAGCCTTGAAATTTTGTATATGAGGGTTTTTAGGCTACCATATTGAATCCGCCATCTTGAATTTTGAAAATTGGATTTCGGATTTCGGATTCGTAATCAGCGGTCCCAAAAACCCCTACGAACAAAATTTCTCAGCAAGAGTGATATTTTTAATTTTTGGTCCGCCATATTGGATCTGCCATCTTGAATTTCGGAAATTGGATATTGGATTCGTAATCACCGACCCCAAAAACCCCAATATACAAAATTTTACAGCCAGAGCGATATTTTTTATTTTTTGGTCCACAATATTGGATCCGCCATTTTGAATTTTGAAAAACAGATTTCTGATTTGTGTTCAGCGACCCTTAAGAGAATGGATCAGTCACCTAACCTCACCTCGAATTTTCGAAGTTGAAATTCTTCGATACGGTTTGACCGATTACAAAGAAGCTCTGTCAGCCCACGCAGAACGATGGAAAAAATGGGCTGACAGGGCCTTTTTGTAATCGGTCAAACCGTGTTGAAGAATTTCACTTACGAAATTTGCAACTATCTCTCTCGCACTCACAATGGCTAGATAGCGACTGACCCATACCGTTAAAATATAAATATACATCAAAATGTCGGTATGTTTACGACCAAACTGCACCAGGAACGAGGTTTTTCCGAAAATATAGCATTTTTTATGCTTTATTTATAAGCAACAAAAAACGTGTTCTATAAGCGGTTTCCGAGAGTCACACACTGTTATATTCATGTCTGAAGATCATATGAAGACTTTAGAAAATGCTAGAGCTAAAAAACTGTCAGGAAAAAGGTGTCGCTTATACGTGAAACCGTGCATGAAAGGGTTGAATAAATAATGATGTTATACCTGAAACATGGGAGCTGCAATGGCACTTTGCTCCGGCCACAAATTTCTATCGGACGAGTTGGCCATTGTGGTTAGTATTCGGGAGATTTCTCTGGAGAGCTTGATATCCGGTTCTTCGTTCATGTGTTCTCTAGCAAAGTCTAAGAAGGCCGCGTAACGAGAATCGCCGACAGGCGCTTCTTTGTGACCGATAATTTCGTTGCCCTTTTCGAATACGGTGCTAATGAGATCTTTCAACGCTTCCCCGCTCGGTTCACGTCCCAAAACATTTTGTATTTTCTTTTGAAAATCCATGCACTGAAAGGGGTCATTTTTAGGACTGTTATTCAGAATTATTCCCACGAAAGCCAACGGCTCTTGATTTTTTCGATTTAATATTATACCTGGGACATTGTTCCGGTATTAGGTTCGTTAGAATAAGCGAGTACACCTGCGGCCAATGTTTTGCTCAGTTCCAAGCGAGAAGCTCCGAGAATTTGCGTCACGTGAGTGCTCGGCGTTCCACCATCTTCGTCACTGTCGATCGAAACATTAAAAAATCCATGCTAAAAGTACTCTATGATTTGGAACACATGAAATTCCATTGATAATTATAATTTTGAATAGACTTACGCATTCGCAACGATGTAAAGTCTCAAAAAATCAGCAAACGAAGCTTTGTTCCAGTCATCGATCGTGTCGGACAAAAGCCCCGAGCGTTCGATAAGAAAGTCTACCCAATCAGCCCCTTCTCCATCCTTCGGATTCCCTTTGATGTCTTTGTCCACGTCTCTGGTTAGTCCAACTATCGCCGGCAAAATTGCCAGCAATTCCATCCCCTCCTCGTAAGTGTGCTGTCAAAGGGATTGTTTTTTTTTTAATCTTTTCATTTTCGTTACATTTGTCGTAACCATCATCGGAAATTTTGTTTGAAATCATTTCTTTACGATGGTTGAATTCCATTGACCTACGTTTCATTCGATTGATCAATATTTTAGTATACAAATGTTTGTGTTTCTGTGTCTATGCCATCGGCCAAAATTGCCAGCTCTAAAATTTGCATTTTAACAGCTGTCCTTTGTTTCCAATTCCATACAAAATACGTTCTCTCACAGTTCGGACATACTGTTCGGCTTATTGTTCCAGTGGGTTTGATTGATGTTGTTCTAACGCGAAATAAATCGATGAATGTCCCTGCGGAGCGAATAAATATTTCGATCTGCCAAGCTGGATGCTCTTTCCCTCACATTAAAGTGCATGCAAACACCACCCCCATTTCTCTATTTTCCAATTATACCTTCTTTCAACTGAAAATACATGCGCATCGTTCAATACAAAAGTACCCTGAAAAATCAATTTTTTCTCGTGTTCGATTCTTCGCATACTCTATGCCAACGCCAGATTGAAAAATCACTCGTACGATAAATGAAAAAAAAAATCCGTGCTTTTTTGTTTTCATTTATCGTACGAGTGATTTTTCACTCGATGCTCTATTCAGGATCGTTGGTCAATTCGATCATTTCTATGCACGTTAAAGTGGACGTCAAAAAGCACCAATGAAGAAAAAAATTGGGTATATTCGGAAATATATACGAATGGGGAAAAAATTGTACGATCTATTAAAAATCAAACAATAAAAAGATTTTTTGGCTAAAAGAAAATTTAGTTGTCAATTATTATTTTTTTTTTTTTTACTAAAATAGTTTTTGACTTAGCACTCTCTAAAAATTGTTGAATGCTGGGAATTCAACTCGAAAATTTCACTGTACTCGAACTAAATTCGTGTAAAGATTTCAAATTTTGTTGTCGTAAAACTTACTTCCCAATAGGTGTAGCTCATATTCCTTTTGGTACCAATTTCCTTGACACTCTTTTCCGATGCATTCAGAGCGGTGAGAGCAATAGACAATTTACCTAGGGGAGTCACGTTTTTGGGCAAAGCCTTTAAAACGCCACCTACGAATGAACCATCTCCGGACTCGAGCCACCATTTTTTTTGTCTCTGACGTCTTAAGCTCCAGTCTTCCACGAGGGAAGCGGTTTGTTCGTAGGTCGGTACGTCTCCGGTCAGGAGCAGCCAAAAAACGGCTTCGGGGCTCGGTGCATTGCTGCGACGTGGCAAGAGGATGAGCACTTCCGGTAATGTTAATCCTCTGTAACGAACCTGCCATTGGGATTTTTGCGAATAAATATAATCGTTGTTTTACACAAATATTGAAAGTCTGAAATTTTGTAATTCTTCACTTTAGGGGTCTAAAAATTCGAACGATCTATAGAAAATTTATTTTTCAAATGTCTACTCCATTTTAATGGAAATTCTTTATTCGGATAATTAGAAAATAATGTGGCCATTGATTCCGAGTGTTAGATACGAAGAAAAATTCATTAGCCGCACAGCCGAAGTTTCCCTTCAACGGTATTTCTTTCTTTTTCGTAATTTCTTTTACCCCAAATGTTGGATCAACTTCCGAAGTTTCTCTGACCAAAGTGTTTACGCCCTTGAGTCCCTCGTAAATATCGTCGACGGTTATTCGGCTAATAACAGTGGAGCCATGCTGCGATCGAAGCTTTCTGAGTAGGTCATAATGGAGCGGTATTTTTTCTCGTACAGCCTCTTTGAGATCGATACTCGCGCTCGGTGTTCCTCGAGTGGTGCTTACCTTTGTGCGGTTGTACAAACCCACCCTACCAATTATTACACGCATGCTTCAAATAATTAATTAATAAGATCGATGGAAACAAATCGCTGGTACTAACCATCGTTACATGTCGCTTTGCGCGTTCACCAAGTGGCTCATATATCGTTGACGAAGCCTTGTTATTGTGTTCTCTGATACTTTCATGACTTCGTAACTCTCTTGTTGTTATCCAAGTTCGATTAAACACCGAAAATTGAAACCCTCGACGGGATAAGTGTAGCATAGTTTCTCTACACTTCCAGCCCTCGAAGTATCAATTCCGATTCATCATACTCGCGTAAATTGGAATTATTACGTTTAAAGTTGTTGAAAACTTCACGATCGATTGATTCATGTCACGATATGATTTTTATGCATTTTTTAAATATTTAACTTTCATCCTTCCTCGATTTATAGCTTATTTTTGGGGTTTTTTTTCATGCGGAAAGGCGAAAATGTTTCACGAATAATTTAGTATGACGTTTATTAAATGGTGAATGGAAAGAGGAGAAATTTGGTGCAAAACTGACACTCAAAATTGATGTTCAGCTTTATTTTCGTTTGGATTTTTTTTTCAGTTTCTTTTCGTGATGAACGACCAAGTTCGCAGTGGTTCGAGGTTCAAGTCGGGAACGAACGATCAATTATAATCATTATGGTTTTCATCGACGTTATTTTTTTATCGTAGCTCGTCGTTACTCTGGTTTATGTATCTTCGTACTCGCAGATGGCTGAAAATGGAATTACTAGTTTTTTTTTATTGATCATAATCAAATTTATAACGAGAAAACTTTTCCTCCCCGTTCCTCCATATTACCGTTGAAAGTATGTTGCAAACAGTGTCTATTCGTAAAGAGCGTTCCATTTCAACTTTGTTCGGAAATGAGCCATTTATATGCATTTGGTTGTTTGTTATTCAATGACAGTTTCAGCGTGAAATTGAATACGAAATAAAAGGTCGTAAAGAAAGAATACACGTGGCTGAAAGTTTTGTTGGTTTCGTTTTGGTTTTTATTAAATCACAACAAGAGATTTTTGGCTCTTGAAATAATACTTCGTACGGTTTCTTCATCAACAAGATATATCGTATGTATTACTATTTGTTACACATCGTTTATAAATTTCAACCTTTCAATTCGGACGTCATAAGACGATCTTTAACCTCATTAATACGCATAGGGAAAAACATAAATCAGAAAACTTTTGGGCCTAAACAGCAGTACGAACGAGTCGAAAAAGGTGATTTTCAATTCGTTATTAATTTAAAAAAATTACTCTTCGTTCGAGTTCACATTATTTTCATGTTTTTTTTAGGCTGTGTCTAGCCGTCCGGATACCGGACGAATACAAGACTGGTATTCGTCCAGATATTTGTTGTGAATGCGATAATAATTGTTTTATTTAACTTTTCTAATTAACTTTTCTACAGTATAATGGTATATTGAAACTCCCTCGTACGTAATTTGTATGTAATCCATTCGGATATACAATTTATGACAGTTTTCATTTATATCTGGACGAATAATCGCATATAATTCGTCCGGGAAAACGATTCTCAATGGATTTTGATGGATGAAAAATGAATGAAAATTTATAACTACAGCGGGGAATACTTAGTTTCCTTCAACTATAGTGGGGAATATTCAAAGTTTTTTCAAATGTAACGGAAAATTTTTTCGGTATCCGGACGACTAGACACTGCGTTTTTTTTTTATTCACGAAACAAGCAGAATAATAAGCTAATCGCAATGAAATTTTATTTCAACAAGACCAAGTTCTCTCTTGGCCATCACACATTGCGTAGAAATATTCGAGTGGGAATAAAAAAAGATCGATCATGGAAAATTCGTACGAAGGCAGTTTCGTTCGTGAGAATACTTCGGTGTTTCCAATTATATAAATACAGAGGCATTTCGCATACGTTTATCGCAGAGAGAGAGTTCGTCGTTCAAACATAAAAATAAAAATAAAAAATAATATTTATACGAACGACTACAAAGTTAAACCTATCTATATATGTATATTGCATCACGTTTTCGCACTGGAAATATGTTTTTCGTCTAATGATTATACGAATCTCCGATTCGTTTTATTTTGTTATATTGATTCTATGGAACTATATTAACAGAAGAGTTTTCGTGCTCTTTCTTTTCGTTATTACTGTATGCTATTTCTTATTGGATATTCAACGAACAATGGAATCATTTTTCATGAAATTTATTAGGGTACATGTAGTAGCATTTTTTCCAAACCTTTGCTACTTTTACTTGTGACGGTTTCGTTAACTTTTTTTTTTTGGGATACAAAGAATAGTTCAACAAACCACTTTTCCATAACGTATGTTCGATCGATATCATTTTCTGGTCGACCGAATGATTATCATCATCAAGCTTATAACTACCGAAATACTATTCATACTCATTCTCAAGCAAATCTGCAGATATCATGACTTTACAGTGAAGTCTGAAAAGAAGTCAAAGTTTCTGGAAGTTTCGCGGTCACATGTCAATTAGACTAATTAACGATTGGTACGGTGAAATAAATTTTTGATAAACTTTAGAAAAGATAAACCACTCTTAATAAAAAACAATGATTTTCAATTAATATCTAAACACACCGACTTTTCATCAGTTTTTTCTTAAATTATGCATTCGTTCATTTTTAATGAAAACGATAAAATTGAAAAGTTGTTGTAAAACTCGCTAAAAAAATATTCCGTGGGGTATCGTAAAACTTTTTTACTCGAATAAAGATGAGAGCTTTCAAAAATACCCTAATTTTCAAACACATTTGTATGGTTAGTACATCCTTAACCCTAGAACCCCACAATCTATTTTTTCCAACGTAAACCCCACACTGGGGTTAATAATTACCCCAATCTTCTCTTTAGCATAAAATATTTCTCATATGCGATAATAAGGTTTAATTGTACACGATTCTCCTCGTTTTTTGATGACGAAGAGAATGGTGTATGATAAAGTCACATTTTGTAAATATTTAATAGTTAAAACCCTATAAAACGGAAGAAATGGTTTTAAAAAATTGGCTCGGGAAGGAAATTTGACATTTTCGTGGGGTAACTGATTACCCCGTTGTGGGGTTCTAGAGTTAAAATTCGATTTCAATAAATAACGTTAGCGATTCAATCGTCACGAGCCCATTTCCCAATAATCGTAGCATTATTAATATCTGTACGGTTTTAGAGTCGCTTAAATTCTAATGATTAATGCCAGTTCCTTAAATACAGTCGGAGCTTTTTTTTATTATTAGTATAAAATAACTATAGGTACTATTGTTTGAGCTGGGCGAAACCCTTTGGCGCATGTATCTCTATTAGGCCGTAAACGCGTTATATTTTATTGTATACAGTATATAGTATAAGATTGAGGGCGATGAAATGAAGAAAAAATTCCAAGTACAATACACCCTATGTTATAATAATTTCTTGCAGTCCGAAAAGAGATTGAAGACGACAAAAAATCACAAAAAAATGGTAAAAAAATAACTAATAATTGGAGTAAGTTATATAAGGAGACCATTTTTGTCTCCTTATTCAATTATTTATCGTCGCTTCTTTGGCTCACATAACCCACATTTTCGATGGACTATATACATTCAGCAGGAGCGACGAGAAGACGAAGTGCTTTTGTATTCATTTTTTATTGTTATAAGAAGAATATATACGAGATGTATATTCTCTTATCACTTTCAAGGTGGTTGCTTCATGCAAAATATAAAGTTCGTTTTACCTCGGAGCTTGGAGTGATTGACCTTTGGTCCTTTTATCAGATAAACGCTTTGTTCCTTCGATTTCTCTTTATCGTCGGGATTATTCTCGTCTCGTTCTTGCTGATGTCAAAGAAGCACACACTTGTCGTTCGGATCTCGAGAATGGGATCTCATCGGTTGGCATGGCATCGGGGTTGGTGAGGGTGGCCTACCCTCGACCGCCTGAATACTCTTCATGAGCTCCCGAAAAACCTTTTTGTTTTATACATCGAAATTATCCTCGTAAAGAATATACATATTATCTTTTACTATTATTACACATAGGCATCGTAAAATAAAAACTTTTGATAAATCGTACACGGTAAAAAATGATCTGTCAAAATTAATGGTCGATATTTAAAAATTATTGAAACTATAACAAAATGTGCAGTTTAAAACTGTAAATTACTCGTTTTATAGTGTGTTCCATTACAAAATAAGGGATTTAATATGTTTTTTACGCTCTGATCAGTTATTAATGCTGATCTGATCTGTAAAAAACTCAATGTCCACAGCAAAAAAATGAGATAGCAGAAATAACAAATAAAAACGAGGAATCCCACTGTGTATGAAATGTAAAGTTTATAGTGCTCCCAGTAAAATAAAATAAAATTCAGTACAGATAAGAAAATAAACTGTAAACCAATACTTTCTACTGATATTGGAAATTATAAAAAATGTTAAACGACATTCATGAAAAAATTTAATTAACAAATATAAAAATTGTATATTGCCTATTGAGAAAATAACCGTCGACATAAATTATAAATTGCAGTGTGCCCAGTAAAAATTCAAAAACATACTGCAAAATTTGCTATGTTACTTTCAATTTTTACAGTGTACACTGTAATTTTTCAAAGAATGGGGAGGGGGGGGGGCGAATTTTCAACTACACGGAAGCATTACAGACATGATACATTGTAATATATGAAAATTCGATATTTTTTATATTTCCCATTTTTCTTGATTTTAAAAGACTCGTCTCATAGATTATTCATTGACGTTACCAATTATATTCCGTACTGGGATATGTACGTATCACTTTTTTTTACCAATATTTACCAAGTAGATGGTGGTGTAATAGGTAGGTGGTGTAATAGAAAGGTAGGTCAGATTGAATCCCAGTGTAGGTAGGAAAATTTTACGGCAGAAATTTATATGGGAAGTGATGGATGTAAGAAAGTATTGATTGAAAATGCACGTATAATTAAAGAATTTTTTAAAATTTTATTTGTTTTAAACAATTTTATGGTTATGTTTAGGTAATCCTGATAAGGATAAATTCAGTTTATTATTTCGTGTATTTTTTACGGTTTTACACTATAAAAACGGGGTGAATGTAGCGTGTACTTTGTACTGTTCGACACTGTAAAAATTCTTTTGATGGGCATGCATACGTCATTTACAGTATTAGTATTTTCCACCACAGGGACTTGCAGATTTTGTTTAAAGTTTCATGAAAAATTGGTGTTTACGCGTCCGGAAGGCGCTATTAAAAGTCAATGGTATCTACAACAGACACGTATGATTGGATGACGTATGGTAAAATTTACTAAAGAAAATTGTCAGGGAAATTATATTATAGTTAATTGAACTATAATTTTAGTGTTTATTCAGACATAAGATCCCAATGATGTGTGTAACCATGTGTTATTTAAAAAGTGCTATGAGCCATAGTAAAACCTCTAAAAATGAGCAAATAATCCAAGCAACACTATAAGCAAGTTGCTATTGATATAAAAAATATGATATGCTGTAGCATATTTATTGTTGGACCGAAATTTTATAAATTTAACCATTTTTTCACCATTTATATGATGGTTAATAACGTTCAATGGGTAGGCCCCATTAGAATATCTCATGGTAATGATTATTAATATAATGTAACGTAAACGTGGTTGGCATGCACTTGAAAAAATGTTACATCAATATACACATTGGTTCCTTCTACCATGAACATAATCGAGTGCACTATTCCGATAGTAAAAGGTTCTATAATGATGAGAAAACGTGACGGCTTCAGCTCGGCCTTTTACCCCTTAAGGTAGGATTAGTCGAAATTTTGATTTTTGACAAAATGGTGGCTCCAAAGAGAAAAAATTCCAATTTTCGACCAAAATTTTTTCGTTGAATTGTTAAAAAAAAATAGAAATAATTATCGGAACTTAAAATTTCGACTATTCCTTCGATCAATATCTATATTTATCTATCCACTAATAGAACCTTTTTGGTTTTTTTATTTTAGATAATCCAAACCGGAGATATCGTGCTCACTGCCAGACACCTTTTTTTGGAGGACCTCCAGGAGATCGTCTACAGGAGCAGTGTAAATCAATATTTTTGAAAATAAAAAATGCCGATATAAAGTTAAAAGCTACCACTATATTTATTAATACTTCTTGTATTTGTCAAATAAAATCCCTTTTCAGAAAAAAATCGTAAAAAACGACTTTTTTTGGCCTTGCAACTGCGTATAACCCGTTAATGACTGACCAATTCTACCTTAAGTGGTAAAAGGCCTAGCTGAAGCCGCCACGATTCCTCATCATTCAACTCTCCGGCCACAACACCAAAAAAATTATCAAATTAAAGGTTCTATACATTTTACTAAAGGTATCACTATCATCTGGTAACAAATACGCAACATATATTTGCGAAGATCATTGTTGCAGCCAATATACGCACATAATGCAATCGTCTAATAAAATATAGTAAATAGAATCATATTTTTTCGAATTATCGTTACCATAAAATATTTCTATCACCCCAGGGAAACATTTAATATGGTTAAAATATGATCGTCTGCACCATAAATTTCTCTGAGTGTAATGTGGAAAACTCTAAAGTTCCATAGAAATCCCAGTAAAAACTACTGTTCATTTTTTTCCGTGTATTATTATAAGAAACGTTTAAAAATATGAGAATGAAAGAGCAGCATATGCACGATGTACCTGTACAACTCTGCAGTTGAATCGAGCGCTGCACTCAACATATCCGCAACGCCAGTGTTTCCTTACTAGATTAACGATGTCCCTGTATCGGTTACCGGCCGCAACAGCACTCGATAGTTTATCCTGCTTATTTCCGACGACCAACAAAGGCACGCCTCTCATGTCCCGTGCCTCGTATATTTGCTCCCGCAGCGTCCTTATGTACTGAACAAATGTCGATTCTCGTTTAGACCATGCATTCCAAAGAGTGTATCGAGAGTTATGTCACGCGCAGGAAAAATATAATGTATATTTTTCAATGTTTGTAAATATCCGAAATAAAAAAAATGTCAATAATTCCTCATGAAACAGAAAAATTTACTAATTATTTTGGATGATTATTTACATGGAATCTGCGAATATAAAAAAAAAATGATTTACTCCGTATTTTTCAAACACTATTTCATTCAGAGTTTTCCGATTTCAAAATGGAACAATTGAACGAAAAGTGGTTGGAGTGACACTTCGATATTACATGTTACATTTTTATGACGTGTCGTCGATGAACTCCGAAAGTTGAGTACGTATCGTTTTCTCACGACACCAAATGCTCCGGTGTCGAGAATTTACTTAAGAAAACGTCGAACGCGATACTGTGTTTCTCAAATCGATAAATGTCACTTGTATTATTGCTTTATTCGATTTTGCTCGCGAGTCGAAGTGTCAACTCGCTATTTTTGTATGAATCCGTCTAAGAATGACAATTTTTATTATGAGAAAATGATAAATATAAATTCCGGATTAGAAGATATTTATTCATAAGAAACCAAACGAATAAACATTTATAAATATCCATTGGAATTATTACAAAAGTATAACATACGCTAGTTTTACGAGGGTTTTTAGAGCTTCAATTTGGCTGTCCAATTAGTTCGGAATATTTAAAGCGTCAAGAATAAGTCGGCAAGAAGGGTGGCACATTCGCTCTGTATGGACGCAAATGTTCTACTTGTTGCTTTATCTATATAATCGAGAATTTTTTATCTACATATATAAACTTTTATTCGAGCTTTAAAAAAGTCCGAAAACAGATTCTTGTCTTATCAGTTCTCCGATATATCCGACGGAAAAATTAATAAGAATTCCCCCATTCGAGCAAGATATATATCGGTCCATTTTACGTCCAACTCACGAAAAGATAAATGAAAGAAGCGCTAAAATAATCCAGATAGGTCACGACTATATTTTCCCTTTCGTTGGCCATTTAACGTTTGCCACTTAATTGACTGCTATCCGTCACTGATATCGACAAGTTCAATTAATCTTGTCAATCAAATCGTATTTTTTAAATGAAAACGTGATTATCACGCCAAATTGTTTATATAAACAATCATTCCATGATGATTGTGAATTTTTGCATCTACATTTATGAGACACAATTGCTTTCAAATGCAAATTTTATGATTTCACTATAATTTTCCTGGATTACCTCAATGAAATCGTTTTCCTCTGTTATAATAATACAAAACTTTTGCAGTGGTTGTTTGAGGAACATTCATGGGTTGTTTAATTTTTCACCGATTTTCACCGATATAATTTATGTACATAAACAATCGCGGGTAGGAAAATCGTAGGTAAAGCATACAGAACGTTACTCAGAGCTTTGCTCAGTCATGAAAACCCATCCCAGTTCCTTGATAACCGAAGTAGAGAAAGAGGAGATTTTCTCTTGTAGCGTCATAGACGTTGAAGATTTAAGCTTGCTCGTTCATGCGATATTCCACGAGTGTTTTTATACTGAATGGTCTTACGATTCAGTATATTTTCACTGCTCTTGATTCAGTTATACCAAAAAAAAGGTCATTTTTTAAATTTAACTTATTTTATGACTTGATCATTTAACTAATTTTTCAGAAAATTTCGTTCAACCATTGCAAATAAATATTCAAATTTCAGTAAAAATTTAGTACATTGCTTGAATTTTTTAACGAGTAATAATGAACATTGGAAATGCTCTCTATTTTACGAATATTGAGTGAATTTTTTTTTTAACGTATTACATTCTGTTTTTTTTTCTTTAAATTATGTTTAAGGAAGTTCACGCGAATCTAATGACAATCGAAAATTTCAACTTTGAGGGTTGAAATTTGGAAATATTATAGAAAAATATACCGTACATCTATCACCGGAATTATTTTTGGATCCACCGTTTAGTTGTCAAGAAAACAATTTATGAAAATCACATTTTTTGAATCCTTATACATAGGCTCTTATGTGATTTTCATAAATTGTTTTCTTGACAACTATATATACGGTGGATTCAAAAATAATTCTGGTGGCAGATGTACGGTATATTTTTCTATAATAAACTTAATTTATTATATTTTATATTTTATATACTTATATTTTTCTAAATAAACTTTGTTAAAAAAAAACAAAATTCAACCATCTTTCAACGTCAAAAAAACTTGCCTACAAGTCCCGTGTAGTTTTTTTTTACTCAAGAACGAGAAAATGGAAAAAAAGAGGTCAAGACTTACGTGCAGAACCTTTTTTTATTGAATGAAACAGACTATGTGTAATTCAACTCGTGTTCCTTTTCGTATATACATTTCAAAAAGTAGTGAGCTGAGAAAATGTTCTAAAAGTTTTCTTAGTTCGACTCAGCTTTCACCAGATGAGCTTTCCGAGAGCTTTTTTGGCAAGTAAGAAACCTTTTATGATGTACTGTGTATTTTATGTAAGGTATCACATATACACACGTGCACACCAACGAACTCTCACATGCCTCTGTACCAAGAGTATTAAAACTATAAGGGCCGTAACTTTTAGTCGTTTGAGAGAAGACCCCACTCAGAGCCCACTTGAAGAAAATAAAATAAGTTTAACGAAAACATCTTTTGTACATTATAGTTTCTCAAATACGGTAGTTCTATTAGGCCCAAGTTTTATTTCAAATTTATTTAATTTATTAATATAATAATAATTTAAATATATATTAATAATTTATTTTAATTTATTAATATATTAATAATTTATTAATATAATAATAAATTATAATTAATAATTTAAATCAAAACAATAAAAATTATATGTATTGATTCATTGCCGAGTAAGAAATCATCGTGCTTTAAAACGTTAATACATTCATATAATCCTTTGATTCGTTGCTAATAAACTTTAGTTTAAATATCAGAGTTTAAATTTTTAAAAATCCCCATAGCCTTACATTTCAACGTTAATAAAGTCATTTAATGTTCCCTCGGGTTTTTTCAGTCATGTGGTTCCTGAGTATACACGTGATTATGTGTATTGAATAAATTTTTTTATTATGTATATGTATTTTGATGTAGTCGAACCGGGTCGAATCGCCTCGAGCCGCTTGTTTGGCTCTGAGCTATATGAATTCACTGAACCAAAATTTGGATCTATCTATCGTCTTCCAAAGGTTTAAGTTTTCTCTACGTATATAAATAACATGTATTTGCACACAGCCGTACAGTACAACGTAGAAACATCTAGTAATGAGTCATTATTATTTTTTCTTTGCAACATTCAAGAATTTCTGTAGAAGAAAAAATAAATTACAAACGAACACAAAGAAGAAACGCAGTGAAATATTAAATTTTATTTTGCATTTGGATCGCACATAGTTTCATCAAGAATCTTTTCTCTCGCATTGAAAAAGCTTTTAGATCGTTGTGCGTGAATTTTTTTTTTTTATATATATATATCTGTGCAGCTGTGTGCAATAACAGAATTGCAATAATAAATTCGCTAACTGTACACCACTATAAAGAATCTCATCTTTCTTTCAGACATTGATAAAGGGTTGCAGGATTACGAAAAATAATGGAAAGAGAAGAAAGAAATCCTATAATTTGAGGAAAAGAAAAAATGTTTCTTCAGTTGGTCGTTTTAATTCTGGTTTCTTCTCCTCTCCAGCTGCCATGAGAACTTGCCTCGAATTTCAAATTACACGTTCGATTGAATTACCCCACAGAGGGGTTGCGGGATTCTCGTTTTTTCCAGCAATATATTTCCGCATAAAAGTTGTACATAAACACATACACTATACGTTTAAGGTTGGATCGATCCAACCGTATTATTTCAACGATTTTATATTCACCTTTTTCCAATCTAATACATTTCGGAAACATGGCAAAAGCTTCGTATCAAATTCACCATCTCTTCGAAAAAAAAAAAAAACAATTCAGTCCTTTTCTGCCTAAGTTATTCAATATTTGCTCGTCAACAAAAAAATGAAATTGATTTATTTCCCGATTTGGACACTCGCGTTGATTGAATGACGTGGCTATTCCAGAGATTTTAAAATGTTAGTTTTTCGTGTATGGTACAAAAGGAGTTTTTTTCCAAAAGTGGTAGTTGAATATTTTTGGTAAAAAACATTGAAATTAATAGTTAATGAAAAGTGTTACATTTTTATATCCGTTGGGAGAGACAATAGGAAGAGAAAAATGCAACACAACAAAGTCCTGTCGATTTGGCAGGAACCACCCTCTAGAGGCATTATCATTTTTATATTTTTTGGAGTTATTTCATTATACGAGACCAGGTGGTGCTTTATATATATTATACATACACATAGAAGAAGGATATCTTAACTCACCGACGTGCAAGCCAAAGCTGCTGAGCTCTCTCGTAATATCGTATCGCATTTTGCAGCCGTCGACTCGAATAATGTATATATACGTATATAAACGACTGAGAACTAATATACAATGCTATTTTTACGATTTTCTAACCCTTGACTTGGTACTTGTGCTCGAAAGGTTTTGTCCCTGCTCGCATTGTCAATCATGGTTAGAGCGAGATACGAAAAGCCACAATTTTCTGCTCCAACCGTTCGAAACGAGAAATTTCTTAAACCGTATTAAAAACAATCCTTTATAGTCGCATCGAATGTTTTTTTAAATATGCACCAAGCGATGCGAAAGAGTTTTAATTTCAATTTGTACCGACAAATGTGAATATTCGATATTCAAATAAAAAGAAAAAAATCTCGTCCGAATAAGCTCACCCACATTCAACGCGTATATTTGTTATTCGTATTTTTTCTTTCCACTCAAGCTACTCGTTAGCTCGGAGGTAGAAATTTGTTTTACTAAGGTTTTTCCAAAAGCTACGGATTAATAATGTAATGAGATGTGCATATAAAAGAGCTCTTAGTTATTTAAATCGGATTTATCTGAGTTTTGAATGAGAAATATCCTGCTGCGGTTCTCGCATTTCAGTCGGTCTTTTCCAACAGCTTCATTAAAATTTGATAATATACCTTTCTGTCTGCCCATATTTGCTATACCATCGGTTTTTCGTTTACAGAAATTTCAACGATTTCAAAATAAATAGATAGAATATGCTGATTTTAAATGGTGGTGGATTAAAAGTATTTGAATTCGGTATAAATAGTTGTGATTCCAGAGAGAAAGAAAATTAAATTACAAACGTATTTTATTACCCAGTTATATACAACGGAATCGCGATTGGACTTTTCGAGGCTGCACGCATAATATCCCATTCGGACAGAGCTATATTAATATATCGGTGCGATACAGACAAAAAATGACGTCATATAATCGAGAATTGTTCACATGCATTATGACTTTTTCTGTTATTGCTGTTTAACGAAGTTGTATGCAAAACATCCCTTGCGATAGATTTTCTTCGAGATTTTCTGGTATTTTATTTTTATTCTTTTTTTATTTTTATTGTCCCTGCGTATATATACTCTTGCGGGTTTTTACGAGCCCATCCCATCACTTTAACCCCGCTTCACTAATTTCCAGTTTCCAAATTTCCATGTTCCTGAGAAACCCCCCAAGAGTGTTGCCCACCGCCACTCTTTCCTAATGCACTACTGTATCGCATTTGCACGAGGGCCAAGGGAAACTGTGGAAAACCCGCCCGATACAGGCGGCTACATTTTTACTGAGTTTCAATTGATCAGCACCATTAGAAACTCAGAAAAACTGCCTCCGGCTCAGCGATTGATTCGCGAGCCGGTGCATGGCTAAGCGGTTACCCAACCAAGTATTGGCCTCGCCCGAGGCTGCTTAACTTTAGTAATCACCGGAGCCACACACCGACCGCGCACCTATCGCTGTCGGTGAATTTTTCTGGTATATTTTCCGTAATATTTTACGTTAGTTCCTGGATTTTTAACGAGCCTGGTTACATTGTTTATGAGAAAATGTGGTGGAAAAATAAAAAAAAAAAAATACACAAATCGCGCGGGCGAATTGAATATACCGACCTGTAAAAATTTACGTTTTCTGGAAAACCCGTCAATGGAAATTCTTGGAAAAGTACTGCCATATTATTTCATGTTTTTCAGGTATAACAAGGTTTGTTCAATTTTTTTTTTTTACCATTTAGACCAGGCTTTACATCCGGATATCGTTTGGGATAATCTTTCACTTCGGATTTCGCATACAACTTTATTAAGTTATGAAAATAAAATCACTTGGAACATATTTGAAATATTTACTTGGAAAGTATCCTGGTTGCTTAAATCGAAGACGAGGACATAGGCAGTCGCGCTTCTCAGTCCGTAGTAACGAAAATCGGTCCATTCGAGATGCGTGCTCACCGGAAAATATGGTATCGTTGGAAGATCAGTTATCTTAAGCTCATACAACCGTTCCGCGAGAACGACGCTCGGATAAAATGTTTCGCGTTTCTCCGTCGGTCTGTAGTCCTCGAAAAATTCACTCCAAACAAATTGCTGAAAAAAATGTTACGACTAAACATTTTTTTACTTTCATGTAATCTGTTTTCTCCGTGGTTTTCATTCTGCGATTAATCACCGGTGATAATTCAAATTGTAACTAAAACTCTTTTTTTTTTCAAAAATCGCGAACCCTTAAATACACAAGGATCTCAATTAATCGAGGTCGTAGTGTAACTTACGAAATCCTACAAATTATTCGTTTTCTCCGATTTATTATAAGGTCTCCATAATTTTGTCTCAATTTAGAAAACAACTCAGGATTTTCTTTAAAAAAAAAAAAAAGAAACATCTCATTCGTTACCGATTAATTAAAAGTTTGTCGGCTTGAAATTCAATAAAACGAAGGGAGGTCAACTTTTGTAAGAGCTATAAACAAAATATATATTTTCGTGTCGTTCGCATAGCTGACTAAGATCTGATAAGATTTTTGACTTTCCCGGAGGATATTATATCTCAAGTTTATATTTCACCGTTGGTGAAAAAAAATGTGAAACTAAAACCACCGTTCTTTTTCATTCCCTACTTGCCATTGATTCGCAATCTTTCGAAAACTTTATGAAATGCGCAGGATTCCAAGCGTTAATATATGTATATATATAGCAAAAAGAGTGAATTTCGATCGTGATTGGCGGAAACGACATTCGGAAATGAACGGAAGTCCTTGGAGTCACCGGAAATGAGTTTTCGTGAGGGGGTTTTAGCGAAATGTAAGCCATCTTCGTCTTTCTTGAAAGCTATGGAATTTTATTGGAGGTAAAAAGACCACAGAGGAGAAGGCAAGGAAAAGGGTGCGAGCGGAATGGGTTCAGTTGGACAGAGAGGGAGGAAGGGGAAAAAACGATAAAGGGTTAAAAAAAATAGCAAGGAAAAAAGTCGATTTTACAGAATAGTCTCGAAGAAATAATGCTGCATACGTTGCGGTGAAGTTTCTTTAAAACTGTAAACGAGCGACAATTTCGAACTCCCGTAGCCAACGAACGGTGTGGAAAATCCTTAACATTATTCATGCCATTTTGCTTTGTTTACTGCATATAAGAAGTCCACTTTTCTCTGGGGCGTCCATTCAATTTTCATAAAATAACAATTGGTACTTACTCTAATTATGCTAGATTTTCCAACTCCTGGTGCACCGAGGAAAACGACCTTCACTCGGTCCAACGTGTCGGCAGGACTTTCCTCTTCTTTGGTGCCACTGTCAACATTGTCACTCCCAATGGCCTCGCCCCCGCGTCTTTCCAAATAATCCAAATCAAGATCTGCAACCATAAATGAGAAGTTTACTTTAGTTTTATTAACGTAACGTCCTCTTTAATTGGATAATATTCACGAGAGCTGTGTAAATTTTATCTCCAAAAATTAACAATTTATTTTTTATCTTCGACATCGTTATATCTTCAGTATTCAATGTTTTTTTTTTACAAGTAATGAATATGCAGATGTCCAAATATATACATGGGAAAATTCTCTCTGAAAATGTTGGTTATTTCAAATATTCTCCTATGAAGAGTCGAATTGAATTTTCAAAAAAAAGATTCTCTATGTGAGATTATAAATCTATAAATACTCTACGTAATGGGGTGAAAAAAAAACTGGATAATCAATGTGCAAGGTAAATAAAAACGAAAAATCGTATAGAATATTTTACCAATTTTTTCTAGTTACTAAAATTTTTATGTGGTTCGTATTTTTCGTATTTTTTTGTTTCATATATTAACAATTCGTAAATGTTTGCGAGTTTGCTTTTTTAATTCTCGAATGATTTTCATTATCGATATACAGATTGGATAAAAAATAAATATTATGCTTGTTTTCTGATCATAATATTCCATCATGATTCAAAAAACCGAAATATTTGCTGAAGCTTTATGTAAACGGTACTGAAACTTTTTGTTTGTGCAAGACAAATCTTCCATGTGTTTATCCCCACATCGGGATAATCCTTGATCATGGGGGTGGATTATTAACCGGTGTTGGTGGATCGTCACGTACATCCATTTGTTTCCAGTCAACCGTATTGTATACGCGAGGCACGTCCACCGTTATTAGAAAATCAAGCGTCGAACTTTTGCGAAACAAAGACTTTATGCATAAACTTTATCAGCTTATAATTAATCCTGAACGGATAGGACATAATCTTTGAAAATAAATTACAACACATTAAATTAAATTAAATTAAACACATAAACTTAAATTAAATTAAACATATAAATTAAACACATAACTAAGAAATTAAACATAAATAAAAAACATAAATAAGAAATTAAACACATAAAATTATGGAACTTCGTACGTTGTTAATTAAATGTTGCGTGAAAAAAAGTTACCGTAATCCGGTTTCGGTAAAATCTCAGATGTTTTCAGAACATTGTTAACGGGACAGACCTAGTTAGAATTTTCGAAAAATCGATTTTTTTTTATTTCATTTTCAAAAAGTAGAATCTCTTACGAACATTTTCCGCCCAGGTAAATGTAAATCGGACCATTATTCGCCGAAATACAAGACTTTGTAGCACGTCGTGTCTGAGCCATAGGTAAGCAGGTAGCGGACTTCAAGTGCGTTTTTCTCGAAACCATGTTTTTGAAGTCGGTGATCACTGTAGCTCGAGAACGGCTTTACCGATCGGGTTGAAATTTATATCACTTCTTCTATACATGGTAGTCCTCCATATGAACGAAGGATTTTTTTTTTGGATAATTATTTTTATTTTTAATAGCAAAAAATGGAACTGATATTTTGGTCAAAAAAACACTTTTGACTTTTAACGGCCGCCATTTTGTGAAAAATGGAAATTTTTCAAAACCCTTCGTTCAACTGGAGCATTATATCATTAACTAAAAATCCCCTCCGTTTTTTTTGTTTCAGATGAGCCGTTGCAGCGTGAGCTTGATCACCGCAAACCGTGTTTTTTTTTGCAGCGTCCTCGGCAATTGACGGTCACCAGCTTATTTCGATATGTATTGCGTTGAAAAAATTGCAACATATACATTACATATGTATCTTTTAAACGGAAGAACTTTTGTTGTGAATTATTTTATCGTTTGACCAAAAAAAAATCGGAAAAAAGGCCTTTTTTTTGACGTTCCAACTAGGTCTGTCCCGTTAATGAAATTCGTTGCAATTGAATTCGATGATATTCGTTTCATGCCAGTAAAAGCCAATGCCATATTTTTGAAATAAAAAAATGTTTATATTGATGGCTATAAAATCGCTTTGTTTTTTAAATTTTCTACCTAAATAATGTTTTCTCGCAGCAAGCTCCAAGTGTGGAGAAGGTGCAAAATCTCTCGATGCCGGCACGTCCATGCAACGAGAACAATATTGCCGATTTTACGTTTTTAGAGTTTTTTATTTTTTGATTCGACGATACGAAAATACTGTAAATTTTTTGTTATTCTTTTAGTGATTTATATAAAATATTGTACACGACTGATTTGATCAAAAGATATTTTAGTGATTGTGGAAATTTAGGTATAAATTCAAAGCATTCAACGACGTGAACTTGCGCGCGCGGGTATCTCGAGACGACTGACCCCGGAATATGAAATAGAGATATCATTGGGTTCTCCCGCCACCCTTTACTCTCCCACTGTACTCCCTTTCATCCCTCTTCTCAGCATATGTATATACATACATTTATGGGAACATACTTTTGACTTCTTTTCTAACCTAGTGTCATCCGATCTTCGATATTCGATGTCACTTTTCGTACGAGTAAGCAATTTAATACTGCAGACATCAATTTATTTTTATAAATATTCAAATCTCGTTTTTAAGTGTTGATTTGACGAATACAATTTCTAACTTTCAGCCAGCCTTAACTTCGGTAAAAAGTAGTTTTTGGAACTGTAAGCCATGGAACATACTGACGTAAATTTTGAAAATATTTATCACATAAATTTAAATTGAAAAAATAAATTTAGGTTTGTTTTCATGATAATATTCGCCCCACATTTTCATTCTTTGTTTTTATTCTGTGACTTATTGTGATCATAGATAATCACCTCAGCTTGATATTTTTCGAGAAACTGATGAAACATATGAAATTTGATAGACGACAATGATTATACGGATTGTAGTTTTATATGAATATTTTATCACCGTACTTAAGATCATGAATATTGATGAAAATGAGCATGTAGCAGATCAGCTTGAATATGCTCTGAAGAGGTCCCTGAACAAGGTCGAAACGTAAATGGCCTTTAATTTAATTCCATAAAACAACGTTGACTGTGCGATAGCCGAAAAAATACTTTCATTTATAAGATAATTCGGTATTTTTTTGTTTACATATTTTTCAACCGTTTATACAAAAATAAGGATCCATTAAGACAGTATAATACATTTTTATGGAATACAAACCCCGTTGAACCCTTGCCCATTATATTGAATTACTTGTTGCCGAAAAGATTTTTATCCCAAGCAGGATACAGGGATATACATATTAGATGTTCTAGAGTGATAGTGCTCAAATGCTATTCACGTAACGAAATAGGAATAGAGCTCCCTAAGGCACAATATCGTGCTTCTACCTTATCCGTTTTTAGATCGATCAGCGTGGTCTTGGCTTTTCATAAACGTTATACTATATCACATAAAATAATATATCACCTTTTCTCCTTTGTAATAGTTTATAACCCTTCTTGGATTTTTTTTTCATGTCAATTTTTGTCCACTGGTAACGACCAGCTTACATACTTGGTAAACTTTTTGTCGTAAATGTAGGTCGGATGACCGATAGAACGGTTTATTGCTCACGATTCAGTGAAAAGAGGATGGGATATATAAAGGATTCACGAAAAATCGTTACTCATCACTTTGGGGAAAAAAAATAACATGTGTCCTTCAATCATGCGCACAGTTGATTGATTTTTTGCCAATCTTATTTTGCCGTAGGCCCAATAACCGCGTTGACAGATTACTTTTGAGCATGTCATTTGTTACTTTTCATTACGTAGGTTGACCTTTAATCGTTCGTTATCAAAGTATCTTTTAGTTACGGTGCGACTTGTCGTGGGGCTGTACATTTGTACCGAAAGTTCTTGTATGCAAACTACTTAGGCAATGTATTGCATAGTTGTTTATATTTATATTATCCCATCAGCAGGCGCGCTATGAGACTTTTTCTCACACTTATATTAAAACGATAATTACTCGAAAATTTCAAATGGCATAAGCATTTGAAATTTTTTCTATCTTCGCCCAATGTTTAAAGTGTACGTAGCGCGCCTGCTAATGGGTCATATACATCCCTAAAGAGACGTAACGCAGTTGAAAGATAAATTTTCTATTAAATGAATGTACAGCTAATAAAAAGTGGTGTTTAAAAAAAAAATATTTAGTTTATATTCCGTAAAAAATACCTCATAAAAAGAATTCTTGATTTACGATGATCGGATTCTTTTATTTTTATATTTTCGTATCGTTGCACAATATTTTCCTTCCTGTAGCAACGGTGAATTCAGTCAGACCGCACAATGTAGTTTTCCCTCTCGAAAAAAAGTTTACCAGCAATTTCTCGCTCCCAAGAACCTTGATACCAAGTTGTAGGAACAAATAAAAAGTAAGCGATATAACTAACAAAAGCTCTGAATCGTTCCGTGTTATTGTCGTCGTCAACTTTCTTCTCGTGTATGTGATCAAATTAAATATGCCAACAAAGAAATATCCAGGATAAAATGTTGCCGATAACGAGTCAGAGTTTATTGATTAATGGCAGCTAGTTACGGTTGATGTTAACTGTATTTATTTTATTGTTATTGATGTAATGAGAAACTTTCATATCGGGAAATATATTTTGCCTTGTTACAGAAAAGTCATTAATGTTTCATATGTTTTGCCAAACATAATGCAATATCAATAATTTTCAAAGTTTATGAATAAATCATTTTAATTAATACAACTGTTCGTTTTAATTGATTATTTGAAATATTGATGAACATGAATCAGCGTGAATATCACGTAGTGTCTGTATTTAAAAACGAAATTAATTATTCAATCGGAAAGTATCATTTTAAACTGTACATAGAAGAAAAAACTACTGAATAGGGACTTCACAGTTTTTTTACTTTATTACATTTTTGTTTTTCAATATTGTGGCATGCAGGCTTTATTTATTGTTATTTTTTCCGCATAGATGGATATGAATAGTGTATGTGAGACATATAGAAAAGTTTTCTGGCTGCATGAAAAGCTCGACGAGTTGTCGAGCACTTTTCCATTCTTTTCCACAATCTGCCACGATTGTTCAGTCCTTCTGGGCCACTTCGCGCAACTCCAGATCCGGAAGCTTAGTTCTACTTTTGGCGAACATTTAATCAGGGAACTTTGTGTTACTGGTCATGAGTATACTGATCTATATTTGAATCCTATTTCTTAAAAATATCCTGTAACATTTAATTTATTATAAATATTATTTATCACAATACGTTTAGAAAAAAACGACCCATTATGAATCAGATAAAAATAATCATTTTTCTAGATTTCAATTAACCACGGATTTTTTCGAGTCTATTCTCTGAAAATAATGAAGATTTCACCATAAGATCTGGTATACAAATTCACATCTCAAAATAAGTTAATTGTTAAGTATTTCGATGAGAATGGATTATTTAGAAATAATTTTTATTTCTGGCAACACCTGAACAGAATATTTCCGACGTTATACCGATATTGTGAACAAGACTGTAAGTGCCATCGTTTTTCTGATCATTGATTGTGCATATGAAGTAACGAAGTGCAATTTGAATGAATTGCAATCAGTTTGTTAATCACTAGACTCTAAGCAATTACTCGATCCACAATGTTCCACGATGAATCGCTTTACTTTAGTTACAGTATTAATTGCATTTTACAGATACACGTCTGTATTTCTGTATCGAATGGTACGATGCTACATATCTGGTTTACACAGTCTCATATCAGTTGTTTAACGAGTATCGGGGGATAAGCGCAATTCGATGGTTTATAGGATACTTCATTGGAGTAATAGTGATACAGAAATAGAGAGACAGTGAGGGAGAGAGAGAGAGTGAGAGAGAGATGGAAGAGAGGTCGCTTCAATAACCCTTGCAAGTGGTGTGTGGCAAGGTGTATGTTGGATGCCATCGAGTTCTCCGATCGTTGGTGAACGATGCGGTGGATATTAGAGGCTTTTACAGCCCGAAGGGCTGATCATTCTCCGCGAGCCAATGTATGGGTAATTCCACCAATTCCCGCAACACATTAAGACTTTGAAATATTCGATACTATTAGCAAACTTTTCTTTTATCCATGAATCTTTATTTATTTGTCTTTTCTATATGGGATAATATTCATTGAATCGTAACTATTTTTAATTTCAATTGAAACTGTTCATTTCACGCGAAAATAAATACCAACTTTTACAAAAATACTGTAATTTTTCATTCTCTAGTAAAGTATTTTTGTTCCGAGTTGGTCATTCGATGATGTTTTTAAAAAAGCTAATCTACTTTCTTGCGAGTCAATATTTCTTTAGAGGGAAGAGAGGCTGAGGTCAGGAATCGTTTGCTCATTGATAAATGTTCTATTGTAAATTAACTAAATTAATTTGGTGAGTATAGCAGTAACAAAAATTGTTAGCCCAAATTACTTTTTGTAATCGTAGTAATCGCAAAATCAGTTCCATCGAAATGCAGTCTCAAAACGTATTGGAAATTCATGGTAGAATAACCCATATGTTCGTACGAATTTATACGATGTAGAGAGGATATAAATTCTACAGCATCCTTATCTGAAATCGATCTACCGCAACTGAACCACAATTCGTTTATGGATTACTGTAAGACCTCTACTGGAAATTGAAACTATCTCATATTCAAAAAGTCTGATCAAAATGTTTATCTACCACTGATGAACTCCTCGTTGAAATTGTGTGCTGTCAAGAAATTCTGTTTTCTGGATTCTCTTGATGAAGAATTCTTGGAGAAACTTCGCTTTAACATTTCTCTTTACAGTTCAACACAGCAAAAGAATGGTATCAACTGAATTTGGTCATAAAGATTAATTCCTCTTTCGACGTGACTCAGACAGGTAATTATTGTCATTTGAAAAATCGTATGCATTTTCATATCTTAATTTTTCTCTGACTCGAACAATGTTGGCGTAAACGGAGAGAATTTTATACGAAAAACTAGTATGTTCACATTGCGGTGTGGTACCATGTCGATCGTTGTAAATAAATTTACTATGTTTTTCTATTCAAAACATAGTCAATTTTGCTCGGAAGTGGCGATGTGGTTACCACACCGCAATGTGAACATAGTAATTTTTCACGTAAAATTCTCTTCGTGTACTGTTCCTGATATATATTGATTGAAAGACAAAAAAGACTAGATTATTTACAAAAATACTTACGGTATTGTCTTTGCGGCGCGAGGCTCCGCCGCCTCTTGCCGCTTGCGGTTTTGGTACCTATTTTGACGATATTTCTTTCTTCACCGAGTTGAAAAGCTTTTTTTACGTTACTTAAAAATTCGCGCACTTTTGTAACAGAAAAAATCAAGAGTCCCGAAACGATCTTAGATTAATCACAACGATTTACAACCATTTTATCTTAATTACTTATTTGTCGTTGCAGCATTGTTATCACGGGTTATTTTTGTTGTTTTCTTTAATTCGACAATATAAGAGTTCGGATATAGTATATATTGTATCTGATAATAATCTAAGAATTCTAATAAATTTGTATATGTATAATATTTCGTATTTTTGGCACTGGGTTAACACGATTATTATTTGCCGTGTTGAATATTTATGTAACAATTCCACAACCAAGAATACAGGACGCTTTGGCCTCGATCTTTATTGCTATACATTTTCTCTCTAGATCTCTGAGTCTGGCACCCCCTCTGATTCATATCCTCGAGCCTGGGACTATTTCCGTTGCTCTCTCACCCAAGCAGTAATTAACTACCTGTCACACACATCGTACCCGTAGCCCTCTAATTACGTTGACTTGTGATTACAACGCTTTGCGATTTAACTGAATGCATCGATGCATTCAAATACGTGCTTCCACCCTTATCAAGACATGTATTATATACAGTATTATATTCTACTATGTACATGTGAACGTATAACATTGTTGATTGTACGATTGCCTCTCGTATACTCCTGTCTTGTTCCGATTCGATCTTAAAGAACAGAATAGGTGTACAGTTTCTAAACCGATTAAAAAATAATTCGAGTTTTTTTTATTTTTATTTTTTTTATTTGATGTACGTTCGTGTATAAATACACAGTAACATTTAAACATGTATCATCTCGCGCGCACATGCACATACAAACTCGCGCGGATCGTTTTCCCTCTCCCTTGAAAATATTACGAGCAATTATTGCATTTTACGATTTTCCACGGACTTTCTCCCTTTTCACGGTTTGACAGTGTCTAATTTCGTTTCACCTTTGGCCCCATAGGAAGACCACTCTAACCATTAATCCAAGAACGATGAAACGTCTTGGCGACGTTTCGAGTCGCGTTTCACTCAAAAAAACGACGGATTATAGAGAAAAAAAATAAAGGAGCACGGCGTAACACATCACCCCCAGTAGACACGAGGAGAGCCTCGGTGGCTCCGGCTCTCTCTACCCCCACAGCCGATCGAAACTTGCCGTCGACGAGAAACCCTGGCATCGAATGCGCAAGCGTTTCTCCCCTTCCCGCCAATTTATCCACGGGGTTACTTTTTTTTTTTTTACTATGTGACAGCGAAAAACATGGAAAACGAGACAATTATGATTTTTCGGCGATTTTTCAAGCTTCGATCTTTTTCTTCTTTGGTATCAAAATGTTTTGTTTCTATCACTGTTTCCCGGCTCATGATGATATCCGTCAAAATGTTTATGAACGGAATCTGAGCACGAGATTTCTTTGATAAGATTAATCCTTTTCGAAAAAAATTAACGTCATTTTCTTTTATTCACGAGTTTTAATTAATTAAAAACACCAGCGACGATAATAGTAACGGCATTGAAGAGCCCGGTGTATATAATTCAATTTGGCTAAAATTTTTACGACGTGCCATCGTTAAGTCCCATGGTTCAAAGATTAAACAATATAAATCTGTTCATATTCAGTGAATCGGCTTTGGAATAAAGCTTTCTCTATAAAAAAAAAAAAAAAAAAAAAAAAATAGCACATAATTAATAGACGAGCTAATGGAAATAAGATCTTATGGGCGATGATCCGTATAACGACAAAAACAAAAGAAATAAAATTCAAAAGTTGTTTTTTTATCACTGAAACGGCTCAAGCTTAGTATCGTTTTAAGAAAGCCTGAGATGAAGAATATTCAGGGACATATATGATACCTCGCTAATATTTCTCTTGCACGTCCTTGTGTATATGGTAATGTAAAAGTTTCGCGTCAAACCGCCTTGGTTGGTGAAAAAAAAAAAAAAAAAAAAAAAACAATGAAACACTTTTTGCTGAGCCTTAGGCATTAACGTGTTTATACAGTCACGTCCAAAACAAGTGGAGAACGAAGATTTTTTTCGACTGCTCCGAACATTTGATCGATCAGACATTTTAAATGCAACAATCTCATTCGAAAGCTGAGAAAATTTGCTACGAAATACTTTTTATCGGTTCTTCGAAATGGGTCAGATTTTTGAAGCAATCGAAAAAGGGGATTTTGTTCTATTCGTTTTAGAACCCACTGTATACATAAATATATATCTATTGTGCTCACTGAGAAACCTACCGGTTAAATAAAATTCATCTTATGAGGGGTGACAAAAAAAGGAACTAGCACTGCAGGGTATGGAAGAGGAGAGAATGAGAGACTGAGCAAAATGCGAGGGTGGAGATTACGAGGTCGCTCGTTTCCACGGGGCACAAAAAAAAGCAAATGTCTCGACAACTTCACCTTATCTTCACGCTTTTCCTATTGTATGTACTCACGAACGGGGTATTAACAATAAAAAAAGATTTACCATCCGATTCACGTTTGAAGAGCGTCATAAACCGTGAATGCACTATTGTACTTTTTGTAGGATTATTTCGGTGAGCTAATTAAAAAAAAACGCAACAGTGGGGATTATTTTTATAAAAAATTCGCTGGAAATGATCTAAAAATGTAACTGTCATTTCTGTCGTTACCTCTGTGCATGAATATTTCTGTGCAATTTTTTTTTAACAATTTTTTTTTTAATTTTATTCAGAAATAAATTTTATTCTTTATGACGGAGCTTTTGAAAGCATCTCGCTGAGAATTTTTATGGAGTAATCGAGTAGTCAGTTATTCTGCTGGTCAGGAATGGTCAAAAGAATACGAGTGTAGATCTTGAATACGAGATAGTGCTTCACCCTATTCAGTTTCGCTGTTTCAAAGAGTTTCTATTCGCATGCCGTATTTTTACATAAAAGAAAAGATAAAAATCGATAGGGAAGATGGCCGATGAACTGGAAAGAGTATAAATTCGTGAAATATAGAGATAGCAGTCCAAAGGTTCCCAGATGCAATATTGAATGGTAAAATCAAGATCTGCAATTTACGAGACAGCAACCGGGAGAAAAAAAGATGTAAGAGCTAATCAGTTTTTATTCGTTTACTGTAAATAAATAAATTTACATGCACATACATGTCGGCATTCGATTTAAACCAGAAAGTTCGTGAGAAAACTCCGAAAACTCACTTCTAGATATTTTTTGAAAGCTTTGAAAAGCTGACATAAAACTCTAACAAAATGGTTTTCTATTGCTTTTCCCGGTGTCTTAATTTTTAAAAAAATTACGGTACTGTTAATTTAATCTATAAAAATTGCTTAATTTTTTATTTGAAGTTAAATTGTTCATAGGAAATAAGGCATATTATAGCGATACTTACGAATCATTTTTCGATGATTCGTTCGTCAATCAACTGAAAAAATAACAACAGCTGGAATATGGTGTAGAAAATCTCGAAGAGTTTGTATTATCTATTTGAACACAACGCAAGAGGGATGTTCATGCTTATAAATTAGTCTTCGTGTCATTATTTCGAAATTTATTTATCTTTGTTTACGAATACAATCTTCTTATATATATATATATAAAAATGTTACTTGATTCGAAAAAAACGCATAAGTAAAGATCAAGGGTAATATAACACAATGATAGTATAATAATTTCAATATATCTCGGTGATTTTCACAGTGTTTACGATATTACGAAAAAAAATAAAACAGCTAGAATCGTGGGCACTTGTAGAAATTATTTTTTTACAACAGTTTAGTAGATTCAAACAAATATTAACTCTCAAAAGTTCATCCTCTTTCGAATTCTATATATCCCATGGGAGAATATTTTGAATTAAATAGCATCGATTTGTGGGGGTTAATTCAATATTTTTCTACATTGATATTAATATATATGCGATAAGTTTGTATTTACATGTACTTTTCGTTAAAACTTGATCGACGCAAAACGTAAGCTTTTCACAATATTATCATTATTATTATTTTTTATCTTTCATGCATAATCTGAGGTAATCATTCTTAGGTAACGAGTAATTGACAAACTTGCGCCTCACTTCATCCGCATTGATAAATCATCAATGAATTTATAATCTGCATTGATAAGTTATCGAAAAAATGTGTTTTACGAAAAAAAAAAAAACATAAAACAGTTTTCAAAAACTTTAGAGCATCTAAAAAAAATAGATGTTATTTCTTTCACCTTTTATTACGTACAATTATTATCGTCATTGTAGAATTAATATTATGCATGAAGTTTAGCGTATTTGTTCCCCAAATTGAGTGCTTTATATGGAACATTAATCTGCGTGCTAATTATTTAAATTTTACGCTATACATTTATGTAATTGTAAAAGGGTTTATATCGTTTAAAAATTTCATGTGTATAATTTGTTGTCGCATGTTTTAAATGTTACAGTATCATTGACAACGTAACTATGGCTAATTTTTTCGACTTGTATTATAGGTTGTAAGTATTATAGGTTGAAAAAAAAAATTAACGTCGAGTCCGCCACCCCTTTTTTCCGGGGTTTACGTGAACCACAGACAAGTTGTTAAATGTGAAATGTCGATAAGTCGATGTGATCGGTAATCACGAATCGATCGAGCGATTAAAATTCTCTCTTCTTTCTTGAAGCTGTAACAAATTATCACTTGCTTCTCATTAGAGTTATCCTCGTAGATCATTCTCTGTACTGACGAAAAATTCGTCAAGCGTTGCATTCACTTCAGTTGTACCAACACCATGAAATAAGTGACAACCGCTCCGAGTACCTAAAGATTGAATAAATCGAATTGAAAGAATATTTATCCATACCTCTGAGAGTTTTTGTGAACAAAATTACTAAATATATTTTATTTCGCAATAATATTTACCGAGGCGAAAAGATCCAAGGAAACCGTAAAAAATTTAGCTCCTGATATTGACATGGCTTTTTGACACTGCTGACAAACGATTTGAACGAACGTTTTAGCCTCCTCAGAACCGTCGTACCAATGACAAGAATATGCAGCTTCCATTACTGACGAGCTCTGTTTCGTTATGAAAAGAATTCATTATTGAATAGTATATCTCGAGTTGGCATAGAGATTTTTTCCATTTTCGAGCTATAAAGTGCTGAAAAACATTATAAAAGACTTGCCTCTTCGATCAAACGATTACCAAATATGCAGAACAGGAATACTTGACCAAGACTGTACAGCAAATATCCTATGGTCGTTGCGGCGTAAACATCGACGGCGTTTACCTGTGTTTGCACGACAAACAAGCATTATTCAGTATCAATAAATTAAACCAAAAGCTAAAATTCGATTAATTGGACAAATAAATATGGTTGAGAAAATATACCTTCGTCGCTTGATAAGCCAAAAGCGTCAATGTTATAGTGGTGATCAGCATGTGCAACAGAAGCGCAACACCATAAGCGTCTCCTATGGCTGTTACCAATCTGCAATGGAAAAGGAATTTATTGACGCGCGTTATATTGGGGATATGTGTAAAACGTGGCATATGTACGTCAATGTAAACGAGGGAGGGTGGAACTTGCGTAGGTGTTTGCATACTTGAGCCTTCGTTTGTTATGCTGGCGAATGTTTATTATTTGAAATCCTGAGCATAGCGATGTATCATCATTATAATTCGCTGGTCCCCAGCAATATTAATTTATTATTTCCATGGGTGTATCGTTGAGGCAAACTGCTTATATTTAATTGATTCCACAGATTGCCTCAACTTTATTTATCGGGATATGCGTGCGACGATATGATTTTGTATGAGGAAGATGTTTGACTCGCATAAAAGACACGAGTCTCAAGCATTGTACATTACGTCCTCGATTCAGAAAACAATACGGTGGGGTATGAACTGCATGACAGCATGACACGCGTGAACTAGAAGTCAACGTTGCGCATTGTTCCATGCGCAGTTGACCTTGTCCCTGCTCGTATCGTGATTGGCGCAAATGTTTCTCCACTACTGTACGTTGTACCCCGCAGTAGAAGGCTACGTTCAAAATCTTAGTTCCCTTAAGCAAGCACCAAGTAGGGTTGAAAAAATTGATTTCCGATTTCAACAATGTAAAAAAATGTAACGGGTTAAAACGACGCTACATCTCTACAATGGATAAATAGCTTGATTCTGGTATCGATGAGTTCGTGTAACTCAACTAAGCCCCTGTTTTTCGGAACCACTTTGCTCTTCTATCGCTAGGTCATGAATTGCACGTGGCCACAAAAAGATCGAGATGAAAGATTTTGGTAAACGAATTTCCGATCACTGCTTTTTCGCAATGTAAATGAGTCATCCAATTTTTTATTTCACAAATCTCTTTGGGATTTTCCAAAATATATTCTGAAAAAGTTTCAAAAAAATCTTCTGTCCGGAATTCATCCATAATAAGGTATGAAATTTCTGTTCCCAATGGGTTTTAAAACATGGTCGTATGTTTGAACATGGGGCAACGCAATTTGCGTGAGAGTATTTGACGTAAAAGGAAGATGCACGCGCCTCTTTTTGCAAATGTACTCCTTGCAGTGTAATTTCACTTTCATCATCATTCGTTTTTTGTTATACATTTAGTCAAGATGCCGAGCTCCCGGCTTCGCCTGTGTGTTAAGCTCAGACTTTGTAATTATAACGCAGACGACGCCACCACCGCGACTAGTTTTAAAATGAAGTAAAATTATTACAAAATTATCCTTTCTATGATTAATCACGGTCGTTATAACTCGGCAATGAAATGTTATGGGCACAAAGTACATATGTTCAAGGAATACTGAGGTGTCCGTAAACATTTCGTCGTACGAGTAAATGTTCTTTCTCGCGCGTTATACAGTCGTGTTCGCGGTCTTCAATCAATCATTCATCGATGGTCAAGAGACGTCGGAGGTGGAGTCTAAGAGGTATGTACTTTCATACATATCGGTCTTAGCAGGGTGAAAACAGAGGTTGTTGCAAAAGAATAAGGTGGAGAGTATAACCACAATAATATTTGATGCACGCGTAGCACACCCCGCGAATTGTTCTGTTCGCGGAGGGCACGTCCCCCGTTGCGGTCAATATCGCGCTCTCACTAAATAAATACTTTATCACTGTGAGAAATCGAGCACTCGTGTCTCCCTTCTTACCTCATACCGAGCTATCTATCTATATGGCTTTCCGAACTCTATAGTCTGAACGATTTTACGGTACAGGTTGTAATCGAGCTGCGACATCATGGGATAACCATTTTTTCATGCTTCAACATACATCTCTATAATAAAAAAAGATTTGATCAAGAAAAAGATGTTAATTCTTAAGCATAGCTCGAATGTACCAATGGAATTAAAAGTAATTGCATTCTCAGCTCACTTTGAAACATTGATGGCTATCGATTTTTCGAGACGGCTTTATCGATTGGAAGAAAATGTACCTCAGCCCTCGGGAAGTCATGATGGAAATGAGCTCAATGTTATTTTTTGAAAGATTTGAGTATTTTGTTCAAAAAATATAGAATTTTCCGCGTTTTGCAACTATCTCTCTCGTACTTATGTTTCTCATCGGCATATGTCACCGCACCCTTATAACCATTGTGACGGGTTGTGACATGATCGTCTGCTTCGATTTTTACATGCGATTCACCTCACAGAGAGAAAGGGAGAGAAAGAGGGTGAGAGAGAGAGAGAGAGAGAGAGAGAGAGAGAGAGAGAGAGAATGAGTGAACGAGAGAAATAGAGAGATAACTCCCAACAAAACGGAGTGAAACTTAGTCTATAGAATATTCGCTTTTCTGGAATTGAATATATAACTATACATCGTGGAGACATAGCCTCATGAATCATTCGTGTATAGAGAACCGTTTGTTCGGTTCGTGTGTAACGGATTCAAGGGGGTACGATTTATCTCTCTCTCTCTCTCTTTCCCTGCTTGAGAATTATAATCGAGGCCACACGTGGGAAACTATCTCTCAGATGCTTGCTTTCGTTCTCATTTTTTTCCTATATCACCTGTGTATAATAAATGCAGAAACAAATTCACTTTCTTTGTGAAAGAAGGAGAGAGGGATAACAGTGGTTTTAACCCAGCCAAAGTACTGTAGTATGCATACATCTATTAGTCCTTTTTTCTACCCGCTTATGTAGTCATATGGAACGTTTGAATAATGCCAAATCGAAGAAAAATTATTTTTTTGCTTTCTTCACGAAGAGAATGATTTGATTGATGGTGGAAAATTTATTATTTCGGAAGTTTACGAAATGCCAAATGACCGAAACTCCATGCATGTTTATCGATCAGAGCAGCACACCAGCGAGGCTTAAAAAGGTTTTACGGAATCCTACCCGTTATGATTATTACATGGACGCACTGAGAAAAAATTTTTTTTGACCGAAACAAATTTCGTTTCTCTCAACCAAAATATTTAGTTCAATATGGGCAACAAAATATTTTTGAGATAAGACAAAATAATTTGTGAATGCTCAAACAAGTTATTGGCCGAACCAACAAAACTATGGTGCAGTCAAACGAATAAATGTTAATGCAATAAAATATCATCCAAATAAACTATTTCATTTATTCGTCCTAATGATTACCGTTTAAACAATTTGGTTACTGAGATTCAAACAAATATCTTATTAAAGCAACTAAAAAATATGCGTAAGCAAATAAATAGTACCAATTTTTCGAACCAAATCATTTGGCTCCGGTGATTTAGTTGATTCATCTACAAGAAATTTTCATGATTTAGTTGAATAAACTAAATCATTTACCATTCAACAAAAAATTGTTGGATCCACCAATTTTTCGTCCAACAAAATGGAATTAGTTCGATGACCAAATTTTTTTTCTCAGTGCGTACGGTAATTTCGGTACAACTTGGTAAATGGACAAAATTTCACGTTAGCATCGGTAATATATGTACACGGGGTACGGAATATATAATGGCGGTCTACCTCGTCATTTCCCGAGTTTGACATGATACGCGTTTAATCGCTGGGGAAAATTTCTCAGTTTTAGCTCGATGTCACGCAAAATCATAGTGAACCGATCATTAAATTTCAACGGTCACCCTATTTTCATAAAGAAAGTTTGTTCTATGCATGATTGAAAAACGACAATGAGTTGTGAAATAATAGATAATGAATCTAAAAATTATCATTATGGTCCAACCCTTCAATTAACGTTTAAAGCTAATATTGAAGTATACGTGAAACTCGTTGAACATTACATCAGTTTTAGTAATAAAACGATAGAATTATTTGTAAAAAACAAACTATTGAATACAGCCATGAAATAAATATCATTCTAATCACTTCCAATTGAACGATCTTTTTGAAAAATTAAGTAGGGAAAGAAATTATTTCCATATAATATGCAATAAGAAAAAACAAAAGCCTTTAAAATCTCATTTAAAAAGATTCAGATGCCATATTTTAAGTGAATTTAAGGAAAACTTACCTTACAACGTGCTTATGCCTTTCGACCCAATATTTGATGGCGCTTCTGACGAGCATTTCTTGCTTTTTGGTTAATCCATTTGGTCCGACACCACCGTTGAATTGAGTACCCGCAGTTGGTCGGAAAGTTGCGGTAAAATCTTGACGATTGCTGTATATCCCTCGTAAATCAAGATCGAGCATATTTTCACCCTGTGCTGATGGCGGGGGTTGCACATTGTTCGTATTATCTCGTAGATGTTCCGCGCTACCGGCCTTGAAAAGTTCGTTACTGTTCGGTACCACCGTGTCAAGGGTTGCGCTCAGTTCCATAAGAGGTTTCATGATTTGCTTGAGATGCTGCAATTGCTCGCAAGCGAACAACAGCCACGAACAGAAAAGTACGTCGATCGAATTCGCATCGAACATGGTGAATACTAGCCAGTAGAATTGATAGATCAGTGTGAGAATGTGAGTCATTCCGTGACTCGCGTCGAATGGATAAAACGATCGTACCATCAGTCTTGGAATCTACAAGAACCATAAACGATCATGTTTGTCTGTACATGTTGCAATTTTACATTTTTTACTTTAGCAATTTTCTCTGTCGGAAGTGATTTGATAATGATAAAATTGTCGCACCTCGACGAAGGTTGTTTCATTGGTTACGGGATCAACCACTTTTTTCACAGAGTCACCGACGAATGTGATACCGGTCCAGCATATAACCGAGAGTACAGTAGCGCCACCAACAGCGAAGAGTAATCTTCGCATTTTCGTCAGTGCTATCGCATGATATCTCGCGTTGCTCTCCGCGAAAAGTGGATGACTGTTTGGATTGTTCCATATCGCGAGCGTCCGATAAAACAATTTGCTCCGTACAGCAAAATAAGTCACTTTTACTATACTGTGGGTGAAGAATAGGACGGTTATGGTGTTTGCCGTTAGATCATCAACGTCGCCGCTCTCCATAGCCAAATTTACGAGGCACAAACCGAATTGGATAACAACCAAAACTAGGTGGACCTGACGGGGTAAAATTATTGACAAAAGTAGCAAAAAAAAATGTTGATGTGCTCGAAAAAAGGTTAAAAATCATCGTTCTATCACTGTACTCACGATACAGTAGATTTTGTGCATGAATTTCATGCCATCGGCGTAATAATTGAACATGAAATGTCCGCTGAATTGCATAAGTCTGATGTTTGGCATGAGGTCCGAGACCAGCCCCTGCTGCTTGAACTTCATCATCTGGTGGCAATAAAATCAAGCCCAATGCCAATGGCATGTGAGTATGATTATTTTTCAAAGGAAATCGTAAAAAGAAAAAATCTGATAAACTTGGTTACGAGTATTAAGTTTTATAGGAGAAAAGTCTGGTCTGCGATAAACGTGTGGTCTGTGGTCTGTTATAAATTTCGATTCTCGAGAAGCTTCTAGAAGACGCACTACCGAGAGAAGAAAAATGGGGGTCGGACCGTTGGGTTACTAGCTTTGAAACTATTGAATTCATGTGAAAATTTGAAGAAAAGAAAGAAATTACGAAAGGAGAGCGAAGAACCTGAAAGAATTGTGCATGTTTTGCTAGGCATGAGTGCGAAGATCTACGTGAACATGAGGCTTTAGCATACCTTGAGGCTGTTTTTGTATTAATCCCAAGAATTCTTGAGAAACAATGCGAAAGCGTCACAATTAATCCTCCACAGTAATCCTCGTCTTATCTTTCTTTGTTTTTCGATTTTAACCACTGTTTGAACAAACTAAAACAAATCACCACCAACTCGATTCGTCGACAAAAAATTAGGTGTCAAAAGTTGAGAATTCGATGAAAGAACGAGAACAAAAGTATTTCACAGCTAAAGAACGAGCAACGTAGCTCGTCCGTGTACGGACGTCTTCGTCTTCATCGGCTTCGGTTCACCTGGTCTTTCGAGCTTTTTTCACTTCTTCGCGCAACTCCCTCATAAACGATGATAACTCGACAAGTACAACGGTACCCCTATATCGTTGTGGTTAACGCGTACGCGCATTGCGCCCTTCTCTATATCCCATCGACGTTAACAAACGCCCCATCGCCCCTCCGCGATCGCCAAACGTGGACGAATGGCTATGCGATATCCCCACGCGCAGACGTTATATTTTTCTTTGTCTATCGTTGTTTCCACTATATGGATAAACAAAAAGGCTTAAATTTGCGTTATTTTTCTTCAATCATTGTATGCTTGCAGCCCTTTTGTTCGCTAACGATTCCTGCATACGTATGTGTCTACGTAAACACGTTGCCAACGCAGAAAAATCGTCATTTCAAGCCGCCATCTTACTTCGAGCCTCCTCCTATGACTATCGACATAGAAACACGAGAATTCTTCTTTGCCACATTTTCTCATTGTCGTCGTTGTTTCCTCTACCGCCCTGTAAGAAAAACCATTCAATAATTCAACATGATTATGGCTATCGATGCCAAGACCATATGTTCTCTTCAACCCTGGCATCTCTGAGGGTTAAAACTCTCGGGACACTGGCACGGATGCCTCTTTTCTTGTTTGCTCGATAAAACTTCTTCTGAACTGAATTCGAAGATACTGTCTCACTACTAATTATTTCGCTCAACACGAAAGCTTATTGCCCATAATGTTCTCTTTTATCTGTATAGTACAAGCATATTTTGCGTTTTTATTTTCCATTGCTAACATCCAACAATAAGATAGTGAAGTGTACTCAAAAGTAGTGAATGTATAATCGACATTTATGAAAGTTGGATATTGCACCAAATGTATACTTAGTACACATTTCAAACAAGTCTTTTATGTATGCAGTACATACTATACTTTTAGATGTAGTCGATTCCGCAGCGATCCACGTATTAACAGTACTTTTGTTTTTTCAGAGAAATTTCTTTAATTTGTTCTTCCATAACTATCAAATAAAACAATGTTAAAAAGCTGTTCAACGGTTTTAACGTTAGAACTCACAAGCGGGGTCGATTTCGATCCCAGATGAATGTCAAAAAAATGAGGTTTTTGTCAATTTTCTGAATTCCCCAGTTTTTAAATGAGTTTTTTTGTCAACTCACCATCCGTGAAATTAAATTTATCGCATATCATTTTATTCGTTATTAAAAAACGAAGAGATTCATATGGTGGCAAGTCTCTTTATCTCTGTGAAACGATTTTATAGCCAAAAATGCTATGGGGTTGAAAACGACTCCAGTCATACGTTAGAAGGTAAAAAAATGGGATGTCAATTCTAGGGTTAAAAAAAAAACATGGTATAAGCGAGATAGCGTAATAAGTGACAAAGAGAATGCTGTAATTTTATTGCAGGATAATGAAATGAAGCGTAATATACCAGGAAGCGCTATAGCGTTATGTCCAAGCTTCATGATCTTTATCGAAATCATTTTTTTGAACTAGCATTCATGCACTTTTGGGAAAAGAAATTTTGCTCTATTAGGGACTACCTAGAAACTCGAAAAAAAAGATATGCTGGAAATAAACATTACCAGATTTAACCTCGAGAAAAGGTAAAATACCTCTGTGGTAGTTTATTTTTTAATACGCGACATGATATATTATCGTCTAGTCGTGGACAGCTGCCCGTAAAATCCGATGTATAATCAAGCGTGTCCTTCTCCTACTTTGTCGTCATTGTCATTTCTTGTTTCGATGAAATATTAATTTTCATTAGTCCTCCGTATGTTTTAGTCACATTGTCCGGAAAACTTGTTGAAAAAAACAATTGTTTCACATACGGAGAGACTTGAGCTAGAAGGGCGCAAAACAGTCCCAGCCGATGATCTATCCATAGCTTTTTTCCAAATCTCTGTTTCGAGGGTAAACGCGTATAGACTTTTGTCACGGCCACTATTCATAATGTTATATAGGTACTTGGGTAAACTTCCCGCAATGCATTGGCACACCTCTTCTGTACATTATTTTCGTTGGGAAGAAAATGAAAAAGTTGGTAAATACCACGTAAAAACGTTAAGTTCATGTTTTTATAATTATTTGTAAACTTCGCTTTTTCTGAATATGAGCCCAAATTATTGGAGATTTAATTCATAATTATATATTATAAATATTTCCTTTTTTTATGGTGTCCGGTCAAAAAAATCGGTTGCGTTTATTAACATTTCCATATATTTTATGCGTGGTTTTTGGGAGAAACAAATTTTAAATGAAAAAAAAAACACGTTTTTAATATCCACCCCATTTATGTAATCATTAAATTGAATACTAATATCGTATACATATTAATTCAAAACGTACAAAAAAAAAATTCCTAACCACCTTACGCATTATACGCTAAAGCATGATTTGCAACGGTTTAATCAACCGTGTAACCTTGATATTAGTTACTAGTCGAGTTAACCTGAGTGTGCACTAATAAAAGTTGAATATACTTAGTTCAAGAGGTTTCGTATAAGGTGACCTATGTAACCGGTTAAATATGTCACAGGCCAGTATCGACTGGTGTTTTACGACCATCGCTCGAGACTCGTACACATCATCTAATAGTCTCACAATCATATTCATAGTCGTCGTTGTCGAGACTGCTTTATTATTTAGGGTGATAATGGTCACGACGTTAATGGGACGTTAGGTGAGCAGGCGAACACGGTGATGGTTCTTATTCACGATATTTGTACACGACTATATCGCGTTCAATCATTGAATTACCATCTTCATCTATTCGTTATTTTATTCTATTAACCGAATATGAAAATGTAAAGTGATGTTTTTAGTTTCATTCACCTGTCGCGTTGGGTAGGAACAATATACATTTCCATAATAATATCCGACTCGAAATCATCGAAAATCATGTTTTAGAGTGGTACGATGTCGAAAAATTTATGTCCGAAATTTGCAGCCTTCTCTCTTGCATTCTTGGCTGCTCGGTCGGTATGATATTTGGTCACATCAATAATATCAATACAAATGATGAAGTTTTTTTAGAATCGAGTCTAGCATTCCCTGGAACGAAAAAAAAATGATTTCAGGAGCTCAAGCTCGTGCCTTCGTTTGTCGATCGTCCGGGAAACCAATTTTATTTATCGCTCATACGTTGTTTATTCGTTGAACAAGCTGTCGAGAATACAGACGTTTTTCTCTCTCTTTACGGTATCGCTTTCGTTCAATTAACGCTTCTACTTCATCCTCGATCAAAGTAAAAGAGAAAAACTCTTGGATAACTCGATAACCGGATCTTTGGAATTTCGAAAAGATTCTTTACCCGACGAATCAGGTGAGTAAATTGGATGTTTATTCTGACATTTTTCTTAATTCGTTCCTTTGATCACTCGTCCTGGGAATAAAGTGAATCAAAGTGTAATGCATATGCTCGAGGATATACATCGACGGGGATAGAAAACCTTGAAAGAAAAGCGCACGCTCAGTGGCTTTCCTTGAATTTATAGTAACTATAGAAAAGTTTTAAATAAGAATATTTGTATGTATACAGTCTAACGATTGAATCCATAAAAACAAAATGTTTTATTTGTGGTATTTATGGAAAACTGGGTCGTAAGGGTATTATGACGACATTTGTAATGATTGGGATTTACAATGACGTGATACAAGGGAAGTAAATTTTAAAAAATATGTATTTGAAATAAAAATAAAGCTGCATATTCTCAATCGTTGTTCCATCAAATTTCATCCTCCAAATTTTGTTTTCCAAGCTCACGATAATCGACTTACAAAAAAAAACAATAAATATCTATATGGCAGGAAAATCGAGATGAAAAGATCTTGGATTTTCGTTCTGGGATTCTTGGGATTGGCAACGACGAATTGTTTAGGCTTTACCGTTCAGAGATCGAATCTAGGATCATTCGGTTCTCGAAATTGGTCACTACCGGTTCTCCACCTAAATCGAAGAAATTCAGTCGAAAAGATTTTCAGCGATGACTTTCAAGCAGCTGATATTGCAAATGTTTTGCGAGGCTCCGAGATGCGACAATTCGTAAAGTTGCCAGAGAAAAAGTGTTCGTCTTCCTCGGAGGATCCACAGCGTCTCAAAAGATCACACGATCTTTTGAACTCTATGAATCACTCGCCAATTGTTGAAAAAACTGTTTCTGAGCGTAGGGAAACAACGATCGGATCGTCGAACGCGGAAATAAAAACTTCGGGTTCGACGATCGTGACGTCACCTAAAGAGTTGAGAACTTCGGGATCATCGATTGTAATGTCACCCAAAGAGACGCGAATCCCAGAATCAACCGTCGTCACATCGTCTAAGGAAATTAACAATTCAGAAACGGCCATTGCATCGTCGCTAAAAGAGACAAATACTCCAACATGGACGATCGTATCGTCACCCAAAGAAATTAAATCTTTTAAATTGCCGATCGAAACTATTCTCAACGAAGCAAAAACTTCAGATATAACCTCGGAAAAAAGCGCCAGTAGTCAGACTCTGAAAAATGTTGTGCTTTTGCTCATCGACTATTCTACACCCGGAGGAGAAAATTATTTCAAATTTTCTGAAACCGCTAGCAAGTTCCCTGTTAACGGATTACTACAGGCACGTTTTTGTTACAATTGCTTATAGTGAGAGATGTGAATATAAATTAATAGAAATTTATTTCTGCAATTCCAATAGAATTGTTACAGCTCTGAGCTTTCAGAGGTAGTTCAGTTTTCTCTTGGAGATTCCTTAGTTTCCCGGAAAGTGGAAGAAGAGTGTGAGTGTGATCGTGTTCTTCGAGCTAATATTGCGTCTTTGTTATCTTGGGCTCGACACAACGAAATTACTACAGGTATGTTTTTATTCTGGCTGATTTTTAATTGGGTGACTTTTAATTGATTTTTTATTTTATCAACATCCCCGAGCAACACACAATAATCAAGTTGATGTCAAAATAGCATCAAATTGAGCATCAAATGACTGATTTACCATCAATTTGATGCTATTTTGATATCAACTTGACTAATGTGTGTTGCTTGGGATCATTAAATGTGAGCAAGATTTTTTTGAATTCGTAACCTAGAAGTGACAAATTTATATTATAAATGTAAACATGCCTTGATTCAAACTAGCGAAGTTAGCTATAAAATGTTATCATTTATATGAATCATTTACCACGTTAAATGTAATTCATTATCAATTTGATGGCACTTTCTCAATCATACTGAAGAAATTATCTTAATTATATCTTTCAACAAATGCAAATAAGAATTCATCCATTTTTACAACTGAAATTAAAATTTGTTCAATTAATTTATCGAGGCACTGTCTCGAGTACAAATTTCTCGATCCCTCTGCCTCTCGGTTACGAGACTCCTTCGAGTCAATTGGCTAAAGAGTTTGAAGATAATGAGGAGACGAACGGATTTCATCAGGAAATGCAGCGCTCAAAGTCCGAATCGAATGACGCATGGCGTTTGATCGATATTGAAAAACAAACGACTAGTGATAAAGAATCGTTATCCTCCGTTTCCGCAAATCCAAACGTTGCAACGTTGTCCAAGCCGGAGGGTGTCAACGGATTCGACGGAATGTGGAATGTTCTTGACATGCTCTCGAGAATAAGAGTTGCATTCTTTCGTATATTACTCGAGAGTCTCGGCAACATGGCAGGAACGGAAGATGAGTTCAACGGAAAAAGGCCACTTCCATTGCAGCCCAGTTTTGTTGAGATGATGACCGATGCTATTCGAGAATTTAAGATGATGCAGAATGACAACGGTTTCATACTCGTTGCTGCAGCACCGGAAAATGAATGGTCCGATGCGATTGAGGTTCTTCAGCGTGAGGTTACGAATCACTAAATTCGATTAATTACATTTTTCGTAATTTTTGTCAACTTAATTTTTTGGTCAAATCTCGATGGTGTTCTTTTCACCGATTATATTATTTTTTTATTTATCATATAACAAAAATTAATGTCGTCAATTTCAGTTTTTGTGCAATGAAATAATGTAAAAATTTGGACATTTTTAGTTCTACTGCGGCACACATAAAATTCGCAATAGTTAGCTGTAATTTCTATTTAGACTGGAAAACTCATTCGCCTTATTTTAATATCCGGGAGTTATTTCTTTCACGAGAATATTGATCTTCGGAAGTTTACTTTCAATCGTTGACCCATTTTTCGACCGTCTTCTTTTTAGAAAAAATTGAAGATAATTTTTAATTCCGATTGATTGAACTTGACTTCAGCAAACCCAACATTTCGTTGCAGATATTGACCAAAGACACTTTGCTCGTGGTTTCTGGTATCTGTTCTCCCACCAACGAACGTACACCTTTCTACGCTTACGGTCCCGGTGAGAAATTACTTAAAGATGCTCGTACAATTTGGGATCTTCCCGAATTGGTTGAACGTGCAATGACCGATGGATGTTTGGAGAAAAGTTGCAAGAAACAGCGTTTCGAAAAGTCAGTGGCTCTTCCCTCTCTCGAATTGTCGTCGTCTTTGTTCCACGAACTTCCACATAAACGTGTTGGTAGAGAATCGCCGAAAGCAGCAGTGGTAAGAGCATATCGTGAGACATAACAGTTTTAGCGTGGTCGGCGATTGTATGAAAGTCTCAATAAACCATCGCTTTTTTCGTGTGTTTCTCACTAAAAATTGTATCGATATGTTTCATTGCATAAAAGAAAATTTTGTAATTTTACAGAATGAAACTATGGTCGCTAACACCATATTGACGAAAAAATCCGGTGATGAGCCGAAAGACGACAAGAAGATTAAAGTTGAAATTACAGAAAGATCTGGATCTGGAGCTGCTGATGTTCGAATGGATAACGTAGCTAAAGTTTTGGGAATTGCCACATCTTTCCTTACGATGCTTGCGCTCAATTCGCCATAATTTTTTATACTAATTCCGTTCGTTCCTCATTTCATGGATGGACAAATTTCAACGTCTTCATTTTTTGACAATTTCAATGACCAAATTGTATCGTTACTCTCAAAACATAAAATAAAAAAAACCGTCGGAAAAATGGCTTACTGTTTCGTGATTCTTGAATTAATTCAGAAATTGTTTTTCCTTATTGTAAAAAACTTAAATCCTTTTAATATTTGTTGAATATTGTTTTTTTTTTTAGCGAAAGTCGAAAGATTTGACGATCTACGAACGTCTTTTAAATGTTAAGCTCGCGTCATTTTTTTGCTCTCCTTTGATCTCTGACCGACACACCATGATTCGAGCTAGACATTGCATGTCTTGTCTATGTAATCATGAAGGTAATACGAAAGAACTTGTTTTTAGTCGTTGAACCGAGAAAGCAAAATGAAACAATCGAGCCGTGATTCGAGTTTGTTCGGAGTTCAGATTCCATACTTTTTACTTCTAACTTTTTTTTCCTTACATTTAAGAGTCACCGTGAATCCACGTTCTCCTACAATATTATTATCAAGAGGACAGCGGTGCCAGATTCTGTAACGCCGCTGTGTTAAAAGATAGCAAATTGGGCGATTTCTGGCAACGCTGCAAGAGGAAATTTAGATATGCCTGATTCTTTCATAATTCTTTTTTTTCGTACAATTATACAGCGGTTATTTTGAACAATTACCAGTATATCACGCGTTGCATTGCTTTTCCCAATGTACCGTTTCGCACACGTGAATTTCTTTCGTCACCGAGACCGACAACAGCGCAACGATCATTTCTTCGATATTCCGTTGAGAAATATCACAAGTAAAGGTTTTATTATTGAATATTGTGATTAAAGGCTACCATTCATAACTACTCAATAGTTATGGAAAGTTTTATAAATGTTACGAAAATATTTCAGAGAAGTAACTTTATAAAAAAATGTTTTATACTTAAATTTTCATCGCTAAATATTTATAAATCGAAACAGTTTTTTTTGCAAGATAATTCTACGTTTTTCATATACGCTAAATTACTTTCGAAGGATTACGAAAGTACGCATAAGAAGAAGAAATTAAACTTGTAAATATTTTTGAGTTTTATTGTTCATAAAAAATGTGGTCTTGAAAAAGGATACAATAATGAATCGACATTCAGTAATGAGTTGTGCGAAATTAATCAAATTTTTTTTAGTTTTCGAATTCTCTCGGACAATTGTTTTTGTTTTACTTAAACTTAATATTTACTGCATGAAAAGTGTATAAGTATATGAAAAATTTGTTACATACGTGGGTTTGTCGCATACGCGCGTGAAACGCGATAAATGGACAGTGAAATGTTCTTCCTTGTTTGCCGAAAATACGTGAGAAAATGTCCAAATTGATACGGGAAGTAATTAATTTTCAAGAGAAGTAACACAAACAGAATTTTTTCGTTTTTATTTTATTCGATACGAGGTCAAAAACGAAGATCTCTCGATCATTTACTTTATTTTTCTCAAATTTTTATTGTTTGTCATTGTTGTTCATTTAGAGATTAAAGTCCGCTAAAACTGTATGTCCACCACTCTCTCTCGTCTCTCGCGAGCTCTTGCTCAAACCGTGAGAGTCGTACTACGTAAGAGTGGGGAACGTCGAAATATAAGTAGAACCGGTCCAAGCCATTCTGTTTCCACTCCCTGAAACGATCTGCATCTCTTCGGATTAACAGAAGATATACGTTCCGTGATTATCATCAAATTGGCTTGGCCGATCGCCGGTAATTAGAAAAAATTAACTAGTGCTCGCGAGTTCGGCGTGATTTTTCAAGTTTTCTTGAGTTATCTCAGTGTTTTTATCAACCATTTTATTCGCATTGTCGAGACAAAATAAGACAAGGTAAGCAGAAATCATTTTCCCTCCAATAATGCATTAACTTCAAGCATATTATTCTTTGTTTGGAATATGAATTTCTCAATATAAAAAAAAACTTCATTTAATTCCTTAAACTGATGTAACCAATGGAACTTAGATAATTTATTCCAACAAAAATTTGACAAATTTGTTCGCAGTTAGATAAATCATTTCAATTTTTCTGTGATCGGAAAAATGATGTTTCGATCTTTCACTATTTCAAGATCGTTTGTCTACTTCTTTATCGCTCCAGTAGCTGAAAAGATAAAAAAAAAATTGATATACAAAAATTATTCACAAGAAACTTTCACTGCGGCCTTGTACAACGTTCCTCTCATGGCCAAGAATATAATACCTTTTTTTCTTTCGGTTTATTGGTCGAGTTCGCTTGGATTTGGATTAAAATCTCTTAGCAATGAAAAATCGATGATATATTATAGAAAAAAGTATATTACGAATATAACTTTTTTGATAGATCAACAAAAAATGTGGCGAGCGAAAAAAATGGATAAAATGGAAGAACGAAATGTAATATACGCCGCGATTTATTCGTCTGCAGTGTTACAGGAGAGAAAGTCTCAGCGACGTTCTTGAGCAATGTTTCGGTCAGTGTGATGAAGTTCCCGAGTTAAGTCGCGCTCGGTAATATCTGTGCACGTTGCGTAATCGATATATAGTCGCTCGAGCACGTGGAAACTAAGATCGTAATCGATCATTACGTTATTCGGTTATAAAAACTAAATATTACGACAGAAACAAGAAAACAAAAATCAATAAGTTATATGCCCTGCAAAAAATTTAATTGGAAAATCAAATCTCAAGTGTTCTAATGGCGCATAAGATGTCTATGGAACTTCATACGTGCTCGTATCGAAATTTCAATAAGAACAGTGGCTTAAAAACATTCTTATCATATTGAATCTCATGATTATTGAAAAAAAGGCATTGGAAAAACAGTCTTTGAGAATAAAAAATTCGGAGAAAAGTCCCGAGAAAAAACCAGTTGCAATAAGACTACGTGCATTTTACAGCAACTTTTAAAATGATTTTATAATTATATCAGCACCTACTTACAGTTCTTCCCTATATACTTTTCAACTGTCATGTTTTATCTGTTGCGGAGCTCTGCACCTCCGCTCCCGTGGGAGCCTGCGCATCCTAAATTTTCGTGGTCCATCTCAACCGCTTCTTTAATGCAGGCGCATAAATACACATGCACGTTTTCCAATCTTATCGTTACTAATAATATTAATATTATTATTCGGAACAATTTTTTTTTCATTTTAGGCTAAAAAACAGTGTTTACATGTTTGGAACAAATCATTTTCTTATATACAGGCAAGTGTTTACGGTCTTATATGCATAGCCCTCGTAACATCGTAAAAGAGACTATACATTTTTTACGAGCTTATATCGATGTTTGACCCCTTTTAACACGAAAGTACCCCTGCCTTTTTCTCGTCTTGAAATTTCATTTAAAGAACCCCTAAAACGTCAGTCTGTTGACTCTTTGTTTCGCAATGTTGACTCCATACTCTTTTCAATTGGATTCTCTGGGTTCAATTAATCATAAAAGAATAAATGAATCCAGAATAAATGACAAGTTTTCTCCACCTTCTCTGTATGAAAAATTGAAAATGCACAAAACCGAGAAAATCATAAAATTCTAGTCTTTAGTAAAGTAGCAAGTGCTACAAAGTCGAACTCTGAACCAAATGTTTATTCGCACATCCAGTATTTGACCATACAGCATAAGAAGCGAAACGTGCATTGAAACGTTGAGTAAAAAACCGAGGCCACGTACTATAAAAAAATGCTCACTTCTTTGAAGAAAAGAACGATCAATCTCGCCGACGAGAATCCGCGTATTGTTAATGTAGTGGAATGGATACGTAAGGTTCATCACTATTTCGCTTAACGTTTTTCATAAATCATGATTTCACATATTACATCGATGCTCGTGAGTTGTTTTTCGTCACGTAATTTGTTTCTTGCCTGTTCTTTTTTACTGTGCGAGATCTTCTCAACGTGATTGTTCTTCTTCTAGAGTTCTTTGGCTAGTCCCATAATAACAACAACAGCAACAATAATAATTATTATTTATCGTGATATAATGAATTAAAGTATTTATCGAATGCCTCAGAAAAATTCCATCCGGAGTTTTTTCGTAAATCGTTCACTGAAAACCGAATTTTGTTGAAATATTGAAATATTTTGTTGGACGTATTCAACAAAATTATTTCGTCCAGGCAACAAAATTTCGAATGTTACCCAAACAAAACTTCGTTACACTGAAACGAAACTTTGTTGAAACAACAAAAATTTTGTTGCCTGGACGAAATAATTTTGTTAAATACGTCCAACAAAATATTTCAATATTTCAACAAAATTCGGTTTTCAGTGTTTTTTTTCCAGCCCACTTTCCTTCAGTTATTGTTCATTCAATGGTATTTTTTTAGGTTTAGCTTAATGATCATGTGCTTTTTTGACTACAGATGCTTATACACCCTACGGAGGAGATGTCCAAACGGATCCGGTTGGAGTTGAACGAGAATGTAGAAACTCGTCAAAAAGATCTGGAAATCATAAAAGAGTGGCTCGTTAAGCAGCCGCATTTACCCTCGACTTACGGTAAAAATAAACAAATCTGTACCCAGCGAAATAAAAAAAAAAGAATCGTATGACTCGCGTCGCAATTTTCCGTAAAAATTTATAGTTATTTCTTTTTTATTTCTATTTTCAATAAATTTTTGATTTTTAGATGACCTGAGACTCATGACTTTTCTTCGTGGTTGCAAGTTTTCGTTGGAAAAATGCAAACGGAAATTGGACATGTATTTCACCATGCGTGCAGCAGTGCCGGAATTCTTTGCTAATCGTGACGTCACGAGACCGGAAATGCGTGAGATTGCCGAATTAATGTAATTAATTAGTTGAAACCTCTTTTTACGTTCATTGGAAAGGGAACAAATACATTATTACGATTTGTGAAAACTTTCAAAGCAATTGTTTGTAATTAATATAAAAACTGTGAACTTTAATAAATTAAGGCGGGTCTTGTATTTTATTTAATTGAGTAAACTTTTTTTCAATTCAAGCTCCACTTTTGAGAGACAGAATTTTGTTCTTCTAATAAACTAATAATACTTTTATCAAATTCAACAACAAGTATTGATTTTTCACAGTTTTTTCGACAAGAAAATAAAAAATAAAGTTTTTAATCGTTTTTTTTGCACAGAAATATTCCTCCACTTCCTGGTCTGACGGAAAATGGTCGCAGGGTAGTTTTGATGCGTGGTGTGGATAAAAATCTGCCGACACCAAATCCATCAGACGCCATGAAGCTCGTTTTAATGATCGGTGACATACGATTGAAGGAAGAGCTTGTTGGTGTTGCAGGCGATGTTTACGTGTTGGATGCGAGTGTCGCAACACCAGCACACTTTGCCAAATTCACGCCGACTATTCTCAAGAAATTTCTCATTTGCGTTCAGGAAGCGTATCCGGTCAAGCTCAAGGAAGTTCACGTCATTAACGTCAGTCCTCTTGTCGACTCCATCATTAATTTTGTAAAACCTTTCCTCAAAGAAAAAATACGAAACCGTATTTACGTTCATAGCGGTATGGAAACCCTTTACGAACATATACCCAAAGATATTTTGCCCACGGAATATGGTGGGAAGGCAGGACCTGTCAAAGACATTCATGGTAAGAACTTCATTATATTCACTCGAAATTATCATAAATAATAAATTATTTGAATTTCGTTCAATATTTATTTCAATTCGAACTTCAAACAAATCGTGTCAGTAAACAATGAAAAAGCTAGTAAAATCAAACGTGCGATTGAAATCATGAGAGATATAAATTCAAAAACAGTCCATTGACAAATTGATGAGAACTTTTTACAATTATTCGACTTTTTTATTTACTTATTGCCTTTTTTGTGATAAATTAACGTTCAGATACTTGGATGAAAAAATTGGAGGAATATCGACCATGGTTCGAGGAACAAGAATCAGTGAAAGCAATTGAAGCATTGAGACCTGGAAAACCAAAAACGCAGGACGAGCTCTTTGGGGTGGATGGATCATTTAGGCAATTATCGATAGACTAGGAAATCATTCTGTATTTGTTATGAAAAATTCTTTTTTACATATGTAATCCAATGTATCTACTAGTTTCCATTGTATACCATTTGCTGTTCGTCGATTGTTTTTTTTCTCTCAAATTATTAAACTTTTGTATATTATTGAAACATTGACAGGAAGAAAAAATACCAATGAGTTGTGGGTGATTCGTGTGATTATTTCGTTTAAATATTTGTTTAATTAAAAAACAATTGAAAAAGTATAGATTTCGATTTTAGGATCGATCCCATTTCGACACTTTGACTTTTCAAAAGTATCATCCACCAAATAAACATAAGTCTATTCAAAAAATCTGTAAAATTTTCAAATGAATTCTGAAAATGTTTCCAACTACTTTTTTCCTTAGCTCCGTTTCTTTGTCCTTCCGGGAGCAAAATAAGGACAACGCGTTTTCAAATTAATACATAAATTTATCGTATGGATTAGTGAGACGTTAGTAAAATTTTTCTTAATGAAAATATCGCATGATTTGTGACGAAAATAAACGAGTAAAATTATACTTTTATTAAAAAATTGTATTCCTGTGATCAGATTTTTTTTCCTCGGTCAGGAAAAGAAAATCATTTCTGTACATTCTCAAAACTTATTAGAGTCAAAGAATATTATTTGACCAATTAGGAATCGTTTTTATCGATATAATTTTTTATTTACGCTTCGCAGGCGTATGCTAATGGGGAAATGGTAAACTTGGCAATATTGCTGATTTCTGTATTATCGATATACATAATACATCATTTTATATGTGAGAAAAAGGAATGGATCATTTATTCAAACACTTTCACAACGAACGAGTGTGTCAAACAGGTGAAAGCGTATTTTTAACAGGCTCTCAACTATTTTTGATGATCTTCGTAACTTCATAAAGCCTAGAACACTTCAATCTTTTTCTTACATAATTCAGATACAACTCAAATGAGTCAGCTAGAAAATCTTGACCAGTGGACTCGAAGGAACGTTGAACGGTTTTGTTCGACGTTCTTACTTGTGAAATTCTTCAATAAAAATTCCTTCGAAATTGTATAAAACAATAAAATATGAAACAAAAGTTGTATTCCACATTGTGACCGTTTAAACGCTCTTTACTTTCTCATTTACATTATTCACCCGATGACCTAGCGAGGTGAAACTAATTTCGTGAGACCACACCTGTTATTACGAACAATAGATCGTAACTATTGCGAAATAAATGGAGTGTGTATCGTATGCACGTAAAAATGCCGTTTCCAAACAGATTATTTTTCTTCATCTAAACTCAATATTTTATTTCTTATTTTCAGCCATACAGATTTCTTATTTGATTGTGAAGATAATGATAAATTTGTTTTTCTTCGTTTAAGAATACATTTGATTATATCCCAAAATACAATCGATTCAATTTTCGGTATTTTCCTATTAGAAATATGAGCTTCTTTTCCTTAGGTCATTGAATTCGACAATAATAACAAATGATAAATATCATTTTCAAGATGTACACTAATGGATAAGGATTCGATGTTCTATTTCGAGAAAATCTTTAGAGCATCGAAAAGGTCTGATGGTGACTGTTTCCGGTGTTTTTTGCTGGTGCACGTGTCTGCGATAAAAATATTCAGACGAGCGAGGTGTCTGTTGTTATATATATATATATACAATGTGAAGATAGTTTCGAAGTATTAATTATGCATGTAAGAAGAGGATGGATTCAATAGAGAAAGAGACGTTGATCGGTTCGACACGTTTATCTCTTCGTCGCTTTTGAATTGGCAGTCGTGCAGTATTCAATGGGGGAATTCCCACTCTTTCATCGAGCAAACGACGAAACTCATACACCCGGTGGTCGTCCATCTTAAAATTTGCTCGCTAATACTTTTCTTACACCTCGCTTTCCAATCGTATAAAAACGCACCTATAAAAATTAAATCGGAAATAAAAAGCACAAAAAGAGGACAATAAAATCGTCGTTCTGTGATTCAATAATTAATCATGGAGTGCGCCATTATCGCAGCTCATAAATCGGTCAATCCCGAACACGATGTTGAAGGATCAATTTTTTTATTCCAAGAGTCAGTGATTCCACGAACTATTGAGAAATAATTACGAATCTGTCTGCGTCAATACGTCAATTAAAAATACGTATACACGCGTCAAGAGATTTTAATGATTCGTGAATCCGAGTTCACAATCGTTTTTATAGTGTTTCGTATCAAACTTAAATATTTTCAAGGTTCAGTGCTGTTGGTGTAACTGTGAACGCTAATGAATTATGATTCCGATGACTTTTCTCGTTAGCTACAAGTCTCAGGGATTTTTCAAGGACATTCGTGCACTCTTGCGTAGGAAAATTTTCAGTTTATATTATTTCTGTCTTCATACAGTGGCAACGAAATATTCGAGGAAGCATTTTTTAACTTCAAATTTTTGGTACACATTTTATTATTTCAGATCTTGTCGAAGCCATCATTAAATCGCTGTGAATCATCTCCTGCGACAAAAATAGTTACTGTATTGTGCGAAATAAACCCATGGACTTGAGATATAGCATTAATGATCACGAGAAAGTGCGTCAGAACTTTTAATTAACGAGCTGCAAACGAAACTGAAACTCTAGAACTTCTTTAACGTGACATGATCTTCTCTCGTGCAACGTTTACAGTTATGCATATAAGCAGTTATACGTACGGATTATTCCACGTAAATTTAATTTGCTTCTATTTTCATTATCAAATTTTTATCCCTTTGAATTTTTTTAAAACAAAAAATACTCATTACGAATGTGTAAAGGGATTTGCAAAATTAATCGTTAATAATGAATGTTGATTGAAATTTGATAAAAATTTGCCTGAAAATCGTCGAACTACTGAAAAACGTATCAATTTTCTAGATTAATAATTGTAGAGGAATAAAATCGACGAAAAATATTCCAAAATAGACATTTAGCATTCAGAAAAATTTTAAAAAATTTAATAATAGTGTTTTTTTTGTATCAAACGTAAAGAGGCATTAATTTGATATGGAATGCGTCATATAAATTTACGGTATGCATGTTTGTTGCTCCTCATACCCTACTCCCCCGCGTAATCGTCATCGTTTTCGTCGAGGAGAGACTGTTCACGTTATGAGAAAATACCACCTCGACGAATTACAAGAGTGTAAGAGAAAACGTTAAGGAGAGTCGCGTGTATGCCGAGAGATCCTCTTTGCTTGGTGGTCTATACCGAGAAACCAATACGTGAGAGCGAAACCGAAGAAATCTTTACACGTCGTACCGCAGAGCTCGCGCTGTCGAACTTCATCCTCGCTTCTCTGTACACGCGTAGTGCACCTCGTACATCTTATCGATTTAAACGTCTGGTAAATCCTCGGCGATTGAAAAGTTCTCATAAAAGTGGTTTTTTTTTGTCCAATGATTTATTGCTTTTATAAATAAGACCATTTATCTCGATCGTTTTTGTCGATCCATTTTCTGCTGCTTCTAACGTTTGACAGTTGTCAGTGTGTTTATTTTATACCGTAAATTCGAACAAGATCATTTTCTGGTGAAGAATTAAAATTATTTATTAAGGATCGCTATGATCGAATTTCGGTTTATTTAAATTTCAATTTTTTAATGAATGCTATCAAGAGACGCGGATTAAAAAGATGTAAAGAAATCGTGATAGCCGGCGGGAGTTCGAGCACTGCCGCACTCTTATAAATATTAAATACCCTTTTGAAATTTGTCAATAATAATGATTAAGCGGTTACAGCATAGCCAAAAAGGTATTTTTCCAAATTAAATCATTATCTTTTTTTTTCAATACGAGAATCCCTCGTAAAATCTTCGCGGGAATGACAGTGCGTTTCTCGTGCGAACTTAGTCGAGCTCATGTGCATTACGACCTCTTTCGGGCCGAGAATTTCCGGTAGATTCTTCGTCACTCGGAGACAGTGCTTTCACATGATAGTCAAAGATTTTCTCTACCCGCAACAGTGTTTAACCATTCGTTAAAAAAAGAAAAAAACGGTATGAAGAAAAGTGAACAAGAGAATTTGTAAATAAAATCGTGATTTCATAACTCGTCGATTAATCAATCAAACGCTTCGAAGTTATTCATCGATCGTACGAAATATACGAACGAATATACGTGTTATTATTATTCGCGAAATTGTACACAAAGGTTGACGTAGTTTGAGAAAAATAAAGTGAAATTAAGAGCATCTAATCTCAATGAAGCAATGGAGATATACGAGTAAAGTGATTGGTCAAAGTATCTCGTGAGGGGAAGAAAATATTCCGGTTTTACGATCGAATATAAAGTGATTGTGACAAGGAAAGTAAATAATACGATACATATGAATTTCCATGAAGCTGGAGTATACGTACGAAATGTGAATCGACGAGGATTTCTAATACTACCTCTTACGTTCCATCGTGAAACACCTTGAATGGAATTCGCCCGCATTTCCGAAACACGAATCTTTCGTGAGTGACAACTCTTGTTCTCGATCGTGTTCGCGAGTGACGGTGGTTGAATACAAAACTTTCTATATAACAGTGACAGAGTGCGTTGGCATATCTCGTTCAGTGAAATTTCGCTGTTGGAAGTCTCGACAGATGAACTAGAGGGGAAAAAAAAATAGATAGAATTTGGAACGATCCTTCAGAAAATTCAGTTCTGAATTCTGTATCTTTTTTTGTACTTCGTTTTATCGATAATTCTTCCATGATTATAAACGTTATTTTTTGTCGTTAGATCGCAAAAATCGGGAAAGGGGAAACGATATATATATACAGTCGAACGTGTGACATGTGACTTGAAAGTTTTGTAAGCGTTCACTCGTTGTAAGCGTTCTCGTTGACAGCCTGGAGCTCATCCGTGTTTCATCATGGCTCGCATATTCGCGTAAATAAGGAAAATCTATTTTTTTTCCCCCTCGACAAGTGAACATTTATAAACGTTTCTAACTCCGTTGTCTCAAGAAAAAACGAGGATGGAACTTAAAACCCTCATCACAGAAATTTTGGTATGGTTATATTTAAAATTCGTTAAAGTGGGATAAAAAATTAAAAAAATTGAAGTTCACACATTTTGAGGTGCCACAAAGATAGGTCGGCATGAAATTTTATTTTTCGTAGTATAAAAAATGTTGCATAAAAAAGTAACCACCAACGTAGACTCAATCTGCACGCTGTCATTGCATGAATTATTTTCATTTGGAATACTTTACAACATCATCTTTCAACTCGAACATTAACATGCTTTGAATATTTTATTCTACACGCCGAAAACGATCGAGAATTAAAAAAAATGTTATCTAATTAGTTGATAACTGTTTTTGATTCGAATAATTGACTTGGTGGATGAAATCTTCAATTACATGACAATTAGTGGGATTATTTTGTAATTTATTATTATCCACCGTCAACCAATTAATTCGACGAAATGTTAACTCTATACTTGTCTGTGAAATCTATACTAATACACACATGTATAACAGTTTATTTATTTATCGCGAAGTATTCCGAGAAAATCTCGAGTTCAACGTTCTTGTAATTTCTGTGTGACGAGCGCCAATACTCATAGCAAATAATACGTGGTTCTTGCTGTTATATTCCCCAGTTCGCTTTTGCTTTGACTTTATCTCCTGGTCCTCGTACTACATATATCCTGCATGTTGAGTATACTCGATCCCAGCGACTTCGCGAGTGATGCCACTTAATCGCATATACGTATATACATATAAATATAGGTATTATTAGGCATATATCTGTCCTTTTCTCTTCCGCTGCAGTCGAGTGTTCCACATATATACGCAACTGCAATTATTTAAACGTGGTTCATGTACCGTGCGAAACGCAAATATCGAGATACATTAGCCCTTTTCATTCTTTTCATATAACGTGAATTCGTTGGGTAAAATATCGTAAGAAAAATATGCAATTAAATTTATTTAGACAAGAGAATAATTCATGGCAATTACTTCTTTCGTAATTCAATACGACGAATTATCTATTACGCACTGACAATGAGAAAAAAATTTTGTTGAGCGAAACAAATTTCGTTTCTCTCAACCAAAATATTTAGTTCGATACGGACAACAAAATATTTTTCAGATAAGACAAAATTATTTGTGAATACAGAAACAAAGTATTGGCCGAACCGAAAAAACTTTGATGCAGCCAAACAAATTAATGTTAATTCAACCAAATATCGTCCAAATAAACTAATTCAGTTATTCGTCCTAACGATTACCGTTTCGGCAATTTGGTAATTGAGATTCAAACAAATATTTTATTAAAGCAAGTAAAAAGTATGTGTAAGCAAATAAATAGTACCAGTTGTTCGAACAAAATCATTTGGATCCGCAGTGATTTAGTTGATTCATCTACCAAGAATATTCATGATTTAGTTGAATAAACTAAATAATTTGCCATTCAACAAAAAAATTGTTGGATCCACCAATTTTTCGTCCAACAAAATGGAATTAGTTCGATGAATAAATTTTTTTTCTCAGTGCAGGATTATAACTGGTGAAAGTAGCGAATACAGCACTTTAAAAAAATGAAACTGAGACGTAATTGCTCATCATTTTTTGCAAAAAGTCACGTAGAAAAAAACTTATACGATAATACCGCCGTCGAAAAACATCTGATAAGAGAATAATAATGGCAAAGTGTCAAGAAATTTTGGTCAAACACAACGTGATACTAATACGAAAAACATTGCGCCATAAATATTTATTCGTGTGCACTTTGAGAACTCCGTACTCTCTTGAGGCTTTCATATTCTCGGGCAAAATATAATTTTCTCTAAAGACTGAGAAGAAAACGTTTCACACACGCGAAACCCTTTGTTAACCCGACTGCATTCTCGGCCGAGGGGGAGTTTGCATCGCGTGCAGCATTCGTGATCGAGAAAACTCCACGTGGTCGTTTTCCCGCTATTATATAAGTATATGACATGCACATTTGTGCACTGAGAAAAAAAATTCCATTTTGTTGGACCAGAAATTGGCGGATCCAACAATTTTTTTGTTGAATGCCAAATGATTTAGTGTATTCAACAAAATCATGAAAAATTTTTGTAGATGAATCAACTAAATCACTGGAGCCAAATGATTTTATTCGAACAACTGGTACCATTTATTTGCTTACGCATACTTTTTAATTGCTTTAATAAAATATTTGTTTGAATCTCAATTACCAAATTGACTAAACGGTAATTGTTGGAACGAATAAATGAATTAGTTTATTTGGATGATATTTTGTTGCATTAATATTAATTTATTTGGCTGCACCAAAGTTTTGTTGGTTCGGCCAATAACTTGCTTCAGCATTCACAAATTATTTCGTCTTATCTCAAAAATATTTTGTTGCCCGTATCGAACTAAATATTTTGATTGAGAGAAACGAAATTTGTTTCGGTCAACAACATTTTTTTCTCAATGTGTGCAAACGTGCGTAGAAATGTGGTTGTATGTTTCTTTTAGGGTACAACAGTGTTTTCGATTTTCCGATCTAACAAAATATTATTACCCAAAAATACATTCAGCTCATTTACTTTGCGATAAAAATAGTAAAAAATTATTCCGAATTTGATAATTGCAGGAACCAAATTTTCAAAATCGAAAAGTTTTGGTGGAAAGAATTGTTTCGGTGTATAGAATTTTTTGAAGCAATTTTGAAGGATAATTTATTTATTCATAGTATCAATTTTCAAGACAATTCTCTATAATTAATATTATTTATACTATTAAGATTATTATTAAATTCATACAATATCATGCTAAATAAATCGTTCGATAAAAATTCTATACATACAGATTCTCGCAGTAGCTACAATGCTGAGAGTAAATGAGACCAAAGGATCACCAGCGCTGCGAGTAAAGGCGATCGAGGAAACTGATTACGCGAAAGTTTTGGAACTATCGCTATTGTTCTACGAGGCTCAACGCTCTGGAAAGCTTCCGCCGGACAATAGAATACCGTGGAGGAGTGATTCTGCCCTTGGCGATCGTGGCTTGAACGGCGAGGATCTCACCGGTGGATATTATGACGGTAACACTTTGATACTATTTATGATTTAATTTAACTGCGTCGTTGGAGCATAGCTTAACGCAATAACAATAATAATACCATTCAATATCACAAAAAAGTCATTTGAACAAGTAATTATTGGATGAAAAAGATTTTGATTATTATTGCTTCGTCAATGACATAAATATAATATGTTAATAACTAATAATTAAGGTGTAATCCGCTGTGTCCCTTGGCGTGTCCTCATCGTCGTTGCCGATTTGTGAGAATTGTGCAGCTCGCAATTCGCATCTGAAATAGTCCAATAAATTTTTATACATTCTTGAGATATTTTTTAAGAACATGAACCTATAATTTTGAAAAAAAAATGAGAATTGAATGTTGGAACGTGTTTGAAAAAAAAATAATCGATTTTTAGCATTTTTCTCCCGGCATTTTGCAATAATAAATGTTTTAAACAATCTAATCTTTCCAACTTTAGGTTCATATTTTAATAAATTATATTATGTAAACGTGTTCCAAATTTGAAGATGATCCATCGATTAGTTTTTGAGTTATGATTACCGCAAATTGAAAAAATGTCGTTTCGAGAAAATCACGTTTAAAGTTTGAACACGCTTGGGAGTCGAGCGGAGAGTCTTTATCATTTATATACATACCGTTAGAAGGAATTCGAATATCGTTTTGAAATTTTCAAGGTGTATTTTTAAGATATTTTGCTAACGATTTATGAAATAAAAAAAATTGATTTTTTGAAGCATCTAAAGTGGTTGCTCACCTTAATCGTATAACATATAAATAAATAATGAATTTGAAAAAACTAATGACTTGTATCGAAAACAGCGGGTGACTTTGTCAAGTTTGGTTTCACGATGGCCTCAACAACGACTCTACTCGCCTGGGGTGCACTCAGTTGGCCCGAAGCTTACGAAGCGGCTGGACAACTCGATGAAATACGAAAGTCGATTAAATGGGCTACCGATTATTTCATCAAATGTCACGTCAGCGAATTCGTTTTGTACGGTCAGGTTGGTGATTTTACAATTGATCATACCTTCTGGGGAAGACCGGAAGAGCTCAACACGACGAGGCCAGCTTTTAAGATCGATCCGGAACATCCAGGTTAATAATTTGCTCGTTAATATGTGAAATTCACAATGTTTTTTTTTTCTTTTTTTGCGGAAACAAAATCGCGATGAAAATTATAAGCAGAACAACATTAATTACGAGCATGGTTGAAAGTATATAAGAAACAATGTAGAGACACGTTATTTCGAAGTTTCGCGATCACAAATCCGTGTCGAAGAAATTAATCACCCGAGAATGCAAACATAGAAGCCGTGCGTGTATTAAACAATGAAAAGAAGTACATCGCGTAGTATATGAGGTGAGAAAGATTCATGGTGCGTCCGTTTTGTATTCGTGGTAAGCGCGAAACGAACCACACGGGAAACACGTTGAAATTTAAATTTTGCAGTACGCGGTTCCTCTCAGTTGTGCTCGTATATTGTATGGAACGATGCGTATATAAACTCTGGAGAAGCACAGCCCGAGAGCCACGGCTGTATCCTTTGAATTTATCATGAATTATCGGTACGACGTTCATTGGGACGTGACAAACGTCGAATCGATGGAATTTATCGTTGTTGCAGATTCTTTTTAGAGTAAAGCGATCTCGAAAATCGATCAAATTGTCATTATGAGCTTCGATCGTTTGGGAAAAACGTATTATCATTAATATTTGAGTTATTAATGATAATACGTTTTTTCCAAACTTATTTCTAAATTTTGCTTAAAAAGAATTCATGATAAAATAATGGCTAAAAAGATTGCAAGATCCAATACATTTTCCTGAACGCCCAGCTTATATTAAGCTGAAAGAAAATGGCTAAAAAGCTTGCAAAATTCAATACATTTTCCCATTATTTTATCTTAAATTATTATTAAGCAAAATTCTTCATTCGAATTATCTTCATGACCAAACTAGACAATTATTACGTATACACATGTTGTAATAATCGTCTAGCCTGTAATACTTCATAATACATGTGATTATGGCAGATTACACAATTCATATAACTGTTCACGAAGCGAAGTAATATCGTCTAAGATAGGATCAAGGTTGTTCCTTCTTTCATACATAGTTTCAATTAATTAAAGAATCGATGTGTTGTAAACTTGATAGATTTCACAATTCGTAGGTTCGGATCTGGCCGGTGAAACGTCAGCAGCTCTCGCAGCTTCATCGATAGTTTTCAGGAACTCCAATTACAATTATAGTATCGAGTGTCTCAAACACGCTCGTGAACTTTATAAATTTGCTAATACACATCGCGGCCTTTATCACGAGGCTATAAGAGGTGCTGCACAATATTACGAGAGCACGGATTACGGCGACGAACTTGCCTGGGCTGCGGCATGGCTCTTCAAGGCAACCAACGATTCGAGGTATCTCGAGGATGCCGAACATCATTATCAGCATTTCCATCTCAAGGAGAGACCTAATGAGTTCTTTTACAACAAGAAGGTCGCCGGAGTTCAGGTCGGTGCATTTCCCATAAAGTGTATTTCGAAGGGAACTAATAACCAAGTAAAAAATTAATTTCGAGCAATTTCTTATCGTTTTCCGTGAAACAGCACTTGAGTATAAGTAAATTATGATTCCGAATGAAATTTTGATTATAAATTCCTTACTTTAATCCATCATGATCACTTGCTTTTGTAATGATAATTGTCGTTGCTTATTTTACGTTCGCAAAGACACAAAACAACATTAAGCTTTAACGTAGTACTTTTATTTGATAATAAAAAAGGTTCTGCTCGCTCAACTTACTGGACAACCGGAATATCAGAATGCAGCGCGAGCGTTCTGTGACTTTTCGGTACATCAGCAGAAACGAACGCCCAAGGGACTTCTGTATATCGACAAATTCGGTACTTTGTGCCATGCCGCCAATGTGGCTTTCGTGTGCCTCGAAGCCGCCGATTCACCGGATATTGGTAATTCCCAGGAATATCGTGATTTTGCCAAGCAACAAATTCACTATATGCTGGGTGGCGGAGGTAATTGAATTTTAATGACAGTTATAATTTTTATTGAATTTATTAAAACATTTACAATTAAAAAGAAAAGTGTCGACAGCTATTGAATTTAACAAATCGAAAATGAGCATATTTTACAGATTATTTGACAATATCAAGCTAAAACTCAATAAAAATGACAAATAAATTGCACAAAAAGGATTCCTGAATTGCCTTATTGTTTAATTATTAGGGTTTTTACGTAAATGCACTCAATCGTGAAATTCAAATAATTTCAAAGTCAATATTTCTTCTTTTTTCCTTCTGGATGTATACAATTATTTATAATTTGAATTGGATGGCTAAAAAAAGATTTGTAATACATTTTTCCGTATCAGGAAGGAGTTACGTGATCGGTTGGGGAAGGAATCCGCCCAAGCAGCCGCATCATGCAGCCGCTTCTTGTCCAAATCGTCCAGCAGCCTGTGGTTGGCCAGAATTTGATAGCAAAAATCCAAATCCTCAGACTTTGTACGGTGCATTAGTGTCAGGACCAGACGAGACCGATAATTTTCGGGATCGTCGAGAGGATTACGTCTACACCGAGGTTACTCTTGATTATAACGCTGGATTTACGAGTGCTCTAGCAGGTTTGCTCCAACGAATCGTTATTAAAAATGTGGATTCTTAATCAGTTCGATAAGAAACTCGTCGCGTTCTTTTATGTGATTTTTTTTTTTTTTCATTACTTCTGACTTCTGATTTCTCTCTAATGTTTTTACGAAGTAGTGAACTGTTACAAGGATATTGTCAGTAAGTAGGGATTCGAATGTACGAAAATTACGAGATTGTTCTAATTTTGCGTGCTGCGTTGTGCTTTAAAACATAATTCTATCGATTTCATCGTATTTTCTTGTATTTATTTTTTTCGTTTCAAAGAAAGACTCTTCGGTTAGCATAGATTTTGATTATCCATGACAAAGAATGGTTGATAAACATTCTACTGTATCGTAAAGATCACTGACACTCTTACGTGATACGACGAGCCAAACGCGACTTTGTGTTTCGCGATTTGGCCCATTTTCAATCGTACTAAAGTTCACCCACTGCAAACATTTCTGTGTGAAATTGATTTTTTTAAATATTTTTGACATAATCCGGTGGAAATTTTTTATAAAGAGAAATATAGATACATTTATATTCTTTGGAATGTTCATTAAATATATGCGATCGTAGAAAATATAACTTATATATTTATTTATATAAAATATAAGTAGAAGTTAAATTGATTATATTTCTTTGACAAAAGCATAGAAATGTTTTTCCATTGGGGTACTTATTATTTGATATTGGTCCGTTTTACGTCGTTGTTTAAAATAGTTGACACTTTTGTGACGTTTTTTTTTATCTCTTAAGATATTTATTCACTTGACAGCATAAGCACGAAATTTTGTTACAATTATGTACACTTTTGTATCTACATTATTATATATCGTTGCGTATTTTTTTTTTCTCGTGAAGACATATGTTTTATCGTATATCAAAAAAACTTTTCTATTCGTACTTGTAGCATAGTAAAAAACTTGTAGCTATAAATGAATTAATTTGTTTCAGGCTGTGTACTATTGAATTAAATCAATAATTACTACATCAAGCAATTGGTTGCTTGAAATCTTTACTGGGCTGTAATGAGTCTTTTTTGTGATTGAGAATTTGCGTACTTGTGTAGTATAGTATCATTTCATATTATTTCGTATTAAGCACGTAGTTGATTATTAATTTTTTAAATGAAAATAAAAATAAATATGATGCGTTGTGAATTTATATTCTTTAGCTACTCTCCAATTTTCCAATGCGAATATTTAAGGTATTTCTTTCGCGGAGGGCCGTATTTTTTGGGCGCATAAGCAAGGCCCTCCACATTTGTTCATAAATTAAACTGCATTTTGTTTAAAAAAGTTATAACCAATTATTAGTCCGAACTGTAAACATAAATCGAAAATTTCAGCTTAATTGTGTAAATTATGAAACTTTTTGATATTTTTTGGAGAGCTACAAATGTCAATAACTGCACTGTCAAAGGGAGAAGCTGGACTTATTGTATTTAGTTAAAAAAAATAGTGAAATATGAGTAAAAATAAGTATAAAGTACGCAGTGATATTGGTAAAAATGTGAGCCAATTTGTAACAGGCAAAAACAAGAATAGCATTAAAAATGTTGTAAAAACTGCCGAAGTTAACATAACCTCTTGAACGTCATGGCTATGAAAAATCGTCTGCTGATCACATTTTTTCAAGTTCTATCGTGAATATTTTTTTCAAACGTTCGATGACTCTCCATTTTTATCGTTGCTACGGAATCTTTAGAATTTGATTTTACCATAGGACAATTTATATCAAACATCTATCATTACTTAATATATGAATTATTAAATAGAAATGTGAGCAACAGGTCATCTCCATAAAGTGTCGTGTAAATTAGACGATTTTCAAAGCTATAATTCTTTTCTAAAAGTTCGGTAACCTGGCTCGATATTTTTCCAGTCGACTGGGATGTGTTTTTACATTTATGTACAAAAAAATCTGTTAATTGTCAAATATTCGAGTTCGTGAAAGGAATACCTTAAGGAACACTCGATGATGAATTTGTTGGTATTTTTATTTTATTTTCGATATTCTATCGACCATTATTCGAAAAATGAATAAAAGTACACAAATCAGCCGATTCACAATATCTTTTTACGACTTACGACTCATATCGACTATAAAAATAATTCCTGTTGGGATTTTGATGCATAAACTACAAAGTATGCAACACAAAGTATAAATAATTTTAGCCAATTGGTCCAAATTGACACCAACTCGTATCTATTCCGTAATTCAACGACAACACGTGACAAGGACTGAGGGATATATCTTTCGAGTTTGCATTCATTCGTTTTGTTGACAATGTACGTCCTGTGTTGGGTTTTTCATTACAATCAACAATTATCAAGTAGCAAGAGGGATGTGAATGAAATTCTTCCTTCATTCAGACTCGTTTTGCACTGGGCATCGATCAGTCGCGAGGCAAACGTTAAACAGATTGATTGAAAAGGTTACTTATAGGGAAATACTGCAATGTACTTGAAATATGTGACCACAAAAATTCGTATCGGGCTTTTCGTGATATTGTTATGTATGTTCGAAGATGTGTTTTTGAAGTATTCGTGCATAGGTAAGTTTGCCAATATTGATCGAATTCCTGGGAATTAAAAGAACAAAAAACAATATATTAACATCCATTTTTGTAAGGACAAGTTAGCGCAGAATCTCCAAAAGCATGCGCTCATCTAAAATGCAAAAGAGGCGACCAATGTGTAAGTCGAAAATTCTGGTGCAAATTTCCACCGTGTCCGAACATGCTCTACTGTTCCAAGTCGCGAAAGGGTCAGTTTTCATTTTTCGTAATCCTAATACTCTAATAAAAAAATGGGATTTCATTGGCAGCTTATTTTTAGAGTCATTGAAAGGGCCATCCACCTGCGAGGATGTTCGATGCAGCAAAGGTTTCGTCTGTCTCGTTCGTGCTCGTCAGTGTCGATGGGACGAAGGTAAATCACATTTTTTTTGAACTAACGAAAAACGAAATTATTCCTAAAACGAAAATTGTTTAGAGTGCGAGCAACAAATCGCGAGATGCGTTTCCGAGCGAGACTTTTTTGAAGGACCAGCATCCTGCATAGACTTTCATTGTCCTTCCGGCCATCGCTGTATTCTTCGGGAATCTTTGTGCGCAAAACCACCCTGCAAATTACTTAAAAGTTGTGCAGAAACGAAAGGTGAACACACTGTATTCTTAATTGCAAATATATTTCAGTTTTTATGAACTTCATGCTCGATACATGTACGTAGGAATAATTTGAATAATTCAATTCTAATTTAAATCGATCCTCATTTGATTCGATTGAAATCATTTAATTTGATCAATATTTGTTCCAATCAGAGGTTAGAATCTGGCTTCAGAAATGTAGAAATCTTGGATGTCTCTCTGAACACGAATGTTTTTTGCGAAGGCCTCAACAAAATTGTACCGGTTCACAGTGCAAGCATACGCCTGATTGCTCAGCTAAGAGTGGTATGAAATTTATTTTCCCTCATCAAAGCTTTAGCTACTGGATTTTTTAAAGAGTTTTTTTTTTTTTAATTCTGTAGACCGTTTTCGCAAGCAAATATGAATTACGTGAACTAAATGAAAAAAAAATTTCTAAAGTTGTATGAAGTAAAAATCGACATTTTTTTCATTATTGGTTCACAAAACTTTTATGAAAATGATGTCGATATGAGGAAAGCGGGACATCAGAGCAAGGTTTTTTCCAACTTTTTTCAACCTCTTGTATTTACCATGATAATCTACCCAGCTCACGGTATTTGCCCCCGAGGATCAACAGTTGTTTTGACACAATTGTTCCAGAAGAGGAGCTGGAGGAGACAGAACAATGTCGGGGTTGGGTATGCCCCAAGGGAGAAGAATGTAGAGCCCAGTCTAAAGCACCTTGCAAACGCGAAAGCTGCAAGATATCCCGCTCCTGCCACAAGCCCCATATAATCCCCGTAAACACGTCTCCCTCGCCCCAGCATGTCTGGAGGGACGATATAAAGTTAAGCTTTTATACGAAGCAGGGAACAAATTCATCAGCTCCGGGAATAAAAAATATTCCATTACGGTCGAACGCTGACAACATTTTTAAAACCAATAGCGCAATAGGCGATGGGAAAAACTTGATGAATTTCGAAGGTAGAAACATTAATCCAAGCAACAATGAACAGATGCACAAATTATCGAATTCAAGGCCTTCTTTCTCTTGGCCAAATATCACTTCAGCTCGAGTTATCAAACCTACCGTGACTTCATTAACAACTTGGTTGAATTACCTCAAATCGATGACTGGCGTGGATGCTGTAGAAACGTGGGTCAAGAAAGCTGACAGGGCAGAGAATTATCAGGTAGGAGAATTTTTCTGCTCAATATTACTTCAGCAGGCAAAGAGTTCGAAGGGCTGATTGCGAGCAATGTACGTTCGAGCGATTCACGTAAATTATTCGTGTTGTTATATTTAAGGAATTTCTCGAGTGGCTCGAATCCGTGAAGGACATGCTAGGACCTGCTGCTTACAATTTGTGGCTCGAGGAAGTCCGGGTAATGACCGTGACGAATTTAGCATTTCAAAAATGGTTACCACCGTCTCCGACGAACCGTTCAACGGACTCGAATCACCTTGTCCGGCAAGATGGTACTATCGATGACGCGAGCCACGACGGCCGTGAAATTTTACCCGGTTCAGAGCACTCAGATAAATATCGGAACTACGAATATACGAATAGTTTTCAGTTTCAAAATAACTACGGGAGAACAGGCTTGCGAAATATTGATTATCAAGACAGCAGGGATTCGTTTTTACCAAGAAACGAGATTCCAATAACACAATTTGACGTAACACGTAACAACCAAAATCCTCAGTTACCTTCATACCCGCTAACACCACCATGGACAGGAATAAACGATCGGTCGCCATTATATCCCACGGACCCGACAATCCTCCAACAAAATCGTCCGTTCTCCCAAAATTTTGGAAATATAGGATCCTGGGAGTCTGGAATGAATCAAGCTTTCCCTTATCAAGATTTCGATAACGATGCTCCGTTGAATCCACTGTATCCCCCATTCTCATCGAATTGGTCATTCCCCCAATCACCTGAGGAAGATCCCGTATTTCTTAATCCAAAAACCTGGCAGAACCAATTTTTTCCACCTGCCTATCCTCAATGGCGACAGGACAGCAATGAACCTGATCCAATTTCTCCGGATCGACGAATCCTTCAATCTCCGATCGATTCGGGATCGATGTATCCTCCTTTCATGGAAGATCCCATGAATTTTTATTCTCAAAACTCTACGTATCCGGACATCTCTTGGATGAAATCTTTTAACGGACGCTACGGAAGCTCGCAATTCGCAACGCCAGAAAACTTTGAATCCTATCCAATGGCGGATAAGAATTTCAACTATCCCAACTGGCCAGAATCCAGTCTTTCTTTCCCGCCCCATCACCTTTCGAAACATCAGGAGAGCGAAGCTCGCAAATTTCCTTACGACAATAGGAACTTTGGAAGTTTGGAAGAGAATTTGCCGAGTGGAAGGGACAATTCGTATCCATACCACGCTGAATATCCCTGGGAATTTAAGGATCCAAGAAAGCAGGAAGATTATCTACCTTCCTTGGATTACAGGAGAAATCTTTATGACAAAAACAATCCAGGGGATTCGCCATTTTTGTCTACTTTATCGAGGACTCATCGAGTCGATGATGATTCTTTCTTATCTCCGCAAGATCCTTACATCCCCGGTAACAAAGTTAACGTACTACAACCGCAGTATCAATGGACAAGTTCTTATCCGGACGAACGATTTCAAGGAACTTCCGGGATTAGTTCACCCTCTTTGTCATTTCCTATCGTTGGTGCTCGGAATAATAAAAGGCGAATGACAACCTCTGTGAAACGGAGCCCGCTCGACGAGGACAAAAACAGCGACGAAGTAACGCGAGGTTTTTTGCTCGAGGATCGTTTAAATGATGTACCAGGACAGGCTATGGAGCTTCCTGACTTGTGGAATCCTCGTTACAGGCATCCTTCGAACTGGTTTATTCGTAAAAATGTGAGAGGAGAATTTGACACTCGCGATACAATCCCAAGGGTGAATAGTAAAACTTTTTTTTTTTTAGTAATTAATACATTAAAAATTAGTGATCCTTGAAAATCAAATACATTTGCGCAACAATGTTGACTGATTTTTCTCACAGGATCATCCAACTACAACTGATTCAACTTTGAATGTTCCATTATCGAGAAAAATGATGAAACCTCGAATCGCTCCCGTTACGAGTAAAAGTATACACAAGGAAAAAATGAACAATTATGACGTTATTTCAAAAAGTTCAGAGGATTATTCAGCCGAAAATGACGGAATATTTCCATTGCTGCTCAACCTTCAGGGCTACATTGAAACGCCCTCTCGACAAATCTTGCAGAATTCTTCAAATCCACCAAAAAACTTAACCATTCTTCCGGTTTATACGATCGACAATGATGCCGGGGAAGATTATAATAACGACGATTACGAGGATTCAGAGGAAAATGAAGACCTTAATTTTTTTCGTGATCGACGGTATGGCGGACGATCCGACTTTCCAAATAATTTAAAAAATGCATTTGAAGTCGAAGCCGCTTTGATTATGCAAAATCGAACCGGTGACGGGGACGTTGAGGTCAAGGATATGGAATTAGATTACGAAGATGACGAGGATCCGACCGATGAGGATCTTTCGAACTTTTATGATCAGATTCAGGTAACTTTTTATCTTAAATCGATTCCATTGTACTATTAACTTTAAAGACGTCATTCAAACTCTGGGTAATATTTCATTATCACAATATTTACAAAGGTTTCGAAAAAAAAATGTATAAATCTTTCAATCTGTCGCGGCTCAGGGAACAGTTTTGATTCTCATTAAACTGCTGCAATTCCTCACATCGAAATAGCAATTAATCTTCTTTCATTCCACCCAGGATTTTTTGATATTCGTTAATTATGCATTGTGTTACAAATCATTGCTAACGTTTAGCTTTCCAATCCGGTCCATGATGGATCATCGAACGAAGACCCGATAAATGGTTGGGCGGTTATAACGCGTGGGGCATGGAACGATGATAGAAGCGAAAGCGATTATTACGAGGAGAGGGTTGATTACGTCGATGAGGTTGTACCCGACGAAGAAAGTTCTTTCGACCCCGATCAAACCAATATTGATAGCTCATCGAATCATGAAGAATCGTCGGATGATCTTAACGATCATTTATACGGCGATGTGGAGCACAAAACATTTAAGAAAAATCGGCCTTTGTGATGATAATACTTAGAAAAAGGAATTCATTTATCAGACTTTCCTTCCCCTTTTCCATCTGGTTTGGAAGCTCTTCTACAAAGCTTACTCGATTTCAAAGTCAACGAATGATCGTAAATTGAAAGTGGATGTATCTGAATTTATCCACTTTGAAAGGTCTGAAAAAAATTCGTTATTTCGAACAATTTACGCGTTCAAAGGTACCGTTACCAGTTGTAAAAAATGATCTCTTTTTTTTAACGATTAATATGAGCGATGGGCGAGCAAATCTCCGGAGAGTACATCTTCGTGTCTCGTCCTCGTTACATCGCCAATCCTGGAGGGTTATTGAAACAACAAGAAAATTTTTACTAGAGTCTTTGTGTTGGTGAATGATCGTAGACAGAACAGATCTTTGGCTCGTTTAATTGAATGGAAGAGCACTTAACGTGCTCAGCGAACCGAGTACTTTTCTTGCGGGGAAACGCGAGTGCTGCAAGAGGACTTCTTGGAGGATGACTCTTATTACAAATCATTGACTGGAAGTTTACACAGTTCAGGTCGATTGTAAATGGGCCTGAAGAAATTGTACAATTTTAGAACAAAAAATCTATTTCTGTTTTCCATTTATCGAGCACTAAAACTATTTTTTTTTTTTAATTAACATAATTGTTTCTATTACGAGAGGTTTATTGTGTTTGTGTATCTCTCACATTGTCTTATCGGGAGTTTTTGTTCTGCTCTCAACTTCCATTAGAACCGGAAATATGAAATCAAACAAATGATCGAAGAAATTCTTTTGAGCGTGAGTTGTGCGTTATTGAGAATCAACGTTTGAGGAAAACTGTGCGTGTGTAGCTTTGAGGCACGTATTCAAACTGAGCTATTTCCTGTATATCGTGCATGGTGAAAGGTGAATCCGCAAATTGTTTCGCAAATATGGGATCTCCGTGAGAGTCAAATATCTTCATCTATTTTACCGGATACAAATTCTTTTGCTTGCGACACACATTTAGAATTTCATGCAAATTCAAATAACGCCTCAATCTTTCCAGCCTGTTTCATCATTTTTCCAAATGGTTAACTTCTAACAAGTATTTTATTTATTCTTCGTTTGTCGCCATAAAAAAATGATTTTTCACGATAATATTTAATGGTGAATTAAAATGGTCAAGCATGAAAAATTATTTGAAAAAATCGGCTATTTTCGAACTCAGAATATTCCTTAAAAAAAAAAAACAATGTTTCAATAGTTGTAATTACAAAATTTTCTGAAACTTTCGTCGCGTTTAAAAATGCCTAATTTTGATTAAGTGGTTTATTTGATAAATGAAAGAAATTGCATCAAACGGAGTAATTACCATGTTAAGAGACAGGAAAAAATGAATATCTTTTCGTTACGAATTTGATAGTAGCCGTGGGCAATTTTCTATTCTGAGAAAAAAGGTTTTACGAGTATCATAATATAGTCTCGAGTGCCTCAAATTGGTAGAACTACTTTTTTTCTTACAACGTCCGGAAAGAATTCGGGGCAATTAGGGTTGTCTCCGTGCTTCATGTGGACACATTCCATAATAAACGAACCAGTCAAGAGTACATGGCGATTTATTCAAAGACTTGATTTATTACGTTTTGAAGAATTCTCTTTACAAGACAAACAGGTGCAAATAAGATCGTGCTAACGTAACGAGAACTGATTAAAGAACATTTTAAGTAAAACATGAGATGTTTGCTTCTTAATAAATTGAAGAAAAAAAAACGTTCCAGGGCAGATACTTTGCGAAAATTTTATATCGTATAATTCCGCGATAGTTGAAACACTTTTGTTCACTTTTTACGCGATGGGTTGCAAATTTTCATCATTTTGGTGATTTCCATTTAACTGCAAATCAAATGTTAATCTCAATGGATTTCCAGTAATTAAGAAAAAACTCAGATTCGTTGCTGATAAGACGAAATCGACAGTTCGTTTTTGCAATAGCAATATTTCAGCGTCAGCGTACTCAATTCAATTGTAAACCTTTTATAATGTGTGAACCCAGGTTGTGTAATGTTATATCTGTCAATTCTGTAGTATTTACAAACGTCCGAAGAGAGAAATAATTTTTTCATCGCCAAAAACGTTCATCTCGTGTCGAAGACTTTCAGACTGAATATTTACAAAAAAATTTCAGTAACATCTCGAAATTGTGCTTTTCCTACAATATCGTGTCAAAAATCCGAATAAAAAAAAACATTATCAAGTCGATAAATTAGTTCAAAAACCATGGGGATGTTCGATGTTTTTTCTTCCCGTCAACGCTGGTCAGGACTTTTTCAGGATGGATGAAAAACTACCCAGGATAACGAACCGTGTCAACACTCATTATCACTTTATTTATGAAAAAAAAAAGAAAAATGATCAGGTTCTTTTGAATTTCTACATCGAGGGAATGCCCTGTACGAACAGCGAAAAAAAAATGATCTCCGCGTGACGATACGGTCACGCACAGTCATCGAGCTTGTGCTCCCTGTTGCTTGCGAAATTATTTTTCACAATAAAATAACAGTACCGGAGACACGAGAGTATTTACAATATCATCGTGCGGGACACTGAACGAGAGATGTAATTCACGCCTTTCTTGATACGTATTGCGCATACCTAACATCCGTCGCTCTTTATCGGGTCAATCAGGGAACTTTGCTCTTTAAACTTTTCGAACGAGACAAAGTTTTGTTTTACCTTGCTTTATTATTTATGCATTTGTGAATTATTTCATTTTTCCATCGTCAATCTGTCAATCAGTAAATATAAATTATCCCTAATTAGTTTTTCCATACAGCATTACCGAAGAGCCTTTTTATAGAAATGTTTTTTTTCTTCTTTTCGATTTTACCTCGCGTATTGTTTATTATCCATTTACTTAGCATAAAGCACCATTTGACGATTCAACCGAGTTTCCATACTGGCTGCCAAACGAGTTTCAATTGGTATTACAGGTTAACCGTTTTCTCGTATAACGTCACACACGCGCGTCTGTCGATGTGTTAAAGCGTATTACTCATCGCACTCAGTTTGTCCACTCATCCTTCTGCTTCATTGACTCTCTCTTTCGCGCTCGTACGGCAAAAGGACCCCCTTTTTGCACGATAAAATCCGGGATAGTCTCAAAGGGCAAATACACAGCCGTTATGCTATTTCTCTGATGCTGCTCGAAGCCGTTGTATACGTAGCTTCGATCTACAACCACCGATAGCATTTTATTCCATTCATTCAGGAATATATCGCTTTGAATCGCACCACGACGCTTGGCAATTTACTCACCGGTGATTATCTTTCAAATAATCTTCTCGCTTGATGTTGAGGTCGATTTACTTGTATGCGGTTGATGTTGAATCGAATTATACGCTTATTTGACTATATTTTAATTGAATAGATTTCGCTAGGTTTGCGAAATTATTTGTAGCTTTGAATAATACTGTTTACTTGTTTGATACTTGTGTCCTCTACAATTCGACGGAGTTCGCTTCGAGTTCATTACAGAAATATTTCTAACAATGGCCAAATAAAAAAAAAAAGATCATAGCAGTCAAAACTTCGTTAGTCTCGATCAAAATATCGGGTGAAGACAAAATCATTCTCTCAAAGTTTATGAAAATTCTCCTCGAAACCCTACGGTTGATTTCTTCATCTCCATTCCCCACTCAATTATGACTGTGTGAAATTTTTGAAATTTGGAGTTTATGGAAATTCCAATTCAGAGGTCTCGAAGGAGTCTTTTTTTACACTTTTAAGCTGCTATCTTTTTTTCAATTATTCAGATATTGGAATAATATTTGAAAAAATATTTAAAAACATTATTTTTTAAAGTATTCTCACGAAAATTTGAGTTGGAACAAAAATAATCGATGTGAAAAATAAAAAAAACTTCGACATTTTGGGCGCTTCACAAAAATGGCTGTAACGTTTTAAACCGAATCGGAGTCGGGTCATCCGTATGAGTTGTTAACCGGGCCAAGATTTCTTTTTCATAACCTCGCCTATCACGATTTGATTACAGCCAAAAAAATTGAGAGAAGTAAGGATAAAAGTAATTACGAGGAACATGCTTGACTTGAACACATTTTTTCACCAGACAAGGCTAAAATGAGATGTAATAACACGTACGTAAAAGATCTGAAGTTTTCACGCGATTCCTTAAATAGGCGAACACAACGTGATCGTGAACAGAATATTTTAATATTTCCAATATTTTTGTTTTACCATTTCTACCAAAAAACAGGAAAAATAAATCGACACAGTAATTCACTAAAATCGGTTGAGATTTCGATAAAAGGCTCATCCTTTGCAGTCCGATTTAAAAGAGGAGAAGACTCCCGCGTACTCATTGGGACCCATGGATCCAAGAACCGCGAAGCCCCCGCGAAGAGTATCGAAGAAGTGGTGGAGCAACAGTTGTCGAATATTACAACCGCGAAGGAGAATGGTAACGGTCTAGTCGCTTGCTGGTCGTGAGACCGCGAACCAGGACCATCGTCGTCACTGGTCTCACACAGGGTAATCCCATTCTCGGATTTCAAAGTGTTTCAACGAAATTCATCGATAGAAAACAGTTTTCCCACATCTGACATTTCTTAATCGCTGCAAGGTGAGTTTCACGTTTTTAAATTTTCGTTCTAAAGATAATATTTTTTTTAATTTTTTTTTTTAATGAGAGTGAAAAATTATAATTTCTTAATCACGCTTTGTAATTACTTCTGTTTCGAAGTGCATTGTTCTCTTTCGCATAGAGAAATTGATTTCGATTTATTTGACATTTCTCGCAATACCTGCTAATTAATGAATTAATTAATTATAACATTACAAAATAAAAATATTCTCAACCTAAATTGTTTACTGTTAGCAGCAGATTACGCGCGCTTGTACTCGCGTGTTGTGCACGTACCAACGAAACGCGAAAGTAATCGTGGGAAATATTCCCGAGGTAAAAAAGTTCGTTGACTGTATTCGTTATGAATTTATGATTTAGAGTGCCCGTAGCGTTGCGTCTATCGTGCTCTTTTTGATGCATGCACGCGATCGGTTTGAATAACATTTACAAAAGGTGCATGCAAATATCGTTGCAATCATCGCGAGATCATTGTGCTAATAGTGACTGTGTGATTGTGCAGGGATGCGAGTGACTGTGATGAGAATCTTAAGAAAACTTGGTTTTTTCTATAACTTTTTTATTCAACAAAAAAAATCTATACGCAATTCGTCGCGGATTATGGATATGAATTATTATCGGGCTATAGCCCCATCGATAATTGATTAAATGATGTAAATAAACCAACTTTTTTTTTATGTTTCGGCTCTTGTTCTGAGCCCTCTTCACAATTTTTTATTTTTTATTTTTTTTTTTCTTAATATAATCTGTAATGAAGTTATATTTTGCCATTAGTTGTCTTGATTTAAATTTATTGTACATTCATTGTATATTCAAAACAAGTCATGGCAAAATATAACTTCATTACAGGTTATATTAAAAAAAAAAAGAAATAAAAAATAAAAATTTCTGAAGAGGGCTTAGAACAAAAGACGAAACGTAAAAAAAAAGTTGGTTTATTTACATCATTTAACCAATTATCGGTCGGGTTATAGCCGCAACATGGTCTCATGATAATCACCGGTCAACAAAAATCGATGTGTCGAGATTCCGTGTTTTTTTTTCTCGCACCACTTTTTTCTTTTTTAATTTTTTATAACACTTTTTTCTAGGGACTGCGGGCGTTGTCCCGAAAATACGTAATTTAGAGCGTGTCTTCTAATATACCGGTTTTACGATCGGGATTCCGTAAACTCGTTCGTGAAACTGAAAATGACATCGCGATCGTATCCTTTTATGTATAATTCATAAATTTTACTATGCTCCATAATTTTTCCTCCAGTCTTACGGACTAGTGAATTAAGCTTCATAAATTCTCACGGCTACAGCGTGACAATCTCTTTACAATGTACTGTAACTAGCATACAGCGAAAAAAGTACTTTCGCAACCATGATTGCAGGCGTGCTTCGCCAATAAAATTGAGAGTAAAATTGCATCGGTGAAAAAAAAAGATAGTAAACGACGAAGAGTTAAAAGATGCAGAGGTGACGGACGCGAACTCTCTGTCATTAGATTCGCCTATACACGTAATTCTCTTTGCGTGACGGTTACGCCGTGACGATCTCGCGAATAATTACCCAGGACATCGTGTTTAGAGAAAAAAAATGGGAATGAAAAGAAAAAAACAAGAAGTTTGTAGGGAGGGACGTTCGCGATAATTATTGTTGTAGTAAAACCTGTAAAAATAAAAGAACTGGATTCGTGTGAATATATCGGGCATAAAAACTCGAATTGTATGGAATACGGGCACGGCGGACCTTGCTGAGAAACGTCTTTTACATCGATGATATTACCCGTGACAAAGACATTCAAATCAAATAGGGACATTTCCATGCGACTGCTAATTCACAATAAAATTCGACCATCTGTGGCCTTCGCTCATTTATACTGCTCGCATTATCCAAAGAATATAAAATTATGTCATACCCATAAAAATAATTCAATAAAAAGAGTGAAAGTTTCGAATTTCAGATGCCATATAAAATACGCATTTGCAATCGTAAAAGTTTGGGCTTCTTCACTGGATTTTTGTTCTACTCGAAGCGAATTCTCTATTCTTTGTAACTATTTGGGGAGAAATTTCTATAATGATAACATTCAGGATGCAAGATGAAATTTCAATTTTAATGACACGTCTGAATATTCAATATAATCATTTAAAAGTGCTGATCCAAAGAAATTTAATATCAAATTAAACTATCAATTCTTGCCTTAAAAAAAAAATGCTAAAATCATACGTCCCATGTCTGTTAACTATATGTGTATTTCTGTGGAAAGCAGCATAATAGACTGCGTCACAACGAATTCGTATCACGTACACTCCTGTTATCGAGATTCGCTGTTCATCCAGCTGCAAATCTAGCAAGTATATGGCACAAAATATAAGGAGTACTTTGAGACTTACACAGCGTATGTGGAGTAACTATGTGGGAAGTATAAGTAAACAAGAGCCAGAGAGACAAGATCGCATGGGAAATGTGTGTGGTGTACGTTGAAATTGCATATACTCGTAAACGAAGTCACCAATCTGTGTGAGACACGTACATGTCCAACATAAACATACATACGATTCTATTACAGTCGTTTTCCTGTATCACGTACTTCCCCCAACCTACAAGTACTTTATATTATAGTAAGTTCATAGAGAGTTTGAAGGAAATTAGAGATAGGCAGAACAGAGCAATCAACACTGACGAATGTTTTACATCTCGTGGTTCAAATTACGGGTGTACGTGATAAGCTCGGGAAATATAATTTAAACGAGTTTAATACAGTCACGTGACTACCGGAAATCTCGTTAAACTTTTCCGAGTTGATTGAATCTCGAATTTTCTACTAATGAGTTAGTAAATTACGATCTACCGTTTATGTATGCATTTTTGGAGCGAGCCCTTCCAACGTAAACCAATTTGAGGACGTACTGGTCGTACCATTAACTGATTTATTAGTACTCGCATGCGCATCGCGTATTAATCATATTTGGGTGCAATACGGAGCTCAAAATAATGCTTTTCCAAAAATATACTTGATTGCTAATGATCAATATATTAATAAATTAGTATTACTACTATGTTCTCGAATTTCAGTTATTGGCATTTCGAAGAATTCGTAATGCCATACTCATTTCATAATTTTTATTATGAAAACACTGGATCAATCTTTTGTTAGAATTAAAAAAAAGCTCCGAAAAAATCGTAGAAAATCGATTTATCGATTTCCGCATACCAGACACTTACAATTAGCGACCAATATTGATGTCAACGTAAAGTTTCTTCTACGAACCTATTACGAAGCATCACCTTTGACTATTGAACTTTGAACTTGATCGTCAGGCAACGTGTCAATAACATTCTACCTTCGTTTGTCAGCTCTAAACGTTTACCGCTATAATTGGAATTTACCGTCTTTGACGTGAATAGAAAGCATTCAAGATCAAAGTATATTAAGAGAAGAGATGAAAAGATGCTGCGAAAAAAAGAGAAGATGACGGTTTCGTAATCGACGCGAACGAACGTGAACTCGACAAATGCCGGTTCTCGGTCAGTGAACGTAACGGCATTTTTTCAAGTTGGCTTTGAACAGAATCGATCACTCGTGACTACTCTCTCAAATGGACAAATGCCACATATCCAGGTAGCTTATTTCGAGGTGTACACACTTCCAAAACAGAAAGAGAAACGAGATCATCGTTTCACAAGGGGTCCATGGTTCGTTTGAGATTGTCAAAAACTTGACGTATTGGAAATTCTAAACAAGCTTCGGTTGCAATCATACTGAGATGAAATTTTTTGTATTTTCAAAACTGTAATACTTTCCAATTTTTACACAAAGATATTTATATTAGTTTTATAACAATTAATTGTTTGTAAATATTATCTTTTCATGAAATATTTAAATATATTATATAATCATATTTATATGCAATTTCATAATAATTATTATATAAAAAGAGTTTTTATCTTTCAAACACATGTGATCGAATCTTATTAGAGTTGAAAACAACTTATGGAAAAAATAAATAACGCATACAGCTTTCGCGAAGATATATTCTCAATTGTTGGCTGGTATCAGGTCGTGCGTGAAAGTATGACTCAATCCGTGAAATATTCTTTGTACGTATTTGGAGCACGTGGATCTGACGTTTTATCTTTATATATATATGCGTGTACCCTTATATATATATATATATAACAAACTATGTGGTTGGGTCTATACAGATCACAGAACTTCAAGCACGTATAGTGAAAGAATACGTGTATTCTCCATTGTGATAGTCGTAGGAAAAGGAAACAACGTGTTCGCAAAAGTAACAACGTTGCACAATTTGTGGCTTCTGGTATTATGATGCGTATCTTCTAGACCTTTTTCGCTCAACGTACATCCATGTACGCAAGTACCATCCATAGTCATGGAACAGGAAGAAAATAAGATTTTGGTATATATGTCACACGAAACGAGAAAGCAAGAAAAAAAGAAACATTGACTTTTATGACCTATTTCAGGTCGTAAAAAAGAGATTTTCTACTTGCCTCAATCCGTGCATCGTTTTACACTGATTCATTTCTGATGAATAAAAATGTGAAGAGCTGTAATTGAATAAGGAATTGATGTATAAAAGGATTTGAATTTATTGACTTTGGTTGAATTCATGTCCAATTATTTTGGAACAACGATGATCCCAAAATTTGATGAACCGTGTCATAGCAAAAAGATTGAAATTATTGTACCAGTCCAAATGAAAAAATATGATTTCAATACTGAAAATTCGTTTGTCTCTTTTTCATTTTGGTATTTTTGAAAAGTTTTTTTAAACTTCCATCTCTTTTCTTTTTGCGTGTCTGCTCCATTGTTGCTTTTGGTACGTTATTTCCTGATCAGATTCTCTACTGAAGCCAATATGAAAATTATATCCAAGAATTAATGTCTCAATCGATAATTGATCAGGTTTAAGGCAGTCACCCCGTGTGATATGTTGAAAAAATCGATTTTTTTTTGCATAAATTGATTTCTATACATGTGTAGGATATACTGATAAAGTGATTTTCCAATATTCGAAGTCGTTGGAAAATTACAGCAGTTAGAAGACCAGGTGTTCGGAGCGCTTGATCGAGAGGTCGGTATCTAAGTATCTAACGTACATAGATGATGGTAGGTGATAAGTATCTAACGTACGTAGGTGATGGAGATAGTAAAACATTTAACGGAATTTTAAATGCCGAACCATACGGAGAAACTTTAGTATCAAAAAAAGAATGCGTGGGCCATGTAAAAAAAAGAATGGGGACACGACTCCGTAATGCAAAAAAAAAATTAATAAAAGAATCGGTGGAAAAGGCGCAGGCAAACTGACTGACAAGATCATCAACGAAATGACAAAGTTCTACGGATTAGCAATTCATCGACATTCAGATCCTGTTGAAGAAATGAAGAAAGAAATTTGGACCACTTTCTTTCATAAAAGTTCGTCAGATGAAAATCCTCAACATCAAAACTGTCCAGAGGGCGAAGACAGCTGGTGCAAATGGCGGCAGGCTGAAGCTAAGGGTGAGCTCAGTCAATTTCATCACGACAAGCCACCTTTAACACCAGTAGTCCAAGCAGCTATCGAGTCTGTGTATGAAGACTTGTCAAGAGATGAACTGTTGGCCTGATGCTTAGGAGCAGAGACGCAGAACAATAATGAATCTCTGAATTCATTAATCTGGACTTTCACTCCAAAACATCTTCACTCCGGCGCCAAAATCGTTGAGATTGCAACATTTTTGGCTGCAATTATCTTTAACGAAGGATTTCAAGGAGTCATAAAAACATTGGCGACAATGGGATGTCCAATTGGCCACGAAGCGCATGCTTACGTGCACCGCCGTGATGAAGCACGTATCGCTCGGTCCGAGCGGCGCGTGAGCGATGTCGTGGAACAAGCCAGGATTGAAGCAAGAGCGCAGCAAGTAGCTTTAAGGGACTTCCAGGAGGAAGAAGAAGGAATTCTCTATGGATCAGGCATAGCAGGTTAATAGTTTATAACTGGCCTCCACGATATCTCAAAAACGGTTTGACCAATTGCTTTGAAATTTTAATGGTAGATTCAGCATATGTATAGTCATCGATTAAACTAAAATAATGCAAAAATTCCGAGCCGTTTTTTTTATAACAAAATAATCGAAAAAAATCATGAAATTTGAAAATCATTTTTCAAAAACATGTCAATTATTCAATTTTCAATATTTTCGAATGATTCTAGTTCATTCGATAGCTACAGCTTCACCGATTAAAATGCCGTTTGGTTTTTTAATTTCAGATAAGCCAATCAGCCGGAATCATGGAGAAAGTCGACAAACTTTTTTTCGACATGGGTGCCTTTGGAGTGGTGCAACATACATTGTGATGAAGATTTTGGTCTGAAAATATTCTGACTTACTGTTGAAATATCAATAAATATATAGTAAAAAGTTCAAATGTTTATATTTTTATTGTTCGTAAAAAAAATCCCGAAAAAAGCTAAAAAAACCGGCCGTCATACGGGGGGACCCCGTTAAGGGTTTACATACGTCCAGCAGCGTCTAAAACGCGCTAAAAAAAACTGTTTTTAGAAGAGATAGCAATAGAAATTAATAAAAATAATTTTTACACATTGTTTATTAGTATTTAAACTTTATAAAAAAATTTATTTCATTTTTTTTTCAAAAATTACAACATAAAAAATCACGTTTCCCGATGCACTATGAAAAAAAAGTTGCTTCACGGTCTGCATTATTTCTTCTTGAAATGCTGATGGATCTGCAAAACGTAAAAAAATTCTTGTAAAGTAAAGTTGTAGTTATAGTCTGTCGAGCCGGATTTTTGAAATTCGAAAAAGTTTGGCAATTTACGACAGTTTAAAAAAAAATGTGCATTTTGTGTCATAAATGTCACACTTTAATTATGTTTATAAATTTTTTTAATCACAACATCAAAAATCCGACTCGACAGACTATAGAGAAAACAATTTCGAATATTTAAAAAAAAAAGCATCAAAAATATTAAAAACTGTATGAGTTATCATGCAGAGCGTGCCAGAAAAAGTAGTTTTGAGAAATATGCATTTAAAGTTTCGTGACTGCCCAACGTGACTGCGTTGGGCAGTCACGTTTTCTATAATAACTTTCGATCTATGGGGAATTTGTACAATCGACTTACATAGAAATACGCCTAAAACTATAGAGAATAATAATCTGTAAAAAAAAAATCGATTTTTTGAAAATTCTGGACGTATGTAAGGCCTTAAATCGTAATTAGAGCTTCTATGTGCATTGCTTAAGCCGGTTTGTGTATTTAGCACACCCTTGAAATTATAACATTGATAGATAATTCGTATACACGTGTTATCATCCTTTTATTAAAGTATGATAGCTGCATGAGCTGATTCGGCATTTTACACACAGGAATACTAAAAATCAAGCTGTACATCCTCTGCACTCTGCACGTGGATTTATTCCACTACTGCTCAAACGATAACTAATGACTATATAATTCCATGGAACTGACGATGAGTGCTTGTGAACTAAACATATATTGACAATGAATAAAATAATGTATACTAATTTATTAATTTTATACACGTATAATGTATTAGTTTATCGTGATAAATTGATTACAGTTTGTTGAATATGCGCCCCAAAAAAGCATGTTTCTTTTGAGCTCCTTTAATTTATCAAACGACATTGGTGAATTTCTCAAGATATTTTCTACTACGTAATGATTTAGAAAATGAGACCGAGAAATCATGATAATTTTTGTAGAGAGAATTTCGGATGAACCACAAGCCCAAAAATAGTTCATTTGAGCTAAAAAAAAGCAATGTTATTTAAGAAAAATGTAAATCGTTCGTCTTTTTTCGTGTTATGCTTAATGAGAAGAAGCCCCGGAATGGCGAGCGACTTTTATTGCCTAATAGTTATGTTTAACCCTCTATATTTTCTATCGTGCATGGTCATGCCGTAGTACAATCTTGAAATTTACGAATACAAGTTGTGAGCAATGACTTTCTCCGTTTTCTCTACAGATGAGCTGTAATTGTCCACTGACTGCGTCGACGGGGCCGACTTTGGCCTCGACATGCGGTGGACCTTCATTTATGCTCTTCATGGGACTTCTCGAGGTCTTTTTGCGGAGTCAATGCGACCTCGAAGATCCTTGCAATCGCCCACATCCACGCGATCGCGCCGATACGAGGTGAGTCATAAGTCCCATCCAATGGAAAAAAAATGATTCAACCTGCTGGACCACAACTACCACAATCGAAAAACCGCAACGGTAAAAGCCGAATAAGGTTCATTTTTATTAGAAATGTTGTGGTTATGGTGTTACGTAATTACTTGGATAACTTTGCACTCATTGCGAGAAACTTCGAGATTGAATTTCAAAAGGCACTTGTACTTATCTAAGTGTCTCAATTGTCATGAATTTCTCACGTTTGTTCCGTTTCCAACAATTGCATTAATCCTCCTTTTATTTCTACATAGTATATCGTTGATTATCTTGCTTTGATTCTTCCCAATTCACTACGATACCACTCTCCTGGAAAATCTACGTGTTTACTGGATTTCTATACTGGTTCCCATGTGCTCTGTCGTAGTTTCTTCAAATTAACAAGTCCACTTCTAATTATTTCTGTATGAAGAGGGACGTCGGTGATTCAGAGGTTGCCAATCACTGAGTGTGGCCAAGTAAACCATTCGTAGTATAGCTGCAGGGCATCGTAATAAAATAGTAATGTTTACTCGTTAAAGGTTACCTATAGAATCATGTTGCCTGGAATGTCATGTTTGCCATCGGTGAAAATGCAATACACTTCGGAAGTATATTTACGCGCATTAAATATATTGCTCCTAGATTCGTTACTGTAACAGATAGCCTCAATATTGCGCCATTAATAAGCCCATTTTTAATAGAAAAAAAGAAACATTTCGAACTAGTTACAAACGAATTGTATGAGCGCCATAAAAGTGTGCTATCATTACAATTTTCCCATCTATTCCATGTTTTATTTTTTATTTTTATTATTTCTGTGTTTCGTTATATTGTGCCAATAATAGTTCGTGTGGATTGTTATGCCGGAGAGATCGCAGGCACGAAAGAATCGTGGTGTCTTTACACGCCCTGTTCTCCTGACGTGCCGTTCTTTTCGTTTCTGTGAGAACGGTACCGCTTTCGGTACACTCCCGGATTCTCTCTTCTGCTTACTTCGACATCGCGCCATAAATATCGTTCGAGCTCTATCGCACAGACGTGGACGAAGCCCGCTTTAATCTAATAAAACGATTCACTTTCATGTCGAAACGAAATCAGGATAAGAGGATACTTGGTTGTTTATACAAACATTCGTTTGGTAATCCGACTGTTATGAACACAAAGTTCAGCTGTGCTCTGGATTCGATATTATCGGCTTTTGGTTTTTTGAATCCACAGCCGTCGTTCAGAATTCAGAAGATTTCCCAGATACTAAAATGTCAATCGTAAAAATTAGATAACACCGATACTTGTAAAAACTAAATTGATTTTTCGTTCTTAATAGTTCCCAAAGGTCTACTTTGAATTTCAAATTATCGACATCAATAATTTAACATTTTTCATTGAATCTATTTATTAGTTTTTTTCTTTTATTCGATTCGTCAACTTTGTTGCTTGATATTGTGATTCAAATCTATATACATTTGTTAAGTATACCTTTCGTTGTCGATCGCAATACAAACAAATTTTAATATTTCACAAAAAGTTGTTTGTTCAAGCGATCGCAATCGCGTAACAAATAAAAAAAACAGTCAAAATATGAACGATCCACTTCATTATGCCATTTGTGGGAATTACCCATGAGCCATGTGTTTTCGTCGATTTCGTTCGATGCCACATCTCGGACTTACCCTCGTAACAATCCTGGTTTCTCTTTTGGGACAAGTACAAGTATTTTTTTTAGGCTTTAACATCGCGAATAAAAAAACCCAGAAATTTCTCGATATGTTTTTTCGCTCCGTAGTTATTTTCAATTTCTCGAGATCATCTGGATCGTTACAAATTTTTCTGGAAATAGATACTAAAGATGTACAACGATAAATTTTGAAAAAACCCACCTAAAAGGCCCTGTCGATAGAATAATAATAGTACGAGAGAAGGAATGGGACTCGTTGAATAAATTTTTCCCTTTGGTCACGATCGCAGTAGGCAATACATTTTTTTATTCCCCCGAGATCTGGAATAGGGTCCGCGAAGACGGACTCTCGCGTCTGCATAATGTAATCTTTACCTCAGATTGTACGATATTCTATAGAAGTATAGATATATACCAACGACATGTCTCCCGAGCCCCGCTTTAATACTTGCGCAAGGGATACTCGCGGAGGACGAGAGGAAAATATCGAGAGCTCTCAGCTTAGCCCCGAGCGATTTGCGCAAGCGGGATCAAGATCTGGGTTCATTTGTTATGCTCTTTCGTTGGCAACGTATTTTTCGATTATGAGCGCAATATATGAATACAAAAAATTTCATTGTTGTTCAAGTGTGTGGTTGTAAATAATTGGAACTTACTCACGCGTATAATAACGATGAACTCTGGCAACCTTTGTCCTTGGTTAGATTTAAAAGATCAAGAATTATGATCGATTTTGTTCTTCTAAACCTCTTATAGGATCCAAACCCATATCTATAATTGCTATTTTGTCACGATCTCTGAATTCATTAATCTTTCCTTATTCTTCGATCTCGTAGCTACAATTTTATAGTGATTGGTGGGGGAAGCGGGGGCGCTACTGTGGCTGCGAGATTAGCGGAAGAAGACAATTTTTCAGTCTTACTTATCGAAGCCGGTAATGACGAACCAACCGGCACCCAGATCCCATCATTTTTCTTCAATTTTCTTGGTAGCGATATCGATTGGAAGTACAATACAGAGAGCGAATCCGATGCTTGTCTCAACAAGGATGATCGGCGTTGCTATTGGCCACGTGGAAAAGTTAGTACATATTATTATCATGCTTTTTGGTTGATTTATTCAGTTAATAACAAATCACCTATTAAACAACCATTTTCATGATGAAACTTAATAAACATAGTGCGGTGAATTGCTTATTCGAGTGGAAATAAAACTGCGAGCTGTAAATATAAAAAAAAGTTGACAAACTTCCGTTCTTTTTTCCTTTTTTTGTTTCCTTTTACTTCGTAAAATGTAAAATACATCATTGCACAATTTGTACTATCACCGAGCCATTAAACATGCCTCGTACATTGGAACGTAACGAGACTATGCATGCAAACATTCATTCCTAATTAACTCCTGATTTCTATTCACCGACGATACTTAAAAAAAAGAAGAATACGAAAAAAAAAGTTTACATATAAACCGAAGAACGTTTCCACCGAATACAGGTTCTCGGTGGCACGAGTGTAATGAACGGTATGACCTACATGAGAGGATCTCGAAAGGATTACGATGATTGGGTCAGGCTGGGTAATCCTGGTTGGTCCTATCAGGACGTTTTGCCATTCTTTATCAAGAGCGAGGACAATCAGCAAGTTAACGACATGGATTACGGTTATCATGGTATCGGTGGTCCACTGACTGTTACGCAATTCCCATATCATCCACCCCTCAGTCATGCAATTATCGAGGCCGGCAGAGAATTAGGTCGGGTCTATATGTAATTAATAAACTAAGCACTGATGTAAACTTGCTATGACGTTAATCGTCAGCTCTGTTAGTTAAAACCTCTGTACAGTTAAGACCCGGTAGAACTCGACTCGTTATCCCAATTTTTTACTATTTAAACCTCTTTTTTCGATAATAATCTTCCATAATGTAATAATATCGTCTTAACTAATAATTTATCGAATTATCAAAACAGGATATGCAAACGTTGATCTCAATGGCAAAACTCACACCGGTTTCGCAATTGCTCAGACGACTTCGAGAAATGGTTCAAGATTATCGACTGCACGTGCCTTCTTAAGACCAGCGAAAAATCGTCCCAATCTTCATATTATGTTGAATTCAACCGCGACGAGAATTCTTTTCGATCAGAACAAGCAGGCCGTTGGTGTCGAATTCTCTCACGATGATAAAATTCATCGGGTTGCTGTGACCAAGGAAGTCATCGTGAGTGGAGGTAAAGTCTTTCACATAAAAGTCTGTTCAAATTTGTTCATCTTAAATTAATCATTGAGCTATGTTCGAACAGTAGAGACTTTTACAAACTTATTTTTTTTTCCAACGTAAGTTACCTTGACCATTTTCTTACCGCAATAAATAAGTGGTTCATAAAATCAATAATTATGAAGCAACGTTTAATACACGTAGCTCAATACTGATTGATATCTATCAATTTTATTGTCTACATTTTCAGGAGCTGTAAACTCGCCTCAAATTCTTTTGAACAGTGGAATCGGACCTCGAGAAGAATTGGCTGCTGTCGGGATTCCAGTTATTCAGGATTTGCCTGGAGTTGGAAAAAATCTTCATAACCACGTCGCCTATGCTCTTGCATTCACGATAAACGATACGGATACGACCCCTCTTAATTGGGCTACAGCTATGGAATATTTACTCTTCAGGGATGGACTTATGTCTGGCACAGGTATTTATAAACAACGTTATAGCATAAAGGAGAACAAAACACTTAAAAAAATGCAATTATTGTAAACAGATGTGACTTTCCATAACCCGCTTTTTCAATTCGTAATAATGTTGAGAAATTTCTGTACAAGCCCACATTTTTGTTACAATTAATCTCGGTTATTTTTTATTTTTTAATGCGATTATTGAAGCAAACTTCGTACTATAACGAATTAGTACCCAGTTAAAAATAAGTTTGGAATTAACTTGAGAAAAGAAAATTGAGTGCATGCAATTTTAATAACGTTGAATAATTCAGTAATTAATTAAACTTTCAATTTCTCTCTTTATCTCTCTTTGTTGTTTGCTCTTTTCTTGAGAGAATTAGCGTGTAATTGCGATGAAGATGGTCAATCAAACATCGCGATCGATAGCATGATTATTAATCAAGCGGATGCAAAAACGTAAATTCTTATATTGTGATAAATGCTCCGATATTAAACGGTCCGCAGACTCTGACACGGGAAGCCCGCATATCTCTACAAAAGTGTGCGAGTAAGGATAGTATATCCCCAGCACAGTGAAAGCGTATTGCGCAATGATCTCATTCGTGACTGACGTTCGTGATGCAACCGCTTTTCCGATTCGCGGCCGTCGCGTTGTCACACTTCATCCCTTTCCCGCGTGTTGATGTCTGTCACGATTTTAATTAATTTATATCGAAACTGTATCGATAACATTATTATCGGGCTTTCGCGTAATTATGCAAAGCTGTTTTTTTTCATCCGACTAAAAAATGTTGCCAAAGAATACTAATAATTTAATTCAGTTGAATCGAACCAAATCATAATACAGATTTTAATCGTCCCGAACTAATCAATTAATTGTCGAAAAACAATTTATTTTTTTCAAAATTTGCTTAATTTACAAAAATATGATTTACAATTTTATATCTCATATAATTTCCTTTTAGTAAACAAATTATTTTATGAGAATAAATTTCGTAATTGTTTGTTTTCAATCAATTATTCTCATCGTGCTACTTATTTACCAACGGATTTTTATTTTTCATTTATTTTCTCATTTACACGTTCTGTTCGCCATATTTCGTATTTATTATTATATTAGGTAACCCGTTAATATCTCATTAAGGATACCAATTAAGCCAATTAATTCACAATAATCCGTTTATAATTTGTCGTTCGTACGACCGGCGGACCTTTATTTCTTTTAGGCTAAAGCTCGGTCATTAGTAGAATTAATTTTATCGGGCAACTACAGAAATACGTTTCACGTAGTGTTGCTGGAATTCCCAACGAGTTTTGATTATATCTTTTTGCTGGCGTATCGCTCCACAAAATCGACTAAATAACGTGGGCGCCTTTCACGAATGCGAATAACTCGCACAAGCACGTGCCCTCAAGGGTTTTAGCAAAATTGTGTACCGAGTCTCGTATGCCTCGGGCCATGAAACTTTTTCTATTTAACACCCGTCAGGTAATCAAGAAACATGCATTTTTATGTTTCACAAATGAGCTTCGATACGTTGTTTTTCATAGGGAAAATCTATGACACGATCTGGCCTAAATCATATCGAAATATTCACATTTATTCAGCCCGAATAAAAGCGTGAACGGAAAAAAAGACAATTAAAATTGACGGATCAAGAGACGCGGTAGCGGCTCGACGCTAAGTATTTTAAAAGAAAAATGCCAGCGCGAGCCCTGCCGCACTCTTATATACGCGAATATGCTGGTTTTATGACGTCATAGCGTTTTTAAATCGCTCTCACGGATAAACCGTTTGAGTAAAAAATTTGAATATTGGTATCGAATTTTTTTCGATTTTTTACATTATTACAATAATTTGTGTATAATTTTCGTACCGTAATTAGACATATTATTCAACCATAGATCATATAATTATTTAAGCAGTCCGAAGGATCGAGAATCGCGTGATAATGACCCAAGGCCAATGACTTTCGTAAATATCCATGTCTAATTGCAACTACCGTGTAAACCAATTCGTTTTATTTTCCTTCTGTTCATGTGCCACTTCTGTTTTTTCTTTAATTCATTATTTTCATCCATCACACAGTGTTGCCCATAATTGCTACGAACTGTTCTGTAATTATGAATATGCATGCACGCACCGTTTGAATTTCGAAATATTTCTATTGCCTCGTGTTGTTTCATTTTTTTCTCTCTTCTTTTTGCGTAAATCGAATTCTCGAACTTCTCACAAGTCTCGTACTTTCGTGCCATTTTTTAACATTCTTTCCACGAATCAACAGAAATCTGTTTCTTTTATTTTCCTAGTGAATCACGTTGCGAAACGTCGGTAATTCATTTATAGTTCACTCGTTTTCACTGTTTGGTACAGAGAAAAAAAGGAACGAGACTGAAAAAGAGAGAAATGTTAGTGAATAAATATTGATAAGCTCCATTTTAATTTCTCATAATTTCCGAATAATTTGGAAAATTATGTTGATTCAAACAAAAAGGACGGATAAGGTTATTTTTCATGAAAAATCGTCGAATAATCGATCGTTTATAAAATTTACTCAAATTTTTATTTAAGTATTCGAACGTCTTTTCATTCGAGCCTAATTTCGTGAAATTTTGTTGTTCAAGGTATATCCGAAGTAACAGCAATGATAAATACAAAATACGCTGATGCTCGAGAAGATCATCCGGATATTCAGTTAATTTTTGGTGGTTATCTCGCGGATTGTGCAGAAACGGGAATGGTCGGTGAGAAAAAAGGAACAAATCGTTCGATCTATATAATTCCAACGTTACTGCATCCGAAGAGTCGTGGATATTTGCGTCTCCGTAACAACGATCCTCTGTCAAAGCCAATGATTTATCCGAAATATTTGACGCATCCGGACGACGTCGGTGCCCTGATTGAAGGCATTAAATTTTCTATACGTCTCGCCGAGTCTCAAACGCTCTCGCGTTATGGTTTTCAATTGGATCGAACGCCGGTTAAAAATTGTGAACATTTGAAATTCGGATGTGACGCTTATTGGGAATGCGCAATTAAGCATGACACCGCACCGGAAAATCATCAAGCTGGCTCTTGCAAAATGGGCTCAGCGAGCGATCAATCAGCTGTGGTTGACAGTCGTCTTAGGGTGCGAGGAGTTCGCGGTGTGCGTGTCGCCGATACTAGCATCATGCCCAAAGTCACTTCTGGTAATACGAATGCACCTGCGATCATGATCGGCGAGCGTGCCGCCGATTTCCTCAAACGAAAGTGGCTCGGTGATTCCAATGCGCGAAACAGATATTGAGCTGAATCACAAAAACAACAAACATTAAAATCCACTTCCATATATTTACAGATGTTTTATTTTATCTTTATTTTTTATGTAGATTATGTGTAGATGCGGCCCCACGAGATAAACAAATCGTTCGAAAGAATCTGTTACGTGAACTATAAATGCAAACTCGATCGATTACATTCGATTGAACTTTTTCGCCTAATTTTCATACAAGCTCGTACTGAAACTTCGAAAATGATTAAAATTTGATTTTCATCTGAAATTTAAATCTCAATATTGAATTATTTTACACAGCACCAAATTGCGTTTTCGTGAAATAATAATCACAAGTTTTTTTAAATTTGAAAATGCAAGTGAAACATATGAAAATATATTCAGTCCATCGAATGATTAATTCCAAACAAATATTACGATAAAAAATAACATGCTTTGATATTAAAATTCGTATATATATTTTTGTCGTGGGGGCAAAATCGAAAAACGTACGATTCGTAAGAGCGTGAACGATGAATGATCCTCAAGCTATGATAACTCTCTTTTTCGGTGAGGCTGGACGTGTATATGTCTCTTTTCTCGTTTATCACTACGGTACAGTGCTTTTATTTCTTCAATTCTTTTTGTTTTATCCTCCCGCTGTATCATAACAAACAAACGATTATAAAGGATGTATGGAGAGAGTATCGCGTTTACATTGTACGGACACTGTATCGCAGTATTCGCTGTAATAATTCACTATTCGTTATACCTCGTTGAGCTTCAATAGATTGTGCACAGTATTATTCGTACGTACGTGTTTATTTTGCTGTGAGAATCTCGAGCTTTCATGACTATGTACAAAAAAACCCCGACTCGCTGTAATCAAACTATATTAATTAATTGACATCGAAACTTGATCCGATTACAATTGTTTATTTTATACTTCCACGCTCCTATTTTTTTTTTTTTTTTTTATAAATTCCAGTGAAAAGCCACAAGAAATCGACGTATAAAAGGGGGGAAATATCGATGATATAAAGTATTTTAAAAAATCAGTCTGATCGTCAAGGAAAATGGTTACCGGTAAAATTTCATTGAAGATCAATTAAAGTTCCAGGAAGTTACGAGAGCATAGAAATCTTATCGATAAAAGCTCTAGATTTACACAAAACGTGTAGTAGGGCTCGATAATCGTCTATCATACGTCGCCAGTTTCACCAGACTCTGAGAGAAGCGAGAGAGAGAGAGAGAGAGAGAGAGAGAGAGAGAGAGGCAACAGAACGAGCAAGATACAGACTCCAAGCCGGAGTTGCAGAGTCACAATTTCGAAACAGTAGGTCGCGATCGCGCGTTTTAAACGCGTCACATACAATCGCAGAGTGCTCTGGTACGATCCAACAAAAAACATCGTTGAAAGACGCAATTATACATTTAAAAAAAAACACTTTACACGTTAATTCGTTCTACATAATAATATGGTTGATCCAACATTGTCTCGTCGATTTATTCACTCAGTCACTGCTCGTCGTCTCGAGACTCGTAGTTACCCTAAAAAGTTTAAAATCTTGGTCGATCGTTGGACCGACGAGTTACCTATTGATTGAATTTTCACGTAAAACGTCAAGTAATTCAAGCTCTATTTTATTTTACCGGACGTGAGAATCATGAAAATTTAGTTAGAGCTATTTCAGAAAGCGTTTCGTGGCTAAACCAATATTTCAATTTGCTATCCAATCGAGCGATTTCGGTGACGAAATAGTATCAACTATTTTCGTCAACTTCAAACATCGATTTCCCCACTTTTTCTTTGAAATCCGACTCGTGAAGCTCAATCATAAGAAAATTGGTAACAAGATACTTAGCAATCAAAAAGCAGTTCGAGAAATTCGGCAGTGAAATTAAAATCAAGCACAATGTTAAGAATCAGTGGATTCTTGGGAATTATTCTCGCTGGATATTTTTTTGCTGGCTGGAACTTTGTGGATTCGTCCGTAAGTAGTATAAAATTTTGTTTTTGAAATATTTTTTTCTAAGGCTTTATTGCACGACATTCGTTCCTCTGCAATATCCAAAGTTCATACAATTATCACCTGATTAACGTTAAAAAAAAATTTTTCAGGGAATCAGAGAGGATATCGCTGTCGTTCGTATCTGCAATGTCAGCGACCCCGTGGATCTTGACGTATTCAACGATTACATGATGCATCACGATTTTCAGCATTTGAAGAACCACTCGAGAGAATTATCGGTAATATCGGATACTTGTTTGTTGATTTAACCAAAAAAGCGAAACGTTTTTCGAGCGATAAAATATGTTGATATAATTAAGTTCAAAATTGACCATCAGTTCGTTACAATCAAATCTAATCCACTTTTTGGACGAATCATTGAAGCCCTTCGTAGCGCACTTCAATTTATATTAAAAAACGTTCATTGCTTACTGAAACGATTTGCTTTTTCTCAATCCATCATCAGCACAATTGTGATCACTTGTTCATTGAACTCGTGTACCCAATCCGTTCGTCGAATGAATCAATCAAATTTTAATTTCGATTGTTATGTTTTTTCCTTGTCTGAATTCCTCTTCAACGATTAAATATAACGCACTCGGCAGTAGAATTAGCAAATTGAAATGTTCTTTGGAGTTGTTCTACGAATTTATTCGTTTCCAAACGATATTACTATCGATTTATTTGCTTGCAGTGTTTTCTTCTTTGTATCTACAACCAATACAAATGGGTACGTAAAATGAGAAATGATTTTCTTTTCAAGATGATTCGATTGTTCAAATGTTCACTGAAGTTCAAACTTTATTCCAGATGAATCGTCATGGTAGCTTCAGACTCAATAAAATAAAGTCGTGGATGAGTAACTCAAATTTAAGCCTTATTGACCAAGAAATTTTGCTTCACAAATGCATAAGAATGGGTGAGCCAAACAAATGTATTTCATTCATTTTCGATATAATAATCGTGTATGGAATTTCATTAACGATTTAAATGAAATATTTATCTTAGCGGAATTATCGGATCCGTGTACCAGAGCTCGTCAATTCACGGAATGCTTCTGGTTGAATCATCAGGTACTGTAAATTAATGTATTAAAAGTTTAATTGATACGAAAATATGATGTTGAAGCTTGCATCGCGAGGATGTAACGAAATTTCGTTATTTTTTGCTAAACAGAGTCCTAAATTTATACGTAGTGTTTGGCTACAATAATTGGAAAATCTTTTTTTCGGACCTAAAAACTGAATCTGTGAGAAAAATTGAGACGATTCCAAAAATTAAAGAATACATATTTTTCCCTGCATTCGAACGGGACAAACTTCAATAGCATCAAAAAGTAAATAGTCATTTCATTGATTCAAACTTTATTAATCACAATTCATACATATTAATACTGATAGTGTTATCGGTTCCGTCACAGAATCGAAATTGCGTCCATTCATTGACCTTCACTTATTAATGTTGCTTATTTTAATATTTTATTTATAAACCTAAGATTCACACACTTTTTGGTACGTTTTTGTCTGAAGATTCCTCTATGATTTTTTTTTTTTATGCCACAGGGCACAGATTCCTTGGCCGATAATAATCACACGTTACATACGATAATTGGGAAAAAAAATGTCATGTAGCAATTGTGGGACTCGAGATGAAATGTCATTATTTCAACCTCGTCAAGAAAAGCATCAAAGATCGCCCGCAAACTTTCTGCTATCTTAATGAGATTATGGAGTCGATGATAAGTGATTTTTCCTGTTTAGCCTCGGCAGATTTGTGTCATACGTAGTTGCCATTGAAAGTGTCATTGACGAGATTAATCGAAAAAGCTGCGCTTTCGATAACCACATTTGTACATTCGTCGAATCTTTTGAATGTCTTTCTTGCTAAAACCTTCGCGTTGTCCCAGCTCGACTTTAGTCTTTCCTTGGAATATCTCGCCAATGAGATTCAACAGACCGCCAGGTTCCTGCAAAATGTGACAGTGTTTAGTCGTAAATAAATTGTAATTTATAATGAAAAATTAAAGGAACGACATAATGGAGAAATTTTTCTCCATTTCTTCACGACGCATTTTGATGCAAAACAAAATTAAACAATTTTTATACATATGTAAGTGTATTGTAATGTATCTGAAAAATAGAAAAAAATTAAACATGTTTTTTGAAATTGACGACGTGCCTGCTTTGAAAATTGTATAAATTGATCTTTAGTGAATTTTAATTTCAGGAAATCATCAAAAATTTTGTTGTCATAAAGCAAAATTTCTATTCCATCCTTGCGAAACAATAACCATAGAAAATTGAAATTTCGGTATCAAAAAACGAAGCAGACCATTGAGATCAAGTAATTGAATTAAAAGTTCGGTAGGTACGCGTTTAAAACTCCCGTACTCGGGAATTGATACGATGAGAGTATCTACGTTGACAATAGCTTGGTAATAAATTAATGAAACTAATGAATAATAAGCCACATTGGCAAGCAGGCCGCATACAGCACTTTGGTTAATCCGGGGAGACTCGTGAATTTTCCCAGTATAATTATTACTATTTAGAAAATTATATGCGGCAATTAACGAGCTAGAAATATGTGTGGTTCATTAAAAACGTAAGTGCATGATACAAAAATCCAACCAAAATCAATCTCAAAGTAACAAAATGAGTAGAAAATGTTTTTTTAAACATCTTCTACTCATTTTGTTATTTTTTATTATTTTTTAATTGTTATTTCATTATTCGTCTTCACAAAAGTGAAGACGAATAATTTCGGAAGCCTTTTTCCGATCATTTTTTCTATAGATCTTTCTCAATAAATTTTTCATTACTAATTATTGTGATGTTGAATTTTTAACTAACATTAGTTTAAAATATTCGGGCACTCACTTTAGATAGTATAGTGGGATGACCATTAACGGTAAATGCATTTGCCGAATAGTGCATAACACTACCATAATCATATCTAACCCCGAAAGCATTCGATGACTTTCTAGTTGCTTTTTCGAAATTAGCCCTTCGATCTATAATAATAGAGGTGAATGAATTAAAAAAAAATAATAGTAGACAACTCAAGTTTAATTTAAGTCTGACAAACTTCCCAAATTTCTTACATTCCAATCAGAACAAATTATTATCATTAATTATTCCTCCCCCCTCCCGCCCCCCGCGCCCCTTTTCATACTTATTTAGCTCAATAAAGATTAAAATTCTACTTACTTGGCATTATATTATTCCATACAATTGTAACGTAATCATCCCTCTCGTATCGACTCTGCTCGTGAAGAAAACCGATTGCATGCATGAGCTCGTGTATTACAGTTCCTATTTTCGTAACGCATCCGGGCACTTGAAGATTTACATCTTGTACTCCACCGGTACGACCGACGCTGCTCCAACAACCGGTATTACCGGCTGTTATTCTTATGTAGTCACTTTCCTCGCCGTGGTAAGGTTTGAATTTTATGCAGGTGTGTTCGTGGTACTGCGCCATGGCGTCTAAGATCAATTTCTTCTGACTCGGATCTAAAATTTAATGATTTATTTCAACCAAACTGTACTTCATTTTTTTTTAACTTTATTTCACACTTTTTGAAGTACTTCGATGTTTCTAAAAACTTGGTGTCTTCTTGACGGTTTCCAACGGAAACTTACTGAAATAAGGGCTTATCATGTAAGGCACGATGCCTCCGGGCCATCGCGTACTTTCAGCAGTCAATCCGTTACGGCCCAATCCGCGCGGAAAGAGAATATCACCCTCAGCGTATTCACCGAGTTCCTCGGGATTTACCTCGGCGCCGATGTGCCATTCGGCAACTTTTGCACCGGTCGCATTGCTCGGAATACCGAACATCGATTGCTCGAGATGCGATAAATGTGGTAATATATCTTCGGAACTATCAACATCGTTTTTGTATCGATCACTGCGCGGAAAGAATGGCCAAGCTTTTGCCATACTTGAGATCAGGAGGACGTTCATGATCAGGGACAATCGGAAATCCATTTTTTTTTATCTAAAAAAAATATTATGTCAAGTTTAAAGTTGTAGATTTAAGGGTGAAATATTTGTGAAATAATGTTGAAAGATAGACTACAAATTTTTTGAATTTCATTCTCTTAAAGTGGAAAGTGCACATTTCTGAAAATAAAGTGATCAAATTTTACCTTGCGAAATTCTCGTTTTGCAAAATTGTTAATAAAAATGCTTCAACTTAATTTTACGTTGAAATGGTGTTTGAAAATTTGGCTCAATTGTTCCGGTGTCCTGATCAAAACTGATGAACTTCCGATTGTAGATGGGCCTTTTTATACACAACCAATTCGAGCAGAATAAAGTTCCGGCGAATTCCCCACCCCCAATGATATTTCCACCACCATTATTCGCTCATGTTCATTCTACAATCTCAAAAAGTTGACGCATGTACACACGGAAGTATCGAGGCCGTTGCTGATAACCGTGGACTTTGGGTACCGGAAGTTCAAATTTATTATATCGTCCCACAAAACATATGAACATGGCGGGAAGAGGACCGTAACGATCATTTCTTCTTTTTTTCCTTCACCTTTTTTCTCCCCTTTTACATCCTCGTATATTCGCCCACCGATGGCCGTGGTATCACGTGCGTTCGGCAAACTTGTTTTTTCATTTCTTTCGATGTGCTAATAACCACGTGATAATAAAATTCAAAGTTGATGTATACAAATGAAAAGTATTCCACGCAAACGCGAAATTGACCCTCAGTTTTTTTAGGACTCAATTTTTTTGGAATTATTAACGCTTGTGAAAAAATAGCCTTCATTTGGATAATTTTTTGATGAAAAAGATTTGAAGTAAATTTCATCAACAAAATCTATGAAAAATTGATTTGATTGTTATTCTATTCATAAAATTATATGAATATTTTTACATCATGTTTGACGAAAAAAAATCCTGCTCAATAATGAATACTTCCCGATCTACTCTGAAATACGTAAAAATTAATGAACCACATTTCAAAGTTAATAAGAATTGAACATAAGTCGACTTGCAATAAAATTCCCTATATACGAGTCCTCATGAATTCAAGAAGGAATAAAAAAGTGAACGATAGTTGTATTGGCAATCATAGGATCTTTAGCCCGACCACACATGTCATTGACTTCTAGGTTTATACACATGCAAATTCGCCAAAAAAACAAACACATAAATCCGTCATTATTGTAGTCAAAGCCGAAATCCTTGCATAATCCCCTCTTCTTTGATTCTCTTTTTCTCGTGCTCTCTTCTTTCTCGGATAAAGAGTAAGGTAAAATGGAGAGTCGCATTCTTGAAGGTCATGACTCGACGGGTGGCGAACCCCGACTGAATCATCGAAGGTTTATTGAATTTATCGATGCCATACGCCTTCGCAAAATAAGCCTCGTAAAGATGGCGAATTGAAAGAGAAAAAGAGAGAGCAAGAGGAAAAGGAAAAAAGGAGTTTACATTGCCACGTAAGCTGCTTCAAAGAACGCATTCAGCAGTATTATCAATACTATCAAAGATCGTATCTCGTGAGCTGGAGAGCGTTTGGAACTCACGTGACAATTTGCAGAATTATATATATTTCCAAAATTACCGAGCACTTGCATATAAAATTAAATAATAATTATTTTGGGATATTCTTTGAAGGGAAATTGTGATTTTTTATATCGTACTTTTGACCTTGACACGAGATCTTAAGATCCATTCCTATATCGTTTATATCTAAAGCATATCGAACAGTAAAGTTCGTCATCACTCTGACATTAATACGTGCATCAATCCCAGAGATAAAAAATGAATGAAGATATAAGAACATATCCGATGCCATGGATTGACTGCGTTTACACAAGAGATCGAGAGGGAAGGACAAGTCCTTCACGTATAATAATAGTTGAAAGGATTATGAAATAAATTATGTCAAAAATACTACAAGATAAAGTTCGATCGGTAATAAAAATACATAAAGTGAATTTAATTGCCTCGTTAATTGAAAAGGACGTTCAAATTATTGCTTCGTTCGTGTCAGTTATTTTTGTCTCTTGACAATCATGAGAGGAAGGACAAGTTCTTGATATGTAATAATCGTCTTAATTACCATGGGAATGAATAATTTTTAAAAAGAATATACAAATTAATAAAATTATTTTTTATTCGTAAATCATCGAATAACCTCGATTTCAACATTACGACAATGCCAAAAGGCCTAAATCGTGATTGCTCAAGCAGAAGATTTTTTTCCTTCTTATCTGAGACACGTTGCGGATTTGACCCCTAAGGTCTGCAAAGAAACATATTTTATCAGTAACTCGAAAGTACACGAACCTTCAACGAGAGATAGGATTACACCTTGTGTAAGTTTCTTGTAATTATTTTAACAGAGAAAACGGCTTTATTATCATGGACAAACCGGTCCGAAATCATTGCCCTTCTTCGTGTCGGTCTAGGCTTTATTTTCTAGGAACAAAATTTGCATAGATACATTTTTTATAACTCGTTCTACCTAGAGATAATAATTCTTCTAAGTTTATAAATTATTAAATTAACAGCTCTCATCGTCTCATTTCGTTCTTATTTCGCTTGGACATACGTTCCTCTTTTCTTTTAGTTTCACATGTTTACAACAAATTGGGATAGAACAAAAACTTCTCTCTATTTCTTATTACTCTAAAACACCTTGGCTCTTAAATTAATTAAATTAAATTAAATTAAGTTGTTATAAAAATATACTCTTCAACATATCTGCTCCTGTTTCGTTTTTTATCTTAAATGTCTCCACTCATTATAAGGTATGGATCCAATATATTACTACTCCAAAACATATATCACTATTCCAATAGTTATACTGTTCCAAAATTCCAGTTAATATGATTGGCGATATTTTACTATGGAATATTACTACTCTGAACTATCACTACTATAATCTACATCACTATTCTACACGTAGAAAAAAAGTTCTCGATCAGAATAAGTGTGCGGTTTAATCAAAAACTAGAGTATTGGCTTAATACTTTATAATATTGTGATGATTATATAATGTCATTGGTACCCCGTAATGAGATATATGGTTGATCCAACGATTTTTTCCCTCAGTATAATTGAGCAATAATTTTTCTTTACTCGTCATAAAGTATGCTCCAAAATATTACTATTTCCAAACATGAAGACTCTAATAGTTACACTGAACCAAAATTCCTAACCGGAGTAGTGATATTAGGTGGAGTTCTATAGTTACATGATATTAAGTAGTGATATTAAGGGACTAAAATGTCTCGGAGTCATTTTTGATACCATTTCGCTGGCAAAATACATGAACAAATTTAGTGAACGGCATTTCAAAGGGGAGGAATCCTGCTTCATTTTGTTTTTTTTGGAAATTCTCTATGATATTTTTTACATCCAGTACGTTGTTTTGAACATGAACGTTTTTCGACTTTTTATTTTGCCTCTACTGTTGGACCGCGTTTTTATAAGTATTTTTTTAAGTGAGTTCCTTCAATCAAAATCTCAAAAAAGGCAGCTCAAGCTCTAATTTTCTTTTTTAAAAAGTTTTGTGCGATTTTTTTTCGCATAGTTATTCCATTTTTGGCAAATAAAAGACCGAATTTAGAAAATGCCGCGTAACACGAGACTCGTGGGTTTGAAAAAAAATCTCAGGAAACTAAAAAGCTGCGTCCGTTTTTGTTGATTTTGCAAGAATTTTTTCAGAATGTTTTTTCGAATATTTTTTTCACCCGAATTCCGACCAATGGAAGCTTGGTATTTAACATCACGCGATACCAGCAGGACGAAATTATATGTCGGTAATTTTTCGAAAATTTCCCTGCTGTTACTAGGTAACAAGCAAAAAATTCTCAATAGCTTGTAACTTACGTGAGTGTCAGAAACATCAAAGTTATCGAGATTATTATTTTGTCCTGCTGGTATACCACGTGATGTTAAATACCAAACCCCTATTGGTTGAAATTCAGGTGAAAAAAATAATTTGCCGAATACCTCTCGAGCTTGGAAATTAATCAAGTATTTCCCTCAAGCTTGCCTGCCTAGCGACATGCGCGTGAAGTTTGGCACAAAATCCTTCGCGCTGTACGCTCGGAATTTTGATCTGCCAAACATCACGCGCCTGTTGCTAGGCAACAAAGCTATCATCGGGGAAATACCACCTGATAATTTCCAAGCTCTCGGGGTATTATAACTGAATATTTTTTTTTCAACCATTTGTGGTCAAAACTTCGACTAATTGATTGTCATACCTTGAGAACTATGGGGTTTGTGATAAAATACCAAGAGGGAAAAAAGTTTTACTTTTTAGTTTTGAACGTAATAGAATTGTTTAATATTTTTTTTTGAACTTTTTTTTTGATTAACAAACTTGAAAGGTGAAAAAAAGTTTTTGAAAAAAATCTGAAAAAATTCCACCGTGTTCGCAATGAAAAAATACAACTTTTTCCCCTATTGGTATTTTATCAAATACCTCATTGATTTTGAGTTATAGCAATCAGTTTATCAAAGTTTTGACCAAACATGTTTGAAAAAAAAATATCGCAAGAAAATTCTGAAAAAAGTCTGGTCAATTCAATGGAAATGAACGGAGTTTTTTACTCTCTTGAGGTTTTCTTTTAAACCTATTAAGTCTCGTGTTACGCGGCATATTTTAAATTCGATATTTTTTCATTAAAAATGGAATAACTATGCGAAAAAAATCGCACAAAACTTTTTAAAAAACAAAATTGAAGCTTGAGCTGCCTTTTTTGAGATTTTGGTTGGAGGAACTCACTTAAAAAATTCCATCTCAAAACACGATCCAACAGTAGAGGTAAAATGAAAAGGCGAAAAATGTTCATGTTCAAAATAAAGTACTGGATGTAAAAAATATCATTGAGAATTTCCAAAAAAAAGCGAAATGAAGCGGAATTCCTCCCCTTTGAAATTCCGTTTACTAAATTCGTTTATGTATACTGCCGGCGAAATAGCATCAAAAATGGCTCTGAGACATTTTCGTAATTTTTTCCGGAAACTTTTTGCCGCTAGTGTATAGACAAATCTGAAATTGCACTTAATATCGCTACTCCAGAAAGGAGTTTTAACTATTAGAGTAGTGATGTTTGGAAATGGTAACATTTCCAAAAATATCGCTACTCTATGAGAGTTGTGACATTTTGAAGTAGGATTATAATATTTTGGAGTATATTTCACATGATCAATAGAGAAAATTTACAACTCAATTTGGGTAGTGATAACCCTTAACGTTAACCGTCACGGGTTGTAAGGGTAAAGGTCAACGTTTTTCGACACTATTCCAGTCAACGTGGACAATTCTGTCCGACGTACTTTTCGTCTAATCAACAGAATGAGAAAAATATCAAAAATTTCACGTACTTAGTTTGATCTATATAATCAAACGTTATGCTTAGATATTTCTATAATTAGGATCACTGCCGAATAAGCTGGGGTGACAAATTTTTCAGTACTCATGGAAATTCAAAGAGACCTGGACACGAATGACCCACGTTGACCGGGCGAGGGTCAAGATTAGAGATGAAACAGGAGTAGATATGGTAAAACTCATGAAAATTCAAAGACACCCGGATACGAATGACCCACGTTGACCAGGCGAGGTTCATGATTAAAGATGAAAGAGGAGTAGATATGGTAAAAAGTAGAAATGTTATGCTAAAACAATTATTTTAAGGATTCTAGTTTTGAGGCTTTCACGATCATTATTGTTACAATAGTTTATGGCTTCCGGATGGATGCCGTGTAGAGTTTCAGCGTATTGCTGACGGCAAACGTTACAGTTTGCATCATCAAGGCTGAGAGCTCCGATACTGAAGTTCCCTGGTCTCAGGTAGTCCTTATATACGCACGGTCATCGTTCTGGATGACTGCACCAGCCAATCAGAGTTTTTGATTGATCAGCTGGTCAATTAAAAAACCGGGAGGAGGTCCACCCAATCTGGCGCACCGTCCCCTTCCGGTTTTTTAATTGACCAGCTGATCAATCAAAAACTCTGGCTGGTGCAGTCATCCAGAACGATGACCGTGCGTATATAAAGACTACCTGAGACCAGGGAGCTTCAGTATCTGAGCTCTCAGCCTTGATGATGCAAACTGTAACGTTTGCCGTCGGCAATACACTATTTTAGGGATGTTTAAGAGCGGAATTATTATGGACTAAAGAAACAAAGGGTAGACTTGTTATACCGCCAAATTTGGCCATAAAACAGATCGACCTTCGTCATTAAAACAGCTATTTTGAAGTTCATTCTCTCCTCTGCAATAGTCAACAACATTTAATTGGAAATTAACATTTTCGTAAAGAGATCTTCAAAGAAAAAGCTACTTCAAATTCACAAAGTTTTCTTTGGATGATGCCAAAGTAAATGCACACCCAATCTGCAGAGTGTACGATCATTTTCCTTTAGGAACCATCGCAGACACTTAATGATGGAAACTTTTCATTCATATCTCAGCATCTTTACAATATAAAGTGTACGGAGCAAAGCTTTAAGTGTGTACCTATATTATGTACTATAGCGTTCATTTCTTTCATCATATATTGATTTTACCCTGGAGGCCTACGGGTGGATATTTTTTTAACCTCCCGGAGAAACGTTTGAGGTCAAAATGATCGCGCCCTAATTAAAATCTATTTTCGTAAAACTCTGTTTTTCCCTTTTTTTTATTTTACACATTCGTTCGGAAGTTAATACAAAAGGTAAACGTTCCGATTAATTACATTTTTGTATTTATATGTTCCGATAAACGAGCGCTAAAATTAAAAAAAACCATTGTTTCCTGTATGGTAAAGTAATACTTCTGGTTTTGCAACGCTGCTCACGCTCCACGCGTGACGTACGATTTTTTAATTAAATAAAACACTATCCGAAACTGGAGATATTGATTTTGGTGACCTAACGAAGTGGTTACGTTTAATCGAACGCAAATATATAAAGATACTCCAATATGCATATCAATTTTAGCTCATGCCTAGTCTATCACAGATGCATCCCAGTTTTTCTGCATGACTGCTGGTCTATTCAATGAACGACGTCAGTGTGCGCGCTCTTGACGTCAATCGAGAATGGAGACAACAGTGCTGCCATCGTGTGAGCGCTACTGGCAAAGCGTCGTTTTTCAAATATACCCGGTAGTCGTCGGTCAGACGGTTGTCACAGCTCTTCCTTGAACGACCTGAGGCCAAAATCAATGCAACCTCGAGCAAGCTTTACCGTAAAAACATTGTTTTAAACCGAACAATTGTTGTCGTTTCCGCGATATTTCACGTTTTCGCGTTTGTTAATTTACGATCAATTTGCCTCGTGATGGAATCAACCATCGTAAATCTTGAACAAAGTGTAAGTTTTTCAAACGATCTAGGTTAACCACTAATGTAAATTAAAGACATATTAATTTATAACTTGTATTTACAATTTTCCAGGTTAAGGAAGCCGATGGAAAATTGGGTATGATCACTTGGCGAATCGACGCTTTCGAGAAAGAATTTCAGGACCCTGATAACGAAGCAAGTGCATCTTTTTGTCCGTTTAACTTAATATTTATTTTTTATTTTTCATTTCGCCTGTATTTTTTGGTTGTTTATTTACGATTACTATAAATTACAGAATATTTTTCTTATAGAACAAGTGTTTAAGCTCTAATTCGTATCTTTTTTAAAGCCTAATAAAAAAAAAATTAACATATTTTAGTCAAATTTTTCATTTTAAATCTTACCTGATTGGGTCAAGTGCATATTTTTGTGTATGACGTTTGTGTGCAAATAAACAAATAATGAGGGAAAAATCAGAGGTTCAAATTCTATAATAAATTTCAGTTGTGTCCTGTCAAAATATTATTTAAACAAGTAATTAAATTAAAGTCAATAAATAAATGAGTACTTCACAAGTAAATAAATAAATTATGAGCATAAATAAGTGAATACAATAATTATAATGAATTTTAATTGTCTTGTAATAAAATAATGCAAAAAATGTATTAAACTAATTTGTGTCTCTGACAAAAAAATTATGTGAATTACAATAAATTTTGACATTTGCATTGTTGGAACACAATGGAATTTCTTTTTTTTTGTGGATTCCAAAATTAATTTGCCATTTTGGCCATGGACATTGATCACACTATTTTTGGGCCCCAAAATGTAAAACGTGGAAGAAAAATGAATTTAAAAAAATGATTGATAAATGAAAGAAAAAAGGTTTTTTCTGGAATGATGTAAAATTGCAGCATAATCCATAATCTCATTTCAACTCTTAGGTTTCGGTGCTCCGACTTCTCCGCTCGGTAACACAGGTTAAAGAAGAATATCAGACGCTGCGTCAGGACATCCTGGAGGTGCAGCAGCTACAGAAACAACTATCGGATTCTCTGAAGATTCAGCTGACCCAGGTACACGGCCACTTCAACATTTTGCGAAATAAGATTTTAGGACAAAAGAAAGTCCCTCAGCTGGAATAAGATAGCGAGTCGATGGGACTTTAGAGTGCAATTTTACGTCTGTACCGTTTACAAAAAACCAAAAGTCTCATTCCAAAGTAGACATTCCTGTTTCCGTAACAAATATGAATCTCTTTTTTACACCAAAAAAATATTCTTCGATATTTGTAATTGAGGCTCAAATACTCTTCACTGTAAAAGCCATTTGTCCTTAAAACTAATCGATAAAAAATTCAGTACTGAAATCATAATACAATGAGCATTTTAATTCAAAAATGGTTGAAAAAATAACATTTCGCTGGAATATGAAAAAAATTCGGTCAACTCTCAATGCACTAGTTCTAATTCTTGCTGGAGCGTTTGTAGAGCAAATGTAAATGAGGCGAGTGATTTAGGATGTACCGGCTGTACAGTCATGCCTAAAAAATTTTTATTTCTACTGAAACGGTTTTTACCTTTTTCTGAATCAATTTTCTTATACAAAAAAATAATATCACCTTTTTGACAAGACAGTGAAATTTGCTTATGAATGAATTAGTTCATGAAAGTTCTTTGCATTCAAGAACTTTTAAGCATCACTTTATGGCCTGCATATCCTTGACAGAGCACTGAAAGCCGTAAAATAGGCGCACAGGAACTTTTGAAAAGGCAAAAAGTTCAAAAAAGATATACATTTTTTTGTGGTGAAAATATTGCAGCTTGAATCTAGATGAAAACAATTTTTACCTAGTTCAGGCATTTTTTTTTAGCCGATAAAACCTTTGTGAATTTATGTGACTGAATAATAAATAGGTGATCAATTTTTTGATAATAAAAAAAAATACTTTATGGCTGCATTGCAACTTTTCAAAAATTTGTCAACGCGTCTGTTCGTACGAGGCGACAACGGTGTTCTGCCTTTTCAAACACACGAAATGCACGACTTGTGCTGTTATAAATGGTACTGGGGCCAATCGGTATGTACGAATGAGCTGCTTCGGTGAAATGAAACCAGCAAGATTTAAAAAAATCGCACGAAACAAAGATACATTCTCATATTCGACAATGTTGCATCGAAATTTATATCTCTCTTTCGATTACAAAGAAGCTATTCAAATTCTACGTAAATTCCATAATTTTCTCGTAATCTTTGGTGAAAAAAAAAATATCTGCACCTCATTCTCAGTATGAAATAAAAGTGTGCAAATTAGCTGCAAATATATTGAACCCTCGTGATGAAAGTTTACTGCGAAGAAGCAAAAAATCAAAAACTGTTCTATCGTTGAATATTATCGAATTTTGATTATTGTTTATTAATTTGTACGATCAGCGACACCACTTGAAGTTTTTATGTTTTTTAAACATGTTGTTACGTTCAATTTTTTGTCAATGTTTCCAAAAATCGACGGTAAAGTTATTTATTCCATTTTTTCCAAAGGTTGCAAAGAATAGTGCATATTTTGTTGAATGATGAATTCCAAGGAAAGACTAGATGAGGATAGAATAACGTTAATTGCCTTAATACATAGACAAACATGTAATGGACTATGTTATTGACGATTGTATCCAAAATTAGGTTCCCCTCGAAGAAACGAACAAATCAAAGTAAGAATAATAATTCGCAATGAAGTGTCACGCGAAATATACTAAAAAATCCTGTTATCTACTTCACGTAGAAGACCCATGCAAACTTGTAATATCTATTAATCTTGAGGTAAGATCGTAGAAATTTCCCGACTGTATACTTTTGTATCGAAAAATGCAGAAATTTCGCTAACGAACAAAGTAAAGAACGAAAGAGAAAAAAATAAGAGGATCAATAAAACAATACAACGGATATTCCTTCAATCGACAATAAAGGACAAATCTGTGAGCTAACGAGAGTGCAATCTGCATTTTTTGATGAAACTATCTGACCACGCACAAATCTTGATGAATCCTCGTGTGATCTCACTTTAATGTTTCTCGGATTATGTGTAAACACGTCGATTTTTTCGTCAGCAATGAATTTCGATTTAATGATAGGGAATGCCTGGATAGGATTAAACGAAGTCAATTTTCTGTCTTAAGCTTACAAGAAATCGAAATAAGTTATGGCCCAGGGGTAAATCGACGTTAGGAATGAACACTATTAAAAAATCAAACACGAACGTCTCTCGATATTATCGAAAATGTTTCATTGTTTTTTCCTTTATGAATTTATTTATTATGAATTATTTAAAACGAGTTTCCCACGTTCTGTCCAACTAAATACGTTCATTATTGGTTATGAAATGAAAATAAACATTGTTTTCTTCGTATTGTTGAAAGAATGAAAAAAAATGAATGTAACTCTGAGAAAAATATTTATTATCCAAGGTCAAACAGAACAAGTTCAAAACGAACAGAATTAAAACTAAATAAACGTTGAATGTTATAAACTTTTTGTGGTCATAAAAAGGAAGAGTCTCGTAAATCTGAAGTATTCATTGTCGTTCGACGGTTTGCCCTGCGATCATGGATGCCAGAAATGAAATTAATCGAAGAATGTGTTAGTCAAAATTGATAGAACGATTTCATGAATGAAATCTAAAAAAAAAAACAGAAAAGTATTTCTGCAATTATTGAATCAACGAACGAAGAAATAGGTGTAAAGCGACAGAAATATGTAACCAACGTCTGCTGTTGCACAATTGTTGTTATTTGAAATTACTCTTATCCATATACACCGTAGTGATTTAGATAGTAAAATTGTCATAGTGTCAAGTATTAAAGAGAAAAATGGTCTGTAACACATTCTCATGTGCCAAAAAAAAAAAAAAAAAAACAATAACAAACACAATTCCAATTTTGTTTCATCTCATTTTTCTATCTTTCATCTCTATTCCTCGACATTTGAGACTGCACGAATATTATTGGAAATATATTCCGACATGCGCACCGTAATTAAGCTTTGTAAGAAATTTTCAATCCCCGTACATTACGCAAGCAAGTACGTACATTTATAATATTGCACTGGCTTTGCACGAGAACTCATAAAACTTATTCAAGATCCGAAAGTAGGAAATCTCGTCGTCACACAAAGAGAGGGGAAAGTTGTGAGATAAAGCAAAGACCTCGGATTTAACGTTGTATTATTCTCCTGTGTCGTAAGCAATGAAAAATAATAATTAATCGAGTATGGAAAAATATGAATTCGTCAAACAATAATTTCTCGTGATTACGTGTCTCCAATATATACGTGAAAGTCTCGATTTTAAGCCAACAAACGTTAAATTTCATCGTGCGTTCTCCTGTTCGATTGACGAAATTCTGGAAACGCACTATATTTTTATTCATTCGTACTTTACGCACGGTTTTTTAGATCCACCATTTTTTTCCATATCCTTTATAATTGAATATTACAACCACGATTGCTCAACTATTTCGATTGTTATTTCGATACAAAAAACCTAAAATATACACATACACACACGTATCTTAATCAAATCTGTATCTTTTTAGATATTTATCGTATTATTGCGAAATAAACTGTTAACTATGTAAAGAGTTGAAATTATTTGTTGTCATCCTTCTTCATTCGGGAAGCATGTATCGGTGAACTGAATAGTTTAATCTCGCGCTGTGGTTAATTGCAGTTTTAATGAAGCGCATTATTAATAGTTCGATCCGAAAATAACTTACCCTAAATTTGCTATTCCGATACCGTCCAATTTCGTATAATTGAATACTTGGCATCGAGCCGCTGCCGTGGCTCTTGATAATTTGTGAGCGGACCGGTTATTTTTAATCGATAAGAATATTCCAATGATTTTGCCATTTTTTCACTTTAATTTTTTTTCATCGGAACCTGATGATTCTTTCGTCGCCTACTTCTGAATTAATTGATATTAAAGTTACTTTAATAATATTAAATATTCTCACGTTAATATTCATTTTTATCAAGGTAAACGTTCACTCTCGTCATTAATTCATTGGAACACTCGCCCTACAACTCTGACTAATAATTTGTGACTTAATTACATTCATTATAATAATAACTAGCTCTTCCTGTTAACTTAAAAAAAAAAAAACCGATGGTTCTGGGAAAAACGCGACTGTCTGAAGTTATGCAGTCGTGTATCAGCCGTGAGATATGACTCACTTTTTCCCACGTTAAAGATAAGTATTCACAGTCTTTCCGGACTCCCTACACTCGCGACATCATTTTTTTCATTTAATATCTTTTTGAATTTGTTTTCAGACGAATCTCGACTAACGTCGATGTTAAGAACAAAAATTGTTTGTGAATCAGATGTTCTTGAACAACGCGTGAGCAAAGAGACGAGTATCCTTTCAAGGATTTCTTGTGGAAGGAAAAGAATTGTTGTAAGTTTACCGTTCATTCGATCTTACATTTAATTATTTCCATTTGAATTTCTTGCAATTTTTTAGAAATTCTTTGGACAAAAAAATCTTAAATGAGGATATTGTAAAATACTTACTATAAATATTCGATCGAAACTCAATATTAACCTTTAGAGGACGGGAAATTTTCAGTGCAAATCGACCTCTTTCAAATCGTGTAATTCATATATAAATCGAATGTACAACTCAGGACGAGTCTCCGACCAAACAAGGTGGTCCCTAAAGGGACCAGTCCCGTCCTCTAAAGATTAATAAACAAACAGCAAAGCAAAGAGTTTTTAATTATTAATAACCAAAAACAGGAGCTATATCCCGATAAAAAAAACGAAAGTAGGTCAGTGGTTATCGAGGCGTTACACGATTAGAAATCTCTTTTGAGAAGAACATCACAAATCACGATCTTACTAAATAGAATAATCCGCGACACTGGACAATCATCGATGCAAGCAGAGCTACTGATCAATATTCTGATACAGTTCGAAATTGTAGTCGATGCTGTGAATTTTCAACATAATTATGCATGACCGTTCGTAGTTTCACGGCTCATTTGAAATTAAAAGCGAGTCGAAACTCTCGTTTAGAGCGTTCGAGCATTCTGGGGCTTATTTGCTTATTGCATTTCAAATAAATAGAATTTTGATGAAAAATAAGGAATAGCAACTTCACTCGGATTTATAATTATCCCAACGTGACATTTTTTTCGTGCCTTTGCTGCTATTTTTAAACATAATGTAATTCTTAGACGTAGGATATTTTCGTGAAGTATTAAAAATCGTATTTCTAAACATCTCGAACAAATGATCCTTGAATCATAATTGCGAGATACGAACAGTTATTTTGATTGTAGCGGGTGAAGAATTTTTAATCATTTCTTAATGCCGATAATTATTTAATAATAAAAATTAATTGATCTGTGAAGAAATTTCATCAATAGTATTTCGTCGATAAAACTTGTAATACCGCTCTCCTAAAATTGATTGCTCACGAAATGTTTGAAAATTTATTAATTCCTAAGACCGGCAAAGGAACCGTATTATTTTCAGATATCTTTCGACGCAGTTTGATGACAGAGAAATTTGTGAAATATTTGTAAAACTTAGAATATATAAATAATTTTAAGTATAGACAAAAAGTGTTTACGTGTCGAAGACACAATGGGCTGAGAACAGCGAAAAGTCTGATTGGGCTATATTCCATGAACGCGAAGACCGGTTATTCCATCTAGAAATGCCACACACGTGAGTCAAGGCTATCGTGGGGATAAAACACAGCTTTGTACGAGTCTGTTGCACGTGTGTAAGTTTCGTATACAGTAAAAGCCCTGAGGTGATGCGGTGTGAGGTTTTCGACCCTCACCTACGCTAGTACCACCTTTTTTAGACCCACTAACGCTCGATTCATACCCCTTAAGAATCGTGGTGTACTCACTTTGGTGGCAGTACATTTAAAATTTAAATTAGCAAGGCATCGATCGATCCTCACAAGGGTCACCAGCTCTCAAACTTACTGCAAACTGTAGCACATACTGTTTCAACCGTACGTCTACTTTCATACCATGTATTACCAAAATTAACTGGAAAACAAGGCATCGTCATAATCCAAATTAATCTTAACTATGTGTCATCAGATTTGTGCCAGCATAATTTAGAGAACTATTTTTTAAGCTCCTTTATCACGAGGCTACAATAATCGCCTCAAACTTTTGGCATTTGAAAGTCTGATCCTTGCATTTGAATTTAGATGATCTGAGCACCGTTAGCTTGATTTGAATATATTGGAACTGATACTTTCAAGAATCCACAGAACGAAATGTTGCACACTGTGAAATCTTCGAGAGTGAAATTGCTTCAATGTGAATAGACAAGCTGCCATTTCGGGGGTTTTTCAAAGGACTCTAAACTTTATTTTATGGAAGTATTAGGTTGGAGATGGAAAAGTACTCTTTAGAAAATGCAAGGCTCAGTGCAGGGTAGTCGTTGTACGAAATGAAAGATTCTTTGACCGTGAATGTATAAAATTAAAAGACTTGGTCATAGTTTTCTCTTCACTCTCATTTTTTTCGCACTGAATTCGATAATGCATCGGTTTCGAGTTCTCTGTTAAGGAACTACGACGAATGTCTTTCCTGGGACTTAATTAATACAACTATTGGCTTAGTATCAAAGTAGTGAACGTTTTGTATTCAACACTGTATTCATCAATGCAAAATGTGATGTTTTACTTTACGGTGATCCCTCAAACCCGGAGATGACGAACCTACTTCATTTAGAAGTTTCATTACCAAAATATCGATCCTGTTCCTGGTGAGTGGCAGACTGAACTGTACTTTAGTTTAAAGTGGCTTAGCATCATCACGCCGACCATGTATTGTACCGTTATTAATTTTACCTGCACTTTATAGTTTGATGAGAGAAGTTCTTGGATTTAACGAAGAAAATCCATCACCATATTTAAATTTATTTGTTTAACGAATTGCTTACTATAATCTTTGATTTTTCACTAAATTAGCAAACCGTTTATTCCTCTCCATAAGTTTTTCGGTATTTTTATTCACCGTTATTATTCCAACGAATTCTTTTCTCGATGTCTATTAAGAAAGGTAGCAAAATATATTTCCCGGAGACATTTTCAGTGCAGAGGTCAAAATTGCCTCTCCTTTTTAATTAAGCAAAAATCGATCGTCCTTCTGGGAGGTTGATCCTCAAATTATGGCAGTAATTGTTCCAAATAGGCTTATAACAAAACAAAATCTCTGAAGTTCAGATACTTTTTTTATTGGAAAGTTATGATCGGCTAAGTGCTGTTCAGAAGTTTTTTAAACAGGCACTTTCGATTACTTTCGTTTTAATTTAATGTGTCACTTCTAAAAATTTCACTTAGATCGCGGATTAAACGGAAATTTCTTTAAACTGAAATGAAAAATGTTTTTCGAATTTGAATTAGCCAAGCATAAATCCCTTTCCTGTAGAATAAATAAAGACTATTCGAAGGAATCATGGCGTAAAATAGCATTTTCATTAAATATGTTATCGTTATCCATGACTATTGTGATAATCTATCTCACGAGAAACCCTCGGCCTGAAAAGGGGACCCGGAAAACTCTGGTCATATCATCGTTAATACAAAATGTTTCTCTTGAAAACGCTTCTCCTGCCGGGAATCTCTTGTTCCGTAACGGTTATAATTTTAGGCGGAAAGTGTCGAAACGTCGACATTACAACTGTGATTAAGAGCTCGATAACCAATAAATTAATCATTTGAAATTCAAAAATAACATGATAGTAGCGTTGCTTATTAGCTGAGAAAACTAAAAATTGACCAGCCGATCACAAAGTACCGTAATGTTTCAGTGCAAGTAAAATTTCACACGCAGAAAAAACTACAAAGTAAAATTATTTTATCCTCAATGGAACAACAGTTTCATAGTAAAAATTGTATTGCCATTTTTAACATGGAGCACAATGAAATTTGAGTGACTGAGTAAAAAATTCTTCAATGAAAAAAGAAATCAATCAATGTTTATTTATTTTTTATTTTGTTTTAAGGGAAGGTTCTCATCAAGCAACCGAAAAATAAGGTGAATTTCATGAATTTTTTTTCCATAGACCAAAGTAAATAAACAACTCCAGTTTTTTAACACTTATTTATTAAGTCTTAAGATACAGAAAAAATTTTTTTTTAGTAAAAAATAGTCATATAAATTGTTTATACGTGCTGTAACATGACCGTCTGAAAAAAAAGTGGCTAATCGGTCTCCATCGTAGCACTTCCAAAAATTATTTGAAATCAAAAAACCAAATTTTTTTATTAATTATATAATATTTGCTGGAGCCTGAACCTATAATATCAATAAAAAGTCAAAAATTAAAAAAATGGCGGACATTTGAATTGTCGGTAGCATTTTTTTACGTTTTTGTCGCTCTTAAAAGTACTATAAAAAAAAAAAGAAACAAATATCACTTGCATTTAGGTTCAGGCTCTAATAAATTTAATCTACTTTAAAATTAAAAAAAAAGTCGATCCATCAAGTAGTTTTTGAGATATTGCGGAGACCGATTTGAAAAACATGATTTTTCAGGAAATGAGTTTAAAGATTAGAGTATATAGAGACACGCCTCCCAATATTTCATAGTCATAGCATGTTTTCCGACATCTGGTAGCGATACTTATCATAGTATGGTCATACAAGAGCGAATTTCAAAGAATTTCAAAGACGTGTTACCGCGCGAAGTCAATTTTCGCGTAAAAAGGTGGGCCCCCTTCTGATGCTATATCTTTTTTATAAAATTGTTTTCGACCAAACCGTTTTGAGAACATATTCTACATATAATAAGCTATCAAAAAATGCAAAAAAAACATCGATTTTTTGGTCGATCTTGATGAGAACCTTCCCTTAATCTTTACAAGTACAAAATAATGAACTACACGGTAAAATCTTGTTTATGCTGGTACAAATAAGAATTTTTATTTTTATTTCAGCACAGTTAAAATTTAGTTAAAAAAATAGTCTTCCGAATTTGATGCTGTCATTTCGAATCTATAAATTTCATGATAATTTACCAAATATAATCTTGTCCTTGAATAGGGAAGTGTTTCTAAAAAATGGGCCAAATCGGAGGATGACACTAATTACAGGAATATTAAATCAAGAGCATTGATGACTCTCTTGAAGTCGGTGACATAGATCTTTAAAGTAAAGACTGCACAACGGTCTAATTAAATTGAAGTGTACCTCGCGTGAATGCATTGTTTTTTGCCGGTTTAAATTAGGGTCTTTTCGGCCCTGGAAAGTTGAATTCTCACGGCCGGTTGTTTACAAGCTGTGGCTAGGACTAATGGCCCAGGTGAGGAGAGTTCAAGGACGACTTCCTCCAAAATAAAAGTGCACGAGGCGATCTTCCGTAGTGTTGTTTCTTCGCTCGACACGAAGAGGCAAAAAAAGCCAACAGGTATTATTCTGCCACTCGAAGTCAAACAGAGTCGAGATCTGGGTGGATACAAAAGTTGGTTCTCGACTGGATAGCATTGTCGTTTGCGCTGTCTGGCTGAAAGCACGAACCGGTTCGTACACTCGTGCGCGTTTATATAGTTACTAACGCCAGACGGGAAGTTGCTGCGAATTCAAGTGGAAAGCGCCCTTTTTGAGGAGCTTCTACTTAGCAGCGTTTTCCAGTGCATTTCGAAAATTATTGCATCGTTTAGCACCATCGATCCAGGTGATTCTTTGTTTTTTTATTCAATTCCGTCAGCTAACACTTTCTTGAGGAGTGAATGGGAAATGGGAACAGGAAACAGATCGTCAATTTATTCTTGTTCGTATCGAATCGCAGGCATTTTTTCCACTCGTTTGACTCAAATCTGCGTTTTCTAATAATCATGAGACTCCAGGTTCATCTCTTACATTTTAAGTGTCTTACAAGTGAATGCTTTTCGTTTTCTTCTTTAATAATTTGTCGCCATTGAGAAAGCACCGAGAATCTCGGGCCTTCCGCACTCCTCGACAACTTATTGTCTCGTGCCCGTGTTTTTGTGTCTCTCTTAAAAGTGTGTGCTGATTCAAATAAAAACCATAATGAGTGCTTTGTGTACGAAAGAACCGCCATGCAAATGTCTACGGAGTGTGTAAATAGTTGGAAAAAAACAAGCCGCAGACGCTCGTGAAAGGCGTGCTGGTGTGCACGGAGAACTCTTGGAATCTTTACGAACCGTGTCCTTCTTACGGTTCAAGAGATCTCAACAGTGTAACCGTGCTAGATTGGCCGGGTCAGAGTAAGCGAAACGTCATGGCCCCGACCAAGTATATCCGTTGACTTTTCTTACCGACAAAACAATTCATTAAATCGAAAAGAAGAAAATTACCACTTAATCATGGTTCACTGATCATTCTGCTTTAGAATTGGATGTTAGCGTCGAAAAAAAGTAACGACCATAGTTACAGACGATTTATTACTCCAAATGATCCTCGTTAAAAGATAATTCGTTCAAATTGTTTTCTTTCCCATCTAGAAAAGTTAAAATGCTGCATAGTTGATAAATAATATTTACATTCACAGAAATAATGTTTATCATGCTTGAAAATTATTAAATACAATTTGTGCCAATCATTTTTTTGTGTGCATATTAGCTTCTGAGTAAATATTTTGTGGCCATTGAAAAACGTTTGTTCGATGCTTGACCACTAGTGCCGAATGGAGTCTCCAACACTTTTTTCGCCATCAGAATTTACATGATTGATAACATTAAAACGGGTTGTTCGAACTTATACAGTTGTTCGATCATTAAAAACATATAATTTGTGTCCATGACGCTGCCCATCGTGTATTCAAACTTCGTACATTCTACTATCCTTTTTCTTTAATAACATGCTGGCATACGCGCGTGTAACGGTTTTCGTTGATTTCGAGTATTTTTATCCTTCTCTTTTTACCATTAAACATCATTTGGCTTGGCGTACGTGATGTACTAAAAAATCGATAATTTCACTCGATTTCACTGGCTCTTCCTGTCTCGTTCATTTTCAAGCCTCATTACTCTTCCGGTTAAAGTGAACGAAAATATACATCAAAGTCCTTCTCCTTCTAGCTCTCTCTCTCTCTTTTTCCTCCCACACGTCCTCCCTTTGAGCCTCTCTTTTCTTTTCTTTCCCGTTCTTCCTTCGACGAATCTCCTGGTTATTTCGAGCCAGTACGAAGCCCATCGAATCGCACGAACGCGGGCAAACGCCACATCGTTCTAATGACCTACTCCTACACACTTTGCGGTGCTCTTGAATCGCTTGAAACTCAGACGGTGATTGTTTCTTCGCTCAAAGAGTCCGAGTATACAATTCTGAGTTCAGTCTTCGATGACCGGTTAAACAGTCAGGACACGCAGCAAAGTTTCTTTTTGCCTCTTTACCTTTCGCTCGAGCACGTATCAACCGGTTCCCATCGATCGATGCCACTTCAAAGATAATCGGATTTAGTGGGTACCGAGTCTCGTCTAGCGAAGGAACTTCATTCCAGTCCATTATTATATCCACTCGAGAATATCACGCGGCTCTCCCGATAACGGGTCGAAGGTGATTGGCGCTCTCTGACTTTCGTAAAAAAGGGAAAATCGTGTTCCAGCTGCGCGCGTTACCGTGTGCTTAAACAACTGTGTTCCACTTGCATGAATTCGATCGTGCGTTAACTCGTGACTAGAAATACTTACATTTTTACGAAAACTATTTACAAATGACCAAGTTTTTTGCTTTGTGGACTTATCCAGCAAGTTTTACGTCCCAAAAAAGTTCATCGCCTTTTGGAGGAATTTGTAGTTCGAGAGAACTGTAATCGACATTTATTCTATTGGTATTTTGTCCGATTTATCAAGGAAGGTTTACACAACAGATTCATAAAATAAATAACTCATGGAATATAATACACTTTACGTCACGTTTACCTAATGATTTGCGATTCTTCTTTTTTATACGAAAACATTGAATGGACTGTTACACGAGTAAATGGTAAATTATTCCGTTCGAATATTTTTCAGTCACATTCACGAACGCGGAACATACTAATGAGTGTTACAGTTTTTTCGGAAATTATCATTCATTCACGGTTATCAGGCAGATGAATAATAATTGTAAAAAATAACAAACAGATGTTGAAAGATTGTGAAATCTATAACGGGACGAATGTCGAAGATGACCTGATTAAGTCTCGAAATTCGTGACTTATTATTGTAGGGCTCTCCGAATTTGAAGATCAATTACACCAATTTTTCTGAATCATCATGCCGATAATTTTATTCCGAAACAATTTCAGGACTTAACGGTTCGCAAAAAATTGGAAAAAAAATTGCCATTTTGAGACGTTATGAACATTGGTATAAAAATATAAAATTATTGACGAATTGTTCAACAAATAATGAGGCAATTTTTCTTTTTTCGTCGTATGAAATAATTTTGTTGATTTTCTAGAATACTTTTGGAATTTTCCATTTTTTGTATTTTGATATTCTTCTCGACTTTTCCTGGGGGCGGTATTTGAAGAACTGTTCGTTTAATGTCTTAAAAATTTCATAAATACGATGTTCAATCTTTTCATGAAAACATGTGCATTTAGAATGATCGCCAAACCCATTATACGCAATGAAAAAAAAATTGTCTGATTATTTTTCGAGAAATATTGTGGTTAACTTTGTAGAATTATTATTATTGAAAACTAATATTTGTGATGGCTGGATCTTTTTGTCTAATGTGAAGTTTCCGAATTCTGATCCAATAAAATGTTTCGCTGAGAAACATGTGTAATTCATCTTCAATAACGTCCTGCTTTAAAAAAAATTCAAATGGTTCGAGTAATTAAAACATTAAATGTCAAATCGAAGATCACGTACGACAGAGCCTTGGGGCTCAATGCAATTTTATAAGCACGTGATTAGCATTAGTGTTTAGATGTAGAAATGTATTTTTCTATTGTCTTTTGTGAATTCAACGCTGCTGATGACAATAAAACAATATGATCGATAATTCGACGTACCGAATGTCATTACTAGCACAATGAAAATCAATAAAAGACAAATGACACGTAGAATGTGAAGAACCAAGAACTACAAAATGAAAGATATGAGTGATTTATAAAGGCGGTTAAGGTTTTTTTTTATCGTGAAAAAAAGAAAAAGATTGCCTCTGTCATTGTTGCTCTTCCTCGATCATTTTTACGCAATTTCCGGTTCAAGAGAGCGTAACGATTCTTCAGATCGCGTTAAACGGCCGTTTCGATTGTTTTCGTATTACAATGAAGGGATAAGAATCATAGATCGAAATTGGCGAAGAAATATTTACCGGAAGCTCTCGTCGAAGAAACCAAAATTAGCAAAGAGGAACGATTGGTCTGGTGCATCTCAATCTAGCAAAAGTGTAGAACTATTGGCGTGATGAGAACTGGGTCGAAATTATAATTTACCTCGTCTACCTCGTTCTCTGACCAATTAACGAGGAACTCCGACATAACTAACAGATAATAAAAATCAAGTAAAAATGTATTTCCCATTAATTTCAGAACATGAAATATACACAACATTTTCTTCTCAAGTCCTCGTAGCCATAGTCGTTCTCTTATTCTTCCTCCAGACCAGTACTTTAACGCCGTAGCACATACGAGGGACGAGAAATTCTCACACATGAATGTATCCATAAAATAACTATTATCGTCGTGAAATTTTCTGCAAGCATTTGCCTTCATGTGAAAGAAAAAGTTGTACTAACGATGACGATTGATTGTCTACGGTGCACTGTTGCTTTCCATTGATTTCGTAGCTTTCTAATCGCTGTGACGGTAAACACGACATTTCGCTTTACGAAAGAAATGATCGTATGCAAATTCATATATAAAAAAAAAAAAACAAAAACGAAATTACACTTTGAAAATGTAAGGGAACATCAATGTTTTTTTTTCTTTTTAAGTTTTACGTGAAAACTGTTTTCTTTAGAATACAATAAAATATAATTTATTAGCAAAGAAAAAATTCAGGAAGTGCAAAAACAATTTTTTCCAAAAATGTTGAAACATTTAGCAAAATATTCGTAATACGATTCTCTAATATTATTATATTTCTCAGCTATTTTTAGAATTGGCAGATTAGTAGCAGCATGAGGTCGACGATGCTGGGCTTCGTGCTTCTCGGAGCATTTTTCGTAATAGGAGTTGAGTCACATGGCAGACTCATTGAGCCACCTTCGAGAGCGTCAATGTGGAGATATGGTTTTGACACACCACACGATTACAACGATAACGAATCGTACTGTGGCGGTTTCAGTAGACAGTGGCAAAGAAATGGCGGTAAATGTGGTATTTGCGGTGACCCTTGGGACATGGTGAAGGTAAAAAAAAACAAAAAAATCTACATCGATTCATATATGATTCAGAATCTTATTCCTGTTTATTGCAACGCAGAAGTTAAGTTTTTTTGAGTAACGAAAAAATGTAAATTGTATTGTCAGGCTTAAAAAGATTTTTGTATATTTTTTTTTTATTGTTAAAATCGATCATAATTCATTGGAATATAATTTTTTTTAATATTATAATTTTATATCCAAAGACTTGAGAAAGGAGACAAAAACTTTGAGTTGGAGTTATACAAATGAAACTTTGCTCTTTATTCCCTAAGTAATTATATTTTCTTCCACCTGTAATTTACATAAATCAATATAAAAGTAGTATACTTGACTTTTAAAAAACAGCCAAGGAGTCATGAGAACGGAGGAAAATATGGGAACAACGTGATAGTTCGTAAATATCGAACGGGTTCTGTAATTCCGGTGCGAGTCGAGTTGACGGCTAATCATCATGGTTATTTCGAATTTCGTACGTGTGCGATGACCGCACGAGGAGTCGAAGTCACGGACGAGTGTCTCGACAAATATTTGCTCAAAATGGAGAATGGAACGGCTCGTTATTATCCTGGACCCGGTAGTCGAGTCTTCGAGGGTTATTATAAATTACCTGATGAGCTAACGTGTGCACAGTGTGTTTTCCAATGGAGATACATAGCCGGAAATAATTGGGGCGAATGTGGCAACGGAACAGGTGAGAATAAAGCTCGAAAAAAAAACCAAGAAAACGTATAAAAAGCTTAATTTTCAAAGACAAAATTTCACGGTTTATCAATATCGAAATTTCCATTCGATTGCACGGCGGAGAATGCATTAAAAATCGTATACCGTATCGATTGGAAAGTTGCGCTTTATCCATCTTTGTTACGCGTACTGAGACACCGGAAGTTAACCAATCGATGACAACGATAATCATAATTGTCATGTGACATAATTTCGTCACACACGAAATCACCGCTGCGAATCCCCGCTGGTTGCTTCACAACTTCTCTACGACCTTTGTCCATTGAATGTATGCTCCGAAAATGTGTTGTTTTACTCCCCGTCTCCCTCCGTCATCCTTCTAAGAACTATAATCACATGAAATATCTTACGGAAAGCTTCTTTACTGCAATCACGCGTTAATCCTCAGTTTTCACAACTTGAGAATTTTTCATAGTTTGCCTGCTTAGAATATTTACAATTCATAGTCTTCATCCGTAAAACCACAAAAAAGAACATTCGAAAAAAGTACTTTTTTTCAAACTCTTATTTTTTTACTTTCAACTCAGATAACACACTTCAATTGTGGTCCGATCAAAAAGTGCTAAATTGTACTTTAAAGTTCTGGTAATGGTTCGAAGAACCCTTTTAAAAAACATTTTTTTTTAATCAGCAAATTTTGCATATTTTCACTGCTTTTTTCTTAGCGTTAAAATTGATTCAAAAAACTGTAACGTAAAAATGGAAAATTATACGTTTTCAAGTTGATAAATAACGATAATTATTAAAAAATGACTAAATTTTAATAATATTTCCACAACGGGAATATTATTGCCGTGCTCTAACGTTTTCTTGATCACTTTTTTTTTAGGGGCCGTTGGTTGCGGTCCTCAGGAAGAATTTCGTGGTTGCGCCGACATAACAATAGGCGACAACGTTGCGCCACTGCCACCAAGACCAAAGGCAAAACCGGGTGTCAAAGTACCGACCGAGATTCCTGGTTATCCTACCGACACTTCCTACGTGCCTCAAATTTTCCGCAATTATTGGCTGTACAGTTTCGTCATCGCTGGAACTTGTCTGGTCGTTGTACTCGCAGCTATGGCCCTTATTTACGCTTACTATTATCACGCGAATCGCGCCAAGAAATGGCTCAAATCGAGAAGACTTTTGTCACCGGAAAGTCCACCGGTTGCACCGCCGAGACACAAGAGGCATTCGATGTCCAATATTCAACTGCAAATATAAGACTAACAATGGAATTTGATAAATAATCGATGATTAATTAAGATCTACATTTATACTGCCGGGAAGGGTGTGAATGCGAGAGAATTTGACGTTTTGACTGATCAAATCGACAAATTATAGTCGTGCGAATGCTATCATATTTTTTAAAATACTTTTTATCGTATGCACCAGAGACTGCAAATGTACCTCACTATCATATCGTGTATATATATCCTTTTTTAAAAATTAAACGTATTTATTTTGTAAATTTGATTATTTATATAGATTGGATTGGAAGAGTGGATTAAATGTCGAGGATTGAAGTGAGAACGACAAAACCCTCGTGTTTTCGGCACGTGATCAACTATTTTTTATTCAAGAGCATATTTCTGAAGTCTTGATTGTTCAACGGCTGCTTAACGCCATTTCCTGGTGCAATAGGCGTTGCACTGCTACCAGCCATTTTTACATTACGCGGAACCATCGATAACAGTGTTTTAGGCCCCCCAAAAGCTGTTCTGCTTACGCTAGTCCCGCCGAGGGACTTTATTTGAGGCACTTCGTCACCCGCTACCTTCCTCCGTTCTGGTGGTTGACTTATCGCGACGCTTATTATTTTGTCCTCAATCGTTATTCCGTCAGTAGCAAGAAGAGCTTTACCGGCGCTTGTTTCATCCATAAATTCCACGTATGCCAAACCCTTGGAATGGCCGTTCCGATAAGTCACCAGACGAACGTCCTTCAATGATCCGTAAGCCTCGAACAACTTTTCCAGCTCTTCTTTCGTCGTTGTCACTGGAAGACCTAAGACGATAAATTTCTTCAGTAATTCATTTCAAGGTTAAAAAAAATATTAAAATGGTAAAATCGCATTAGATTTTCGTTTAGACGACTCGTTTTTGCATGCCATCGAGTTGGAATCTAAAAGTAAATTGAAACATGTATTTTCTGTGCTTGGCCTCAAGACTCTGGCAATTAGATTTTGTTTTTAATGTGCAGTCAAGAATTGTATGGGTTCCTAAGAAGGAACGTTTGCACTTGAATCATCTGAAATGACAAAATACTATAGAATAGGGAATTATTTTAATTACCTTTAACGAAAAGCTTGTTCTTTTCAAGTGTACAGCGATACTTGAATCCCGGTCCTCGAGTAGTTTTATCAGGATCGCATCGTGAAACGAACATGGGTCGTCCCTTTATCGGCGTTCTGTCCAATTTCAATGCTCTCTCGACCGCATTCTAAAGAAGGAGAAAAAGGAGAAAGAAAGAAGAAAATTAGGTTGGATATTCAAATGTTGACACAGAGATTAAATGGACCAGGCGAAATACTTACAGAATCTGCGAGTTGTACGTAGCCAAATCCTTTGCTACGACCTTTATAATCCTGTACGAGTTTTACGAGAGTGATTGGTCCTGCAGGTGCCAACGCTTCTTTAACTTCCTCCTCTGTAGCTGTGTAATCCAAATTACTCACGAAAACCGTTATTTTATGATCAACCTCGTGACTACTTCCAGTTTCCATTTTTTCTTCCTCGGCTGCTGGAAAACCCGGCGGTGGAGCGATTTTTGGTTTTGATGAAGAATTCTTACTTGTCGATGGTTCTTCCGGCAAAGATTGAGCGATTTTTTTATCAAAACTCAGAATACTGTCTCGCACTTTTGGTTTTTCAACTCGAGCTTGTTTATGCGGTGAAACTCCGAGACTTTTCCACCGTCCATCGTCCGGTTTCCGTTTATTAGATTTTTTCGTCGGCCCCACATTTTCCGTGTCGTGGGAGACGTTTTGCTGCATTTTTTGTCTTTCCCCCAATATTTTTTCCATCTTTTCGTTAACCTTCGTTTCGCAAAATTCCATCTGCTCGAGAGTGCCCTCGTCGCGCTCGAAATCTATCCAAGAATTGACGATACTCTCCGGCCAATCTTTCACCGCCGACAAAGCTTTCTGATACAATTTTCGCAGGTGTTTCGTGTCGCCGTAACATCTTTCGAGCGAAATGTACTCGAGCCAACTCGAAGCGTTCGGCGAATGACCCTGAGACAGTATGTCAGACCACAAAGATCTTGCTTTCTCCATATCGTTGGCGTGAATCGCTTCGGTACGTGCCCAATATTGGAGTATCACGCAATTCGGATCGCCCTGCAGACCAAAAAGTTTGGCGAGATGTTCGCAGGCGCGTTCGAATATATTTCGTATAACTTCGATTTGTTTTTCCTCATCGACCGCAGAGCCGTCATGACTAATTTTGCGTCTGAGGTACTCGATGTAGGTGATCCAAACACTTCTGTATTCCTCGGCCGTAGGAAAACCCGCGGTGAGTGCGTTTTCAAGCAAAGCTTGAACTTCCAACAGAGGCTTGTCCCATTTTTCCATCGCTCTTATCCATTTTTGCCAAATTTTAGCGCACCACGGAATATTTCTACTGGCTCTGACGAAAACATCCGCCAAGATTGATTCGATCTTCAAGTTGTTCTCCAGATAAGCCATATAATCGAGCCAAAGACGAGATTCGAGACTCAGTTCAGCAATGGCTCGCTCGTAAAGCACATTTACGCGTCCCGGATCCCCGTTCTTTTTTTCGTAAAGTAAATATCCCTGATAAGCGTCCCAAAGCTCACTGTCGCCTTGAGCGGAAACGAGCTTTTCCTCGAAAGGCAATCTTTCATTGAGATTCGCCAAAGCTCGCTGGTAACCACTCATTACAATGTTCTCGTCGATTGTCGCGTTTGCACCGTCACTTTTACGCCATATTTCGTACTCTTCTAAGGTTTTTTCCATGTCCAATAGGGGACAAGCTAGTTGACGACGGAAAAGACTGCCAATGTGATTCAGGTGCTCCTTTATTTCTCTCTCGTTACCGGAGTCTATCTAAAATCATGAGAACTCAAAATAATCCTGTTGCAACTGTTGTTGCAGTATTTTTATTATAGTTTTTGCAGTGTTTTTAAACTATAGCTGAAAAAATTTGTGTTTTATTTTCGAGTATTCCTTAATAAGACTGATGAACAGTTTGTTGATCGTAAATAAAAATATTAAAATGTTAAGAAAAATGATCAATTTTCAAAATAAGTTTTCGGATTTGAGCTCCAATTTTGCCTGTGGTATTCTAGACCTAAAGTATACTTCAGGGAGCAATTAAGCCTTCATAAAAATTCAAACTTACCATTGAAAGTAAAACTGTTTCGAATTCCCGGTACGCTTCCCAGATTATGGCTCCTTTGGTGACGTGTAATCCAACGGCAGTTAAAGCTCTTTCGAATAATTGTCTTATGTTCTTCATAGCGTTTGATTCCAAACCCATTGATCCTATACTGAATTGCAAGTATTCCAGCCAAATATCAACAGCTGAAACATTTTCATTATTTATAAATGATTGAATTATCGAAACATCTTCATAGTTTGGTAAAAAATGCAAAAATTTTTATTAAGGGGGTCGTAGCATAAGGTCGAGTATTAGACAAGATATCAGATTTGAAACATGTTGTCGAATGAACTCACTATTTTCTTCAGAAAAAAATTGGAAATACTTTACCGATAATTCAAGTGAGAAATTAAATTCCAAAATTTGTAACTTTAACCCAGTGTCTTATGACGTAACTCTTCAGATTTTATTCCGATCGTATATTACATATATTTAATTATTACATAGCCATAAAGTTTTCATTCTCAGTTATAAATGAATCATCAAAGATTCATATCGTAACATAAAAAAACGAGTTACTGAATTAGTTCTTGCAAAATTTTGAGTTAAAGTTGGAAAAACCTGAATAAACTTGATTAGTCGTTCGATCGGTTCGCGCTGAAAAATTCTTACAGTGAGCTGGCATCATTACACATTCGTGACAGCGGTAATATAACCCATATTAGGCTACGCTGAAACAGAAATTTATCGAAGGCACCAAATGTGCGGTCCTGGGCGTGCAGATGAATTTTTTTACCAAGGTCACAATATTTTAAGTTATCTCGAACACAAACTTATTGATAAACAAGAACTGTTCCACTATGAAAAGAGGTTAAGAAGGTTTATGTTTACAGTGCGAGTGTGCAGCGCTGCCAGACTTCGCTTGAAAAATTCAGACTATTAACAGCTGATGACGAGTAGCTCGATTGAGTGATTAAAAATATGTAATTTCTTAAAATATTATCTCATTGATCAGGATTGCTGTCGTTTTATTACGAATGTATAAAAAAAAAATATTTTATACACCATAATAGTGTCAATTTGTAGTTTTTCACGGAAAAATTTTTATATACGGTCAATTGACTACACGGAACTGCTACGATATCCTTAAAGGGCTTACATACATGTAGAGACACAATGAAAATTGATTTTTCAGAAAAAAAATTTTTGAATAGTTGCTTTTTATGTGTAACTTAGAAAAACTTTCCAAGCATGGATGATAGCTTGCAAAAAACTTCTAAATTTGATAGACAACAATATCTTTTCAAATGAACAAAAAGTTGTTACAATAAAAACATTTTTTCAGTATTGGAGAAAATATTGAAATCAATCATTTTTTTGGTACTTCTATGTGTATGTAAGCCCTTAATTTCATTCAGTTATTTTTGAAAAATCCTTACACAAATAATCCTTAACGGCTCTTTCGCAAAGCTTCGTAACAGCGTTTCGTTGTTCCAGTGTTGTAGCCAATTTAATTTCATCTCTTAGCCAGGACAACCATATATCAGGACTCAAAGGATATTTCGAGCTCATGTTTTCTCTAGCAGTTCTCAAACGTTCCAATTCCCCCATTGTTTGCAATTTCAAGATGAGTGCCAGATGACTCGAGTAATCGTAAGGATTTTGAGCGAGCGAAGTTTCGAGCATTTTCACCTCAGCTTCATCCACATTATCGTCGTCCTCGTCATCGTCTTCATCTTTCTCATCGTCCTCGTTAATCGCATCATCAATTATTCCAGATTCATCGATTTCATCGTTAATTACCTTGTTTTCGGATTCGCTCTCGAACACTTCGTGCTCCGGCATCCTTTCATTTTCGATCGAATTCTTGCTCTTGATCCGACATTCTTGCTCACCGCTTCCTACCTCCATATCCTCCATTTTCTTTAGATATTCGAGTAGAAGACCAAGCACACGATCAGCTTTCGAGTATTTACAATATTCAACTGAAGGACCGGGATACTTCTTACAGTTTAACTGTTGTCAATGTCAAAGAGGTTATGGACGAATATACGTGTGTTTTCGTTTCGAGATTCGAGTTTTAAAACGCGGCGCATGCGTCACCGGTGAAATGACGCGCCAATCGCGCGAATCGTCTGTGGTGTTTTAATTTTCTGTTTCATCAACTTTTGAGATAATTGCAGCATGAACACAATTAGAACTCCACTATTTCATATCTTCATTTATCCGAATCCTTTTATTTATAATAAAAATGACCGGTAATTCGAAACGTATCACTGTTCGTTACAATTCACGGATAGGTTAATGGCTTGAAAATTTATGGCCGCGATCCGAATCGCGCGCAAAGCGTACATAGCGTACAGCGTAACCCGGCGAGTACATATATATATATATCTATATATATATACATATTGGGTGCGTTTAAGCGCTGTTTGCACAATTCGGACTGCGGCTATAAGATCAGTGCTGTTTATATACTATTTTTTTCGAACTTTCGAACTAAACCTTTGAAATCTTGACCGCGCAATGGAGACATGTCCTCGTCGTGAAAATAATAATAGGAAAATTAAATCATTTTTCTTTCCTAAATAGATATTCGTAATCGCAATTTGGCAACGTTGCGTTTGTATTATGATGGTCAAAAATGTGAGTAACGTACAATTTTCTTTTATAAACGATACACTCATTTAAGGATGTATATAAGGTCAAATCCGCAGTACATCTATTTATTTTTTAAGGTTAATCTTTATGTCCAAATGTCAAGTGCCGAATCATTCCTTTTGTTTTTTATGATGTCTAATGAAAAAATTATGTCATTTTGTATAATAATTTACGATTTTTATTGAAATTGATATGCAACTTGATATATGTGGCCGAGTACAAATTGAGCCAATCAGATAATTTCATTTCTGTCCCGAGAAAATGTGGCAACAATGCTACACCCAGCCATGACAGTCAACTACAGCTGATCATTCCGAGACCGGCAGTTGAAGCGTGCTGCGTTGCCGCATCTACGTGTCCGATGTGGTGGACGTATTAAATTGAACAACAGTTTACAGAACGCTAATGAAACGTCAAAAGTTAACCATGAATATCTTCACAACGACATCGGGAACAGTAGTTTTTTTTTTCGTGAAAAAATTGAAAAATGTATGAAGTTTCTGAAAATTCTTTTTTTGGCCAAACATTGACTACAATACATATACTTTTTTATCATTTTAGTTTCATTTTGTCAACTTCCGGTACAAATAACACGGAGTTAAATGAGGCTTTAATTCTTAAGTATTTGTTTCAAATCATCGGCTAAGTGCCTTTTTCTTTTTTCCGAACGATGCAGCGTGATAAACTCTATCATATTAGTCATTTTTATGGAAAGTTAGACGACTTGATATATTTTACATACATCCTTAATTTCGTTCATGGAAAAAAAAGAATCCGGTAGCAAAAGGATTCCAATATTACGTTTGTGGAATACCCCATCCACTCATCCAATTTGGCTTCAATAAAGGAACTAAATTAGACATTTAATTAATCTAATCGATCAACTGACTCCTGGATTTACTCGAATTTTCGTCAATTATTATTTTCCGATACTTCGAATCTTACGAAGATTTATTTTTTGCTGCTAAAAAAAATGTTATTAGTTATATTGCATTAATAAAACTGCAGATAAAAATTTTTGTTCGTGTTTCATTTATTTTAAGAGTCGAGTCAAAATTTACATTAATTATATAATTGCAGCAATTTATATTTGTAATTGTTCGTGGAAATGAATAGTAGCCTAAATCCAGATTTTTGGCCCTTCAAACTTGTTGCTTCAGCCAACACCTTGAATTGAAGAGTGAATTTCACCTTTGAACTAAAAAAATGACAACCAAACGAAAAATATCAATCCTAGGGCAAAAATGGTTATTATCAAAGATGTAGCAAATTAAATTTTTTGCAAGTTCGGTCATTACCATTTTTAGTCTCAAGTTAAAAGTAAGCGAGTTATTTCATAAAAACAAATTCACCAACCTTCCAGACTCTACATGACTGAAAACGATTAGAAAAAATAAATGCGGCAATTAATTAATGTAATTTCGATGATTTTTACAACTTGGGCTATTTTACATTTGTGAAAGTTAATATCAACAATAAAAGAAGTTGAAGAGCAATGAATTTTGGAGTTTTTATGCTATTTTCTTGTTTTATTATAAAATGAATTTCTATCAAAATCAGCGCACGACCTCAATTTTCATAAATCGAACTTATTCGAGCTCACATGCTTACACATCATTTCTCGTGAGTACTGCGGCACTCTACCGCTTTTGCTCACGTTTCACTTATTCCGGAGAGTAGTCAAAATGTAAACACTTAGAAAAGGATAATTTTTTTATCTACAATTACATCGTCAATTTTTTCCACATTCATTCCCCTCCACACACTTCGTATCTTTACTTATTCTCTTTTATGTCTTCCCCTACTTCTCTCTCATACTCAGAAAATATGCAACACAGTTTCTTCGACAATCGATTTTCCATCTATACAAGTGTATCCCCCAGTGTTGTTCGTCACGATTTCCGTGATTGTCGATAGTTAAGTGCTCCGTAATATAAAGATGAAACCCTGCAAATTCTGTGGCAAAGAGAACTATCGTAATTGCTTGAAAGATCGAGAAGTTTCGATCGCGAGTGTTTCGGAGATTTTATAAAAGAAAAAGTGTCATTCATTACTGTCATTCAAAGCAATTTTTGTGCCCTTCGTTATTTGGAACAAATTCAACAAATTTTAAGTTTAATATTTATTTTGGTAATTGGAGTATGTAAGTAAATACAATTTTGCAAGTCTTTTTTTCTGACGTTTAAGTGTTTCGTTGAAAAAGAAGCCCCCAAATTTATTGACTACTATTTGACTCAATTACGTTATTATTCGTAATTTTCTAAATATTTCGCGTAAAAAAATGTTTCTCTAAAATTAATGAATTAATTATCGCCAATTATGAAAAATCTGAAGTGTCATTCCGATATTACAAATAATAAAAAATGGCAATGATTTCATAAACGAAAATTTCTGCCTCGATTAAGACGAGCAGGAAGTAATTTGGATATTCATATAAATTTGTGCCATCATCATTAGCTATTTACCATTTACCACTAATTAATCTTAATTGAAAATAATTGCAATTGCACGCATATAGCGGCGAATAATACGATAAATCCGGGACTTCTTTTGCTGGTACGAAGAATTGTGTGTATATATAGTCTCGTGCAGAATACCTGCGATGATTATTGATGAGAGAGTTGACGATTTTTCGTGCAGAAAAAAACGTAGCTACAGTTTATCATCCGCACGTACTGAGAATATTTTATGTTTGAATTGATTTAGCGCTTCAATGATATATTCGCTCGTGTATCTTCACGTGTATCGAAGTATTGAAAAAGTCCTGTATGCAAACGCAGAATTAAACAAAATTGTTCGGTCTCTAAACACAGCGAATATCGTCGTAGAAAAATTGTTGTTGCAAAGGATATAAAAAGGAACAAAATAGTCTCAACAATGAATGACCGTTGTAACGAGCATTTCAACTAGCACGTGCATTATGACGTATAATAATTAATTACGAGACAGGATTTCCCCGTTCGACTTTATTCTAAGTACTGAAGTTTGGTCTTACTCACAGATATTAAAATGTCCAGAGGAATTTGTGGAATCCCCGTTTTTCTATTGCTGCTATTTAATTCAATAAATTTTGGATTTGCACGATCACCGTGTCCGGAATATTTTCGTTATATGAAAGATGAAATAACCGGAGAAATTTGGGCAAGAATCGAAATACCTCAAGCTCCAAAAAATGTCGCTTTGCATCTTCGAGTTAGACTCAGTGTCGCTACTGCATTGCCAACGGTAAGTAGAAATCTTTATAGGGTGCACGATGGTCAGTTTCTTTTTAATGGTTTTCAGAAAATTTTTCATAATAATCCTAAAGGCTTGCACTCCCGATGAAAAAATCTACAAAAATTGGAAACAAACACAAATATATACGTAATAATATGAGGTACAAAATACAGCTCATTTCGTACAAATAAAATTACACCATTTTTTAGAAATACGTGGGGCGATTGGAATTAGCGACATCAAAAAGAGAAGCTGTTAAAGCGGTGTATCAAGGCAGACCTTTAGTCTACGATCTTCATTTTCCTCTTCGTAATCCGATTCCCATGCTTGCGGAAATAATGTTTAATGGACAGCGTTACTGTATTGGAAGTCGAGGTAAAAAAATGAAAAATCTGAATAAAAAAGTTTTCGTTTGTAAAGTACGAATTTAAAAAAATACGAAAGTAAACGTCATGAAGAAGAATTTTTATAAAAAATGATAATGGATTCTCTTTATAGAGAGTATTTACTTTGAAAGGAAAAGATCGTGGTTTAGTGTGTAAAAAATAATCTTGTATTCGAAACCGGTTACACAAAAATAGCAGAAAAATCATTTTCGTAATTAAATTGTAGCTAGTGGTCCGATAGTGACGACAATTTATCTCGAGCACACGCTTTACCCACCTGGTGTGATAGCTCTTTCGGACAATAGGCCAACTCCGGATGACCCTGATTTTTTGGACATTCCTCCGAATCGACCAGGAATTAATTTTTCACCGAATCCAACGGACGATATACCCGATCCGTTTTTATCGCCTAACGGCAATGATCCTACGTTCGTAAATGTAGAAAAACCGATTTCCGAATCCGATGAAAATCTGCGACCATCCACGACAGGACTTTATCCAGAAAAGCCTATTTTTAGGCCGGATTCATTGAGCGATTACAAAAAAATTTGTGGACGTGTCAATACTGCTGGAGTTAATTATCTCATAGCGAATGGTGATAGAACTTCTCCTGGACAGTGGCCCTGGTTAGCCGCAATTTTCGTTGCTAAAATTGAGTTCGAGTTTCAGTGTGCCGGGAGTTTGGTCACTGACAAACACGTTGTCACAGGTATTTTCCATAACAATTTATTGGCGAAAATTTTATTTATACACGATGAAAAATAACTCTAAAAAAATGGCCAAAGTGTAGTATACACTTTATAAATGTTTTTCTTTTTTTGTTCACGTTACACTAGACGTTTTTTGACGGTGTTTAATTTGATCAAATTTTTCTTTTGACTACCAAATTTTGTGATATTTTTGTTTATTTTGTTTCGAATTATGAATTTCTTAAGTTCTGACATTTATTTTGGTCTCAGCTGCTCATTGCAAGTTTCACAAGGGTATTGACGTACCAGCGAGTGCATTTATCGTCTCCCTGGGTCGTTATCATTTGCACGAATGGCGAGAGCGAGGTTCTCGGTCCCTCGAAGTACTGAATTTTCGTCCACATCCGGACTATGGAAATCCTTTTAGTGCCGATGCCGATATCGCGGTAATCACGCTGCGTAAAAAGGTCGAATTTACACCGAAGATACAACCTTTGTGTCTTTGGAACGAGCCAATAACGCTTGAAAGAATCGTTCGACTCAGTGGTTACGTCGTTGGTTGGGGCAAAGATGAAAATGGTCATCAATATTTGAAGGAACCACGGATGGCTGTGGCTCCCATAGTTTCACAGGTAATTATATATCGTGTGATCAAAAAAATCATCATTTCGTCATTTTTGCCAAAAAACATTAACTGTATTTGGAATTCGTGCGGATTGTGCATTTTATCATTATGATTTTTACAAATCAAATACTCAAAGTCAAACTTTGAAGTATCTAATTAATTTAGCCAACTGCTTCATCATTTTTCTTGGCATTTATTACCATTTGAAACAATTTAAAGGAGGATTGCCTCAGAAGTAATCCAGCCTTCATACCTTCAACATCAAATCGAACCTTCTGCGCTGGCCGCAGAGACGGCAGCGGACCCTGTAACGGCGATAGTGGCAGTGGGCTCGTTCTACTCGATAAACATACCGGACGTTATCATTTACGCGGTATAGTTTCGTTATCGTTATTGGACAAAGACAGGAAATCCTGCGATCTCTCTCAATATGTCGTTTACGTGGACTCAGCCAAATTTTTGGATTGGATTAAGATCCAGATTAATTATTAGTTATCAACAAATTTAAGCTGGAGAGGAAGATTCCAGTTTTTTAGGAGCGAATGATGTGAATACGCAGATTTAATTGTGAATCAATTAAGGCTAAAAGAAGCGTTCGAATCAACGAAAAAAATATTTTTTAATATTCATTTATTGATAATAACTCGACTGGAAAATAAAGAGCTTGTGTGAGCTTGATTCGCACGAAAAATTATCAATCGAACTCTGCACTGTATGTACAAATGATTGTGTGATAAATAATTACAAGATCAAAATTAACATCGGTGTCTTTCATTCTATAATTTCTTCCTTGATCGATAAAGATAAATAATAAGAGAATTTAGTTATTTTGAAATAAAAACTGAAAAACATTTCATTCGTTTCGTACGATTATTTAGCGGATGTTCATAATTATTATTCACATCGCTCCAGCAGAAATATTTCTTATTATATGTGTACGTTCAACTGTGAAGCATTCGCTTCGGCGATCACCCACAGCGTACTCGTTTTATCATCATGTCATTCTCACAATAAAAGTCACCGAGCAATTGTACTTGACAAGTCTTTAATTAAAACTTTTTCTCGAATCTAAATGAAATTTTAACGGTGTGAAATCGTATACAACAATAAAGTTCGTCAATCTCCCTCCCAAGCTCGATTATCGGTTAACAGTTTGCAAAGCTTCAGCATGTTCTGATCTCCACCTCCACTTACGCCCAACCAAAAGTCTTTGTCTATTTTAACTATTTCGCAACATCGTGTTGAAACTGCTGTCAAATTGTCCTGCACAACAGCTTTTTTTTAATAATTCAAGTTTAAAGTTTAACAACATTTTTGTTTTTTTTTTCGTCAGATGCGAATAATAAAGATACGGGAATAAAAGTGCAATCGGCAGTCATGTGTCGTAACAGCAAAACGTTTGGTGCACCTGGAACATTGTTCGTCTTGTTCCCTTTGATTTTTTTTTATCTTGCAACGACGACCTTGTTATTGGACGTTGAAGGGGCTCAAATATTACCCTCCCAACGGTAATTTGATACTTCAACTTTTTATTTATTTATATATATCGCAAGCACGTACGGCCTGCGACAACCTTCGAACATTTGCGCACTCTTCGCAGACTCTTCATTGCGAAACACACGGTCAGCTCGTACTACTTCTCCGGATTTATTTAAAATCGTGATTTATGAACAAAAAAATCATGTTTTTTTAAAGCTGTCTCTGGATTTCATCATTTATTTGATTTTATTAAGAGTTAATTGACTGTTTTGACCATTTCAGCGATATTCAAGAAGCTCAAAAGATGGTTGGACAATTTTTACGAAATGAGACAGGCACAGTTTGGCTCTCGGAGCTGGCGAAAACAAATTCAGCTCCATTAACGACACCGGATCTCATGAAGGCTATTCTTCAAACCACGAAGCAAGGGGATCCTGTTTGGGAAGCTGCCACGATGCTTTTAGATGTATTAAACTCTTCGAATACCATTAGCTCAAGAATCGATTTGACTTCGGGGCAGAGTGACACTTGGAAAGATATGATATCAAAAATAGAAATGGAAGACGATATAATATGTTTGTATCGAAAGAATAGCAACGAAACAACCAAGAGAGCTGACGATTGGAAGAAATTTTTGAAAACTATTTCACCCGGTTACGTGGTACATCTGGCGATCGATACGGGTCGGAAATACGTAATATGTTTGAAGAAAATTGAAGTACCGGAAACTACGAGTCAGGCATCATCGACGACCCCGAAAAAACCAGTGACTACGACTGATAATTCTAGGGCAGCTTCCTCGAGAACCACGAGTCAATTGTCAACGGTGGAAATGCAGCCATCGGTGCCTTCTGCCTCTCGAGCGATGAAAAACATATCCGCAGACACATGTTCCGAGAAAACTAATGGTGATAATCTTTGTAGAAAGAAAGAGGATTTAAAGAAAAAGAACAATGATAACGATGATAATATCGTAACCGGTAACGACGCCGCAGCTAACGGTTTCTATTTAAATCACAAAAATTTGGTGGAAAACAAATTTAAACTAAATCAAAATCGTCGTCAAATGGAAAGTTACTTGACATCAGGTTTGGCAAAGGGAGCTGATTGTAGTTGCAGGAATTCAGGGACTTGTGAAGATGCGCGAGACGAACGGTTCAACATCCCGATCATTTTTGTCGTACTGAATCCAAACGATTTTTTGGCATATCAAAGTTCATCGCCAATAAATTTTCCAATTGATGAAAACCCTCGCTACATCTCTAAACCCGTTGGCTTTCCTCAAGATTATTTTTATTCCAATTTATATAATTCACGTCGCCCAAGAGAATTCAAGCGTTTACGTGAGCCCCCTTTTGAAAACACTCATCCTTGGCAATCAATCGGTGGACATCGACCAAATAGTCCCAAAAACCCACATTTTCGAACAAAGATATTAAATGGGAAATTGCAAAACGGCGCACTTGCGAGACGTACGATGAAACGTATTAAACAACCGAGTTATCTTGATACGAAGCCCAAAACTGCTGCCTGCTACACACGTCCTACAACTAAAGTTATCAACAGGAAAAAAATGATGAGAAACTCGGTCCAACCTAATAATATCGGATACGATCATTTGGCCAGATTGATACCAGAAAAAAATCGGTACAAAAACCCTAAAATTACTAATACACATGCAGGGCGTCGGTCACCACCTGTTCAGCAAATTTATAGATTCTTAGGAATGAGGCAGCCGATCGTTCAGCATCCTCAATCGTGGGTACACAACAATTTACCTCACAGAAAGGTTTACAGCCCGTTTCAGAATTCTTTGACAAAACCTCTGAGGCCTCCGTTCCAAAATTTCGATCGAAAGAACCCCAATCGTTTTCTATTTCCGGGATCGCAATTTAAACCTCCATGTCGAGGCTTACATTGCATGCAAATGTACCAAAAGCCACCGATCTACGTACACCCTAGGCCATTTCCGATTGCAAACTTTGTTTCGAAAAATCCTTTATTCCGATTGCCCCTCGTTTACTCCGAAAACTTATTAGTCACTGGAAATTCGGGATTTAAGCATATTGCGAACGGAATTAAATGTCCTAAACCTTGCGACAAACCGATCAAATTGCAGATTCTGATTAACGGCAAAGTGCAAGAGCCTTTACACGTCGCTGTGCTGTCAGAGCTTGGTCAAAAATTGGATGTCCTTGGCTCGGATCATTCAATGCTGCATCATGAACGAGAAACCCCAGTAAATCGTTTACCAATCCCGACTAGAATACCCGACGATACTAACACATATTTCGAGACTGAAATTAATACACGAATGGATTTACAAAACTCGGATACGAAAGAAGCATCGTTGACCGAAAGTGGATTAGCCCAGAGCAATGATTTGGAAAATGAAAACAAAAATTCTACTATGCAAATTAACGTAGAAACTACTACTTTGAAATTGGACATTGTGAATGACAGTGGTATCAATATTGAAGAAAATTTGTCCCAACATACAACAATCCAGACGAGCGTTGCCGTCCTAACGGACGAAACTACGACGACGATGAGCTCCACGACCTCTGTGTAAAATATTAATAAACAACAAACTGTCATCAGTCAGTTTTTATCAGTGTAAAAACATTGGAGGTGCCCGTTATTTAGTTCGTATTTGAAACATAGATAGAACTTTTTTTTTCATAACGCATATTAATCCGTGATCGGTCTTGCTGGTTACACTTGAAACGATGGTCGCGCGTCGAAACATTTTGTCACATGTATACTTTCGGGTGCTTAATTTAATAAACAAGGACTTGAAAATAATTTTGCAACAGTAAAGGTCACTTTAAAACATTTTTACTTCTTAAAAGCCACAAATACAACGATAATTGATATTACAAAAAAATACATAATGAAAAAAATAAACGAATAAGAATTAAAAATAAAAAAAAAAACAATTTTAACCCTTTTATCACACAGAAGAATACATCATTTGAAGAAGATAGAAAAATATTCAAATGGATTGGAAATTTTTGAGTAATTATCGTTTCAATTGAAGTGGAAGAAAAAGTCTCACAGCGCGACTACCGTCGGGTGAAATAGTTCGCGAAACAAATCGTGGAATATCGAAAAGGGAAGTTCATTGCATAAATATTTTATTTATCGATTATTAAAAAAAAAAGACATCGAATTGAGAATATTAAATGTCGATATTTTAATTTCTAAATTAAGTACAATTATTGCACTTAAAGTTTGTAAAAAAATTGGATTCGTCACTTTTTTGTGCGATATTAAGGAAGGAGCATGATAAACGACGAATTAACGAAATACCACAAAAGTAAGTTTATTTATTGTCCCGTCGACGAAAGGTAAGATAAAAAATTTACGATTTCAAAAATAACTCACCAGAATATTTGTTTTGTTCTTTTTTCTTTCTCATTTTTTTTTTATCGTTTTTTTCTCGTTGAACTTGTACATATTACATTCTTGTTGCCTCGTTATTTCACTCGCCGCAAAGAATCGAGATTTGATAAACATTTCTGGCAGAGTCGCTTTCGCGAAGGATTTCGTGGATTTGATTATTTTATTTTTTCGTTTTCCTTTTTTGGGTCCCATCGAGTTTAATGTGTTTCAGCTTTCGCAAAAAATAAACAATATACATATAAATATATACGTAAGGGATGTATTGATCTTTTTACATGCAATTCATGACAATTCGATCCAGCATTTTCGTTCACGATCCTTTGATCCACGAGAATTTTCACCCAGTATGAAATTGATGGTTCGAAGACTCACCCAAGCTATTTTTAACCTAAATAATATAATTTAGGAAAATGATTTTCATAAAATTATCAATTTTATTTAACGTTTTAACTAGAACAATTTGATGGTGACTATTTATACGATTTATTACTTTCTAAACCAATTGGTCGGGATTGTATATAATTTCATTTCGAGAATCGACACGTAACCAAAAATCTATACGAGCTATGATAAGAAAAATTGAATTTTTTTTCATAAGTGCAATGTTTTTTTTAAGGAAGCAGAGGTCACGAAAAAAAATCCCATTAAACTGATGTCAAAATATTTTGTGACACGAAAATAGGACAAAAGCTACTTGAAATTATTAGGACTATCTAGAAAATCTCGCCGAAAAGTCCATTGTGATTCTGGAAAAAAATTCGAGATCGGACTTGGATTCGACGTCAAAATGATGCGAGCAAAAAAAAAATAATATTTCGATACCGCGAAAGGCCGCGTAATTATGGCTTGTAAATAATTGGCAGCACGACAACTCTATGTAATATTTCTCTATTCCTAAACAACTCTATGGTTAATATCTCTATTCATAAATATCTCCATTCAAAATAACTCTATGGGTAACTAAACTGTGTTCATAAATAAACCTATTCTCAAATATCTCTGTATAAAATCATCTCTATTCCAAATCATCTTCATGTTGAATTATCTCTATTCAAAAACATCTCCATACGCTTCCATCTCTATTCGTATATAACTCTATTCATAAATATTTTCAAACAATTTCTATTCCAATACAACTCCATTCATTTTCAACTCTATTCATATATAACTTCATTCCGATACAATTTCATTCATGTGAAATAATTGACAATCAAGTTGCGCTACTACATTCTATCAATTAGCATAAGAATAGTGATTTATGAATAGAGTTGTATACGAACAATATTTATGAATATTTACGACAATATTACGAATATAACGACAATATTTATGATTGGAGTTATATATGAATAGAGATGTATGCGCGTAGAGATGTTTTTGAATAGAGATAATTCAACATAAAGATGATTTGGAATAGAGATAATTTTACATAGATATTTGAGAATAGGGTTATTTATGAACACAGTTTAATTGCCCATAGAGTTATTTTGAATGGAGATTTAACGAATACAGATGTATTCTAATAGAGATATCTCAATCATATAATTGTTTAGGAATAAAGAAATAATACATAGAGTTGTCGTGCTACCAAATAATTAGAAACATCAACCAATGGTGAAATATTTCAAGATGCAAACAACGGTCACTCTGCGTTACATGTCGTAGACTAGGGAATTAATGATTCAGTTCTTCGCAGAAAAAGCTACGAGAAACGGTTTGTAAAGATTTGGTAAATTTTGAATACGATCTGGTCAATAAATCAATAATTTCCTTTGGAAAATAAATTTTGTCAAAATAGCTACAGAATTAAAAGTTTACGTAACAAAAAAAAAAGAAAAAGAAACTCTAACACAGAAAAACCTGTACACTGACGATACTAATATTGCGTGAATGGAAGATGGTTTCATTCGAATGGTCTTTCTTGAAAAATTCAATGCTAATGATCAAGAGAACAAATATGGAAAGTACAGAAAAATGACGAGCGTTCTGGACGCCCGAAGCATTTTTTTTGTTTACCGAGTTCGTTCGGTAATGAGATCGAAATAAGCGAAATTTTCGTTTTTAACGAATTCTTTCGATTTTAATTTCACAATGATTCTTTACGAGCACAATCGTCATCGAGCATATTTTCGTATGGAAAAAAGGCCCGCGAGAGGGGGCGGGGGGAGGACCAGATTTTTTTTTACACAAAAGTTAGTCATTACATACAGACTCGAAACGAATATAGTCGATATTGTTCATAGTTGATGCGGGTCTATTTGGAAGTTTTGCCGGGAGATTGCTCCGAGTACGATCTCTGCATTGAACACGCCTGCGAAAATATAAACAATTATTAATCAAGATGAATAAACAAGGTAATCTATTTTTGTAGTATGGTCAAAACGTACTGATATCAGCGCGTAAAACGTCGGCTAACAAGTGAAGATCGCTGTCGTGAGTTACGATGATATAATTTATTTTAGATCCATTCATTTCCTGTATCTGAGCCACGGACCTTCGCGTTTTTTCCAACATTCCACCCGCGCTCTCCACTATTTCGGCAAAGGCTGACGGTGACGGTACGACACTCGGTGTCACGTAGAAAGTTTTACCCTGTTTGGATCCAAATTATTTTTTTTTATTTGCCAAAAACTTTTTTTTTTCGAGGGATTATGAAGTTTAATATTTCAAGAATCCCTGAACTTAAAGAATCACAAACTTAGTGCACTTGTTCTTGTCTTTTACACTATCATAGCTGACTTTCAACTTTTCCAAAAAAGAAAAAATGTTTAATTGCTCTTTTCAACCCTTCTACATGAACATCAGACCCCCTTAACCCTAGACCCCTACAAGGGGGTTGAAAACTATCGCGATTGTCCTAGTAAAAAACTTTCTTGCATTTTTTCCGAACTTTTTCTAGTTTATACAGTTTTCATCACTAAATGTTCAGCGAATGCGACTCAATCATACACCATTCTCTTCGTTTTCTGATAACAAAGAATGTATGTATAATTAAACCTTATTATCCCTTACGAGAAACATTTTATGGTGCAGAGAAGATTTGGGTCATTTTCGACCCCGTTGTAAGATTTACGTTCGGAAAAATAGATCGTAGATTAAATCAAACTTAGTCGAGGAGTAATTTATTTTTGTGTATACCTTAAGTACGGATCCTCTGTTCGGACTGTTTAGAGCTTTCTCGATATTGCAATTGAAACTCTTTTCAAACTCCGCATCGCCGAGGGTGTATGCAGTTTCATCGACGAACGTATTTTTCGCTGAACAATCCAACAGCCATTGAATATTTACGATGTATTTACACCTCGATAAACAGCACAAAAGTTTCACTGTTCGAAGTGGCGCAGCCATTACAAGATGCGTAGCATCGCGCCAGCTTGATGCCAAAGCACCGCCGAGCTCGCGAATCCTCTGGAATTTTTTAAATATTTTTTATAAGAATTATTATCAAGAGATGATTATTCAAATTATTCACAGAAAATGTGAAAAGTATATTTTTTCCAGTAACAAAGTTTTAGTAATCTTTCATTAGAATAAAAAAATCTCAACGTTTTAATCATGAAACGAATCTGTGCTAAGTATTCCAATGAATTCTACCTTCGCGTGTTTCTTTGGATTTATACCAGAGAATAATATTTTTGGTTGATTCTCCGCTGGTGGAGGATCAGGATTGCTTATGACAATGGGTTCATCGAGTCCCAGCAAATGGGGTTCTTTGTTCATGAGAGGTTCCTCCAATCGGGGTTTCTTGTATTTTCTCATCACGTTTGGTCCTTGTCCAACTTGCTTGACTTTGTCGTACGATTCCTGTGTTATGTTGATCGGCATTTTCCAAGCGGCTATACAAAATTAATATAAAAATTGTTGATATAAAATAGTAAAGCGAAAAAAGAAACAGTTCTCTTGGTTACGATGTGAAATTCTAATTTCACGTTTTGTCCGATTACGTGAGCCTGTTTTTAGTCTTTCATTTTACTTGATGTACTAGAACGTACCCATGAGATGAGGCACGAGAGAATAATCGAGTCTGAATGGATTGGCAAGGCTAAAATGTTGATATTTTGGAACATCAGTTTGATGCAAAACGCCTCTTTGACCGCACATCAAATCCGTAAGCCATTGGGCATTAACGACTGGGATTTGCCATTCCCTCGCTTTTTTGTATTTCGCTCCATCAGGCCTGAAACAAAATTTACGTACCGTTTACAAAATAAGGAAAATGAATGATTTTGGAAGTTGTTAAAAGAGCGGAAGCAGGACGAACCTTCTGCAAACAAGAAGAGTATTATGCCTCGAAAAGTACTTTGTACACTTTGCTCCCAAAAGCTCGAGCATATTGGTAACTTTTGCTTTTTCTTCGTCCTCGAAACCGGAGGATGATATGATTTGTTTCATGCATGGCAATTCATTTAGGCTGAATGGAATTGGAAGATGAAGAGCGTGCCACGGTGGCAAAACTTGTTGTTTCGTTACGACGTCGGACAGCCAATCGGCGCTGACGCAGCGTTTTCCTTCGCGCAACGCTTGTACGACAATAGGATGTTTTTGCGTTATGGCGAGAACGTGAGTCGCGCGAGGACAATATTGTGGTTCAACCTCGCCACCGTGTCTCTCGATAACTTGTTTCCATTTGCTCACGTCGTTGGATAAATTCAAATCGTATTCGACGATTACGAATATACAACCGAGCAAGAAAAGATCGGGCGGCACTGAAAATAATGATTGTAGAAAAATATCATTTGCGTACTTTGCCCAAATTCATTAAAATTCAACATCAAGTTAAAATATGAAATCATCCAAATCATAAAGTGTGTTATCAATAAAATCGTCATGAGCAAAATCGAAATAATCGAAATTCGTAGTTGTTATTAACGAAATTTGTTCGCGATACGTACATTTGAGATTTGGATTGTGACCGTAGAACTGAGCCTTGGGTTGCGGCATGGAAGGTGAATACTGCATTTTAATGGGTGCACCAGGGGGTGCACCATTGGTAATATTGCCAAGAGTTCTTCGCTGGTAAGCAGCCAAAAGTTGTGGATCTTGGGAAGGAGGTGGCGGTGGTCGGTGTTGAGCAGTCATCAAACGAAGTTGTCCGGCGGCGCTACCTTCAGTGGTGCCTCCTTGCAATCTGTTCGTGAGCATATTCGCGAGAGCAGTTTTCGTTTTGGCGTTGACGACTAATTGTTGATCCGGTGGCATTTGTGAATTGACTGACAGAGGCGTTAGCGGAGGATCTTGTTGTGGTCCGGGTTGTTGTTGCTGTTGTTGCTGCTGTTGTTGTTGCTGCTGCTGTTGCTGTTGAACCTGTTGTTGTTGGGCTTGTTGAGCCTGTTGTTGTTGTTGCAAATGTTGGAGCTGCAAGCGGGCCATTTGCTGTTGTTTTTGGAGATGTAACTGAGCCATTTGTTGAGGCGTGAGAGATTGAACCTGTTGAAAGGCTTGACCAGCTGGCGAAGCTTGTGGACCTTGAACCGCTGAACCGGATTGTACGATCACTTGATTTGGTGAATTGATAGGTGTGAGAGCCGGCGGTTGTACACCCGGATGCATTGGTTTTTGCCCTTGTACGGTTGCCACTTGGGGTCCCATCATGGGAGTGCGTGGTTGTTGAACCCACTGTAATCCTGGCTGTCCAGGTTTGCCAGGACTTCGGATGACAGCGATATGCGGACCGCCCTGCTGGGCCTGACGATTTTGCATCTGTCGTTGTATTATCAGGTTTCTTTGTTTCTGGATTTTTTGTATAAATTGCGCTCGTTGCTGCGGATCCATCTGCTGTAATTGTTGATGTGTCTGAGCATCCAGCTGTATCAATTGACGCGGTGGCTGCGGCGGTTGTTGAGCCCATTGTCCGACCGGTCTTTGCTGGCCCAGTTGTTGTTGGGCCTGTTGCTGCTGTTGCTGTCGAAGCTGCAAATGGTACTGTTGTTGTTGCCACTGCGGATCACGCTGTACGAGAAAGCTCTGTTGATTCGGGTTTATCAATTGTTGATTGGTGGTTTGTTGTTGTAATTGACCGTCGCGTATGACAAACTGTTGGGTGCTTTGCGGTGCTGATTGCTGCAACTGCTGTGAGATTTGCTGAATTTTTTGTTGTTGCTGTTGTTGCTGCAAAAGATGAAGCTGTTGGCGTTGTTCCGGTGTCAATTGTTGTTGCTGTTGTGGTTGCTGTTGAACCTGTGAAGGTTGAGCCAACTGATGTTGCTGTTGAATGATTTGTTGTTGCTGCATTGATATTTGCTGTTGCTGTTGTGCCAATAACTGCGGCTGTTGAGAGAGTTGCTGTTGCTGTTGCGGAACGAGTGGTTGTTGTTGTTGCTGTGGTTGTTGCTGCTGCTGTTGCGGAACCAGTTGTTGTTGTTGTTGTTGCTGAGTTAATTGCTGCTGTTGCACTTGTTGCGACAACAGTTGATGTTGACCAAGTTGTTGCTGCTGTTGTTGTTTTTGAGGCGACAATAACTGCTGTTGAGCTGCCAATTGGTGTTGAGGAATTTGCATATTAATTTGTTGCTGTGGCTGTTGCGTCATGAGGCTTTGTTGATTCAACGGTTGTTGCTGGGCAACTACCGGCTGAGGCTGAGCCGTTAACTGCGGTGACACTTGAGGATTCAGCAATTGTTGTTGTTGTTGTTGCTGCTGCTGCTGTTGTGGTTGCGTGAAATTTTGTTGCTGCATTTGTTGCTGATGTTGATTAATTTGCGGTTGCTGCTGAGGTAATTGTTGTTGAGGCAATTGTTGCTGCTGAAGGTGAATCATTTGTGGTTGTTGTTGCAAGTTCAGTTGTTGTTGTTGTTGTTGTTGCTGCTGCTGCGGTAATTCCGCTGTTTGTAACTGTGGTTTCATCTGGGCAACCGCTGTAGTTCCTGACACATTTTGGGATTGCCAATTGTTTTGATTCTGTAAGTTTGCGCTCGATACGGCAGGGGATGCGGGAGGAATGTAGCTTGGTAAACTGCTCGTTGGTACTGGCCGAGAATAATGTTGAGACTGTTGCAGCTGTTGTTGTTGTTGTTGTTGCACATTAGCGGTACTCGAGGGTATCGATGCTTGAACGATCGTACTCGCGGTCGCATTTGCATTCGTACTCTGGGGTGGCGCTGTGCTCGAAGACGCTGATGTATTCGGTTGATTCCAAGGCATACGTTGCTTCAATTGCTCCAACATCGCTTTCGTTCTATCCTGCTCTTCTTGGCTCGGATTGTTCTCACCATCCTCATCCATAAAACCTGTTATCAACGCCGTCGAACTGTTCGGCGATGGATATATCAAAAGACGCGGATGATACTCCGCCTCACCGACCAACGTACCCTTCTTACAACATTCCGACACCCAGTCCGGCGTCACTATTTGCACGTGATGCGCATCAAATCTCATCGCTGTGTCGTATTTGAGGCCACTTGCTTTTCCTGTTATCAAATGAGTGCAGTAACGATCCAGCCGCAATTGACACTTTCCACCTTGAAATGTTATCATTGCCCACAGAGCTGTACTGTCCGCTCTACTCACTTGCGATATACATGCTCTCACATTCGAAAATAATTGCTCTCCCTCCGGCGAAAAATATTTTGGTCTGATATTTTATGTTAAAGAATTTTAATATAAAATTTGTTTCGTTTTGTTTCATCAGAGTCTCATATTAAGTTTCTAAAGAATATTTGAATTGAATTATTTCTACCTTATGAAATCAAACGTAAAAGGAAAATTGACATTCATGTATAAGAGAGTCAGAATAGAAATATCGAATTTTATGACTTTTTCGCATAATATTTAGAAAAGAATAATAAATTCCAAAATAATTTCATCAGCTACATAGTATTGACGTTGTAGAATTTTTTTATCATACAACCAATGATCTCATTATTTTGGACAATGAAAATTTTGCTGAGAATTATTTAGCGGTTTTTTACCCTGGTCTGTTTTATATGGCGAAAGAATGTGATATTTACAGATTCAAAAATGATAAACTTATTGAAATAATGCATATAATAATATTTTTAAGGATACGGAAGCAATTTCTTGCATTTTGCAGAGTACAAAATCCAGTCTTGTGTAACAGCTGGTATTTCGTAAAGGTCTTTCGCGACGGATATATCATTTTCCAGCACCTCATATCCGGCTATGAGATGCGTTACAAGATCACTGAAATAATTGGACCGTGATGCACCACCTTTTTGTAATAAGCCCAGAATCTGTAATATCAATGAGTTCAGTATTTTTTTGCTTTGCATAATTGAGCAACAATAGAAGTTGCTAGACATAGATTGTGGAGAATTGAACATGCTGCACATTTAACGCTCAGAAACATAAAGCTTAAATGGGGTCAAGATTACCCCAGTGTCCTTGAACTGTTGCCAAGTTAAAAATAATGAATATTCTTGCTTAAAGAGGTTGTATCGTTTCTCATGTAAAAATTATTTTCCAACTTTACACAATAAAATTTTGTAAATAGAAAGCTTAAGACAGTATTAAACTTCTGGCGGAATATGCCGATGATTCATTGTCTCAAAATTGAGATATTTATTGTTGATGTTCGCAATTTTTTGAAAGCTTCCATAAGAGCCCATATTAAACTTGTCATTTTCAACAATGAATATCTCGATTACCAGGCGGTGAAACCTCTCCAAATTTTTCACACATAATTAAATGTTGTTCAAGAAGATTGATGCCAAATTTCAATACATTAACTTGGAATAATCAAATATAATGTATTTTTCGTATGATCTCATATAAATATCGATACAACTTCCTTAAAAAGATTCATAGATTACTTTCAAATATTTCTTAATAAGATAGAACTGCATGTTTGTTAAAAGTATCAATACATTAGAAAAAACGATTAACTTTCAGCTGAAACTTTGCCTGAAATTTTGTAGAGCCCAAGTACATTTTTGAGCTCTATCTAGAGCCCAAAAATATTTATACGCCAAATAATTAAAGTTTTGGTCTCTAGCGTTCTGCCACAGATGTGAAGTTAATTATAGGACATCATTTTAAATGCTACAATGTAAAAAGACCATTAAGAATTTTCCATAATTCTTTTGTCGTATTGTCAAATATGTAATAACACATGGTCCGGTAGATTTTGTCAGGTGTTAAAAGTTGAGCAAGAACATTAATTTTATATGATGCGATATAAAGTTTTGCCTGCTGCTGTGTTTGTGCAGGGCAATATTATCAGCGATATCAATAAATACAGGGAAATTTTGAGACTTGGGAGTAATTTTTGGAAGTTTGGCGAATTTGGAGTAATTTTGACGAGATGCAAACGTTTGATAACGATTTTCAGCATTGATTGGTGAAAAATTAGTAAAAACTAAAATGATCGATCGTACAAATTTCAATCGCGATTTATCGACGAACAGAGGCGTGAACGTAAAGAGATTTTTATTACCTTTGGATCGCCTTCACCACTGACGTAGTATTTCACGTCGGCAAACAATGCAACATCGAGCTTGAGCTCGTCAAGTCCTGCTCTTATGTCACCCATTATTTATTCACGGAACTCTTAAGATTCACTTTTTAAGCGCGTTGCCGAGGCACGAAACATTGCACGCTAATGCAAAATTGGGAATAGTCAATTACGTCGTGTGTTTGATAACAAAAATCTGCCGCGTCGCTTTGTTATTATTATGATTGTAAAATTTTAAGGTTATGGCTGGTGGTACATCCGCGACAGCGGCGCACATAGCGGCGGCGGTGCATTAATTTTATTATTTTATAAAACCCATCGAACACTCTCGATCGATATATCGATGCAATGGCGCGAAAATTCGGTACATGGTTACTTCCGGGATTCGCTTTCTTTACTATAATAATAAAACAATAACGAACGACTTTGCAATAACAATAATTGATCTAAAAAATCGTATACATGACAACACTTCCGACTAGCATTTTTCAGAAATTAAAAAGACAAAAAACTAAACTAGAAATGATAATAAAAAAATTTTGTAAAAGAATATTCAAATAATTCATGTGCATTCAAAATTCATACTGCTCTTCATATTTTTGTTTAAATGTCACAGTTTTCGAGACACGCCAATAAATTGATGAGACAAATCGTCGATTGTGAACCAGAAATAGTGATTAAATTTTTCAAATTGCTTGAATACTTCTCTAAGTGGTGTGAAACAAATTTTCTATTTGAAAGACAATGAGTCATTTTTATTTAACATAAAAATAATAAAAAACTCTCGAAAAGATAAACAAGCAACAATTCCAATACAACTTTGTTTTTTTCATTAAAAAAGTATTTTTATGCAATATTTTATCTCGGTACCGGATATACAGCAGGATTTCTATTTACCGGGGGGATAGGTCTGACGGTGAATAAACAAAGCATATAATTGAAAACAGTGTGTTCGCTTTATTGTATATGTTCTTCTCGCTCTTATAATAGGTACATTATTTTCACTCTTATGTAACCCTCATTCGTATCCAAAGTGCTCGTTTTCTCTCTGCTTGCAATCATATCATTCTTTTTTATTTTATTTTTTACGTTTTTTTTATAATATATAGATTCTTTTCTTAAATTCAATCTCTTTTACTCCCATCATATCGTACTCTCCCACGTTCATAAATAAATAAATTGTCGGCTAATATGTACAAGTTTTCTTGGTAGTTTTTTCCTTTCATTTTTTTTTACTTACTGCAATAGTCATTCACGCACTTAACAGGTGTATTTTTCTTTTTTTTCTTTTGCAAAGACTCTAGAAATATTGAGCTTGGTCTGGTCAGTACACATAATAATATATTCACGTATAAGTTTTTTTTTCTTTTACTTTAATTAAATTATTTTTGCTCGTTAAAAATGACCTTCAATTTTTCAATATATTCCAATACTCTTTCTTTTCCCTCTTTTTCCCTTTCACTCTCTCAACGTATAGTGCAATTATTTTCTTAATTACAACAACAACGAGAAAAAATTAAATAATTATTATATGGCAAGTATTATCTTTTGATAATCGCATTCAGATTTCAATCATACTCTGATTCAACTATTTATATCCAAACGTTATGAGAGTTCTTTGCTGTTATCTTAATATCAGTTTAGAATTGTCATCCCAGGTCAAATTTTTATTTCGAGTAAATTTGGAAATTACGAATTTTTCCCATGATACTTAACATTAAATACAGCAAATAAAAATACTTTTCAAACTTGAACAACCAACAACCATCAAAATTCTGTAGCACAGATTCGAAAAACATAAACATAAAATCCCATAAAAATTGTGGAATTTTTAGGTAATATTTTTTTAAGCATCACGAATGGCAAAAAAACTTCAGTTGCCTTGATTTAAAAAAAAAGAAAAATTTATAGATATCAGAATGAATTTGTGTAAATTATCTATAATTTTTTGAAACGTGTTTTTCTTTTTTGTATAATTTACGACTGTCCACATCTTCGCCCTACAGAACAGCGAGCGAACACAGTTTTATTTTGCATTTAATTTCGTATTCATCATTAAATGCGAGAGATCGCCGAACCGAAAACAAAAGTATACGATCAAGAAAGCGAGGAAAGTGGCAGAGAGGGAAAGAAAGAGAAATAGTTAGATAGAGAAAGAGATAACGATTAATTCACTATTAGTGTAATTTTGCAATAAACATAATTGATATACTCTAATCTGTCAATTGTGCACAAATATTCGGCTTTTAAGTTTTATTTTCTCATACATTCGAGACAGGAAAATCAAATTTTCAAATTCATCACGATTATTATAGATAATGTACCTAATAATCGACAAAATCGGTGGATCAGGTCGAAATATGTATGTATTATTTTTTGTTTTTGTTATTTTTTTAATTAATAGCCACGGGTTGAACCGATAATCGTGGCCTGACTCGATAAGATTTTGGATTAGAGTTTTTGTCGAAAAGAGGCACTATAGATCATATATTTACAGAAAATAATAAAACGTAGAAAAGATTGCATGGAAGTTCTCAACGTTTTTTTTTTGTCAATGAAATCCTCGTAATTATTCAAAAAAAAAAAGAACTGTGTCCGTGAAGAATACTACAAAATAATACAATTGTTCACTGCAATAATATCGAAAAGGTTGATAAAAATATTTCGCTCAAATTTTATCACGAAAAACTTTCTTTGAGATTTTTTAAAAAGTATCTAAATTGTTTCAACACATATCTTGATAGAATTTTATTTTCCTAATAGAACAATAAGATAAAAATGGATAAAGACAACGTTATTTTTATTGACAATGGATTAAACAACTTGGCGAACTTCCATGCTTTATAGATAATAGGACTTACTATAAGGAATTGGTGGTTCATATTGGAAAATGACAAATCGTTATTTTTTCTTTCTTTTTTTTCATTAATAATCGAGATCACATCATAGTCTCATTGCAACCGTTGAAACGTGAAAAACCCAAATACGGACAATCATCATCGTGTAAATTTTCGGTGCTACCTGTCTCAAGTGGATGTTGCCAATTTCTCGTTTTAATTGTTGTCTTGTAATAACACAGTATCTCTAGAATCTCATTAATGCGCTAGGAACCGGGACTAGAACCTTCGCTACTTCTTCTCCTCGCCTCTAATTCTTTCGCTAACATTTCAACCTCCCAGTTGTTGGGTCTAGTATCGTTATCTTCTTCGTCATCGTCGTCAGATTCATCTTCGTCGTCCTCGTCGCTATCGTCTCCCACTCTTCCTCTTCTTTTTCTTCTTCGTACGGGTGGTCTGCCCGTGTCGTCCTCGGATTTGCTCTCGTCGCTGTTAGACTCGAGGCAAATCGCCACGTCTTCTTTCCAGAGGCTTTGCGGTGATATCGATCTCGGTAGATCTTGCAACTCGAGTGTTTCCTCCTCCGAATGTTCTTCCCAGGATCTACGATTACGTGACGATTCGCGAGACATCGGTGATACGTGTCGATGACGTGGTCTGGCCGTAAGCACGGTATCGACTGAACCATCGCGCATAAACGGATGATCCTCGCCACCCTCTATAGCATCAGATTCCATCGACACATCCGGCTCGCTACTATCCTCTGGCGAAACTTCGCAACCTGATATTTCACGATGTTCCAATTCTTGTATCCTTGCTTGAAGCTGAGATATTATCTCATCCCGTTTTCTTATTTCCAATTCCAACGACGTAAACTGACGATCGAATTTACTCTGTATATCCTCCTGCAAAATCAAACACAACATTATCATTTATTTCCAAATCTTCTTCAATTTACACTTTTACTTGGATATTTATTTGAGCGTACGGATTTGAACAATCAGCGGTAACAAGAATAATTAAACAATGAAAATCAAATCGAATAAAGAAAAAGTTTGGTAAAATCCAAAATTATGAATTTTTATTAGACAATAATATTAATTTTAGTTTGTAGGACTGGTCACGAACGATTTTGATCAATTGATTCTGATTTTTAGGTCAATTGATTACGAAGTTTTGTAAGAGTCACGATCTTGTGATTGACTGACGTACGAAACGGGAATGTCGAAATTATAAATGTTCATACTACTATTTATATTTAAAATTCTACCAAAAAAAGAAAGCAAAAGCTCACCAATCGATTTTGTATGACGTCACGGATTCCAGTGACGAGTTCACCGAGATACTCTTCGTCTCTCGGTCGTGATATCATTTGCAGTATACCTCCACTGCTCAAAGGACGGAAGCTAAGTTTATTGGGCGGTTGCAGCGGGTCCGGTTCTTGGCCAACGGATATTTTGGTGTGTTCATCGAGCGTCGTTGTATTGCTCAATGTTGGTTCAGATGGTGGACTCCGGAGTGTGTATTTATTGAACGTAACGCTTTTCGAAAATTGCGAATGTCTTGCCGCGTAACCCTCGATCGTAGGTGCTCTCATTAATTTTTTAAATTCCGTCGCTACTTTCTCACGATCCGGTGTACTCGCTGTTGAAGTCTCCGAATTATCGGTTTTGCTGCCAGCTGATAATTTTTTTAAAATGCTCTTCAGATTTCGCCTCTCCAATGTCTCGTTCTCGGGTGACAGAGGATCGGATTGAGAGATCAATGAACGTCGAGCCTGTGATCGATTATCACATTTCAATTTATTTTTATATTCCAATGAGGATTAAATTAATGATTATTTATGATGCTCGGTATATGATGCTCATGAATAAATAGTGCAATTTAATAATAAAGAGGAGTCACGTAAATGAAAAGCTTCTTCATTGAAAATTCATTTTTATAAGCATTTTTAAGGAATTACTTTTTCAAAGCTCAGCAATATTTTACTATTTAGCTTTGAGGATAGTATTTTCAAATATAAATTTATTATTTCGCCTATGCATGAATCTTATTGTGGGAATAGAATTAAGAAAATGGTTCGTTAAAGAACGTTTAAGAAAAGCGAATTACCTTATTGAATTTGGCGAGTCTCCTGGTGTACTCGATAGCGCAGGCTTCCGAGTGACTTCTCGTAAGATTTCCATCGAATTCAGCCTCGGCATTTTCGCCGCAATCGAGGCTGGAGCTACGAACAGCTCTTTCGAGTTCAGCGAGTTTCTGTCTTTCGTTAAGAATTTTAAGTTTTTTAACGAAAGGAAGTCCGCAGTATTCAGGGGACAAATCGTCGACGGAGGCGTACATTTTAGTCTGTTGACGAATATGAACAAGGCTCTGTTTGAGTTGTGGTTTACGAGTTGGTGGACTTCTTTGGGGTGATACGATATCTTTGGCGGTAAGCGAGGCGTCTTTGAGCATTGCCCAAGGTTTTTTTGTGGCACTTGAATTTCCATTGACGGTGGACAACGAGGGTGACGTCGTGACGGTCTCGACGATCGTTACCGATGGTTGAATCTTTTGATGGCCATTTGAGGACTCTTCGATCACTACTTTTTTCGGCAAAAGCGGCTCTTTGACGGGTGTCTCTTTGTCAACAACGTGTTCAGTCTCGGTTTTCGCTTTTAGCAGAAGTATCCTTTGCAAAAGTGGTAAATTTTGATTCATCGGGTTCAAAGGTTCGACGTTGGGCTGAGGCGGTTCTGACGTTTGAATCGGTACTTCCATCAGCTTTTTGTTCTCCTCCCGGTCTTGTTTTTCTTTGAGTAAACGTAGCCTCGAAAGCAACGGGAGTCCGGCACCGAGCGGTGATATTGGTGCTTCGATGTTTGATGCCGATGCCTCCTGATGACTGTCGTCCACTTTCGTCTGTCTTCTCAGCGGTGGCCCTTTTGGCGTTAAAGGCTGCAGCTCGAGACTCTCCTCCGGCTTTGTATTTCTTCGACTCTTCCGCCACACGTTTTTCAACCCTTTCACATCACTTTTCAGCTTATCCACGATTCTCTTGCCTGTACTGTTGTCCGAATCGTGACCCGGCGATGCTTCCATTCTGTAAGCTCGTGCCACTCTTTGCGCCTCCATCAACCGTTTCCTACCGAGATTCTGCAAAATCTCTTGCGCCTCCGGATAATCCTTCATTGCTGCTAAAACGTCCTCCCGCGAGAGACTGAACAATTCGGAATAACCGACCGAACGGACATCTGCTGTTCGTCTGCAAAATTTCAATTGGCTTTGAAGATTTTGTCACCTGGCAAAATATAGGCACAAAAAAATGATTCTGCAATTTTTATGTTCACTTTTATCTTCATTTTTCTTTCAGATATTAATTTCATTTTTGTTTTTTTTTTCAACGTGAAATTTGTAAACTCTTTTTTGAACACTCGTAATTTTGGATTAAAATTTGTCAACAGATTATGTCTTGATATATCATTCCGGGATGTTTCCATAACATTCTGAATTGACTTACTTGTTCAAACCATCGAGATTGAGAATGCCGATTTCACCAAAAAAATCGCCAGCTTTCATTGTCGTGAGGACTCTGCCAGTTTCGCTGATTACCTCTAAAATTCCATCAGCTATTATGAACATTTCTCGGGCGACTTCGCCTTTGCGACATATCGAATCACCGGGTGTAAATATATATGCTTTCATCTTGAGAACGAGATCATGAAGAAATTCTGGCTGACATTCCTGAAACATTTAACAACCAATACAATTAACCATGACTGAAGACTTTCGAGGCTAATGAGCAATTGCAGCATTTGGTGATTCACGTTAATTTAAAAAAAAAATGGAAATTCGTGCTTTTTAAAATTTGTATTAAAAAGTTGGAAATTGGAAATTCGTACTTATCAAAATTCGTATTGAAAAGTTGGAAATTTGTATACGTTCGTAAATTCTTTGTAGATCAATTTTAGTTCATTGCAGTGAAAAATAACAAAAAATTAATAATTTGCTGCCTATTTTTTTTATATTCTCGGTACATACTTTCATATTTGATAAATTTCCAAAGATATGAAACGCGTCAACAGAACTCTTGGTTTTTTAAATAAATTTAATCTTTTACGGAACGACGCCTTCGAGCTTGCTTTCGGTGATTACTGAGGACTGTTGGCAGCTCGAGTACCGTCGTAGATATCTCGTTAAAATGACTGTGGAATTTAACGAGTCTCAGAGAGAAAAAAAAATAGAAGAAATAAAGAAAAAGTGTCCTGTATATTTCCGCAGTATATAATCTCGTTGGGAGTTTTACTCCAAATGACATTCGAGCGATAATAAAAGGTGACGCCAATTGTTATTATCGTCGTCTTAATTAAAACCAAATAACGACTTTTTATTAAAAAATATTTTTGATTGCAATTAAAAAGGAAACCTAGTTTGTAGCGATCTTGATGAACGTCATTATTGTTTTTAGGGTTTCTAAAATTAACAAATTTTAATTGAACCATTAATGAAGAGATTCCATCGAATTAATCGGTGATATCATTTAACTATTTTCGCTTTAATTTATTATAAACACTATTAAGAGTATAATGTAAGGTACGAGACTACGGTAGAGTCCATGGTCGAGTAGTGGGTTGTGTACATGAGTTTTGGTTCAACTAACGGAAATTGGCGTTGCAATTAAGAGTGCTGTCGTGTGTAGCACGTCGTGCCAATTAACGGGCTGTTACGTAATGTGCCAGGTCGAGTACAGAAACCCTCGACATTTTCTCTATTCTCCCTCGCCTCTCCACTTTTTCCAGTAACTCTTTTTCTCCTCATCATTCCTTTTTGTGGTCATGGCTTAAATTTGTTCGTTCTTTACTTTTTCTTTGCTGCATAAAATTTCATTGAACGACTAGCTTGGAGGGAATTTGGTATGCCCGGTGCTTGCTTTCGAATTCGTTACAATACCAGGTTAATAACTCGAAAAACAAAAAAGTTTGAAATAGAGTAAACGATAGAGCGATAAAAATGCGATAAAAATGAGATAAAAATACTCAAAATTTTAATGACTGTCACAAATTGCCCGAGGTTATGATAAAAAAATAAGCCAATCAAAAACGACGAAACTAATGACCCATTGGAATTAGGCGCAACAAGAAAATTGCCCGAATTTCACGCTTTTTTTTTTGTTATATTTCAGTAACGATTTTGCAGAAATAGAGTCACAAAACGAGTTTCTTTAGCATCGAGAATGTGTCAATCACGTTAATTACGTTGCACGTGGTTATACTGCAAACTCGTTCCGCATCCAGTATTCTCGAGAAGGGCTGTGAAAGTTCCGCTCTCGACCCTCTTATCATCTCAATAAAAATAAAACGTTAAAATGAAAGTAAAGAAGAGAAAGAAACTTAAGGATAGAGAATGAAAAAAGAAAACCGGAGACTCTCGAAGTATTCTTCTTGCTCTTGAGGCTACGTCTATGGTCCTTTCTGCAACCCGTATATCATCAAATGCTGTGAGAGAAAAAAGCAAGAAAAAACACTGGAGATAGACACAGCGAATATCTACATCACGTATCGGGAAAAGAAGAAAGATGGATGCGAATGACGGACGAAGAGAGTGCCCGAGAGTTTTGCAAATGTATGAGACCTTCCAGACCCAATTTGTAAATACGTAACCTTTTCCTTCGGCAATTTTGTATACAAATATTCATACTGTGGTCATGAACTTCACAATAGAGATTTTACATCTACGGATGTGTTACCGAGCGTGCGGCTATTTTTTTTTTTTTTTTCAATTCAGAAATTTCGTTAATTAATGTAGTTTCAAATAATCTCACAAATATGTTGGTTTTCATATAAAAATAAAAGCAGCACTCAACGCATTCTAAAAACTTTGAAAATAACTCAGATTCTTCGGAGCTTAGAAAAGATTTTTCATTTTTAAATTACTCACTGTCGGTTTTTTGAAAATATATCAGTACTATTCATATTTTACGGTAGCCATCGAAATCAGAAATTTTTCAGCTGTTGAAGAGATGCAGATTTGATGAAAAGTGTCTGTGTTTTCTAGATACTAACGCTGATATAAAACCATATGTACGAATTGACACGTAAAGAGCACTGTCGATTTGGCATGAAATGTTCCATATATAATAATATATATTATAATAGGATGACTGCGAACTTCTCGAGAGGTCTGGGTATCGATTCTGCACTTCCGGTCGATCGACCTTGTTTGTATTGAAGAGAAAGAGAGCGAGGAAGAGCGAAAGAGAGAATAGAGACAGGGAAACAGAGGGATAAAAGGAAGCAAGAGTGATGTGCAGGCTACAGCATCCCTTCGTGTGCACAACCGACTCTCAATATTCCCTTTTTTTCCAATTTTATTTCTCTTTCTCATGTTCCCCATCTACATCTGTTTATCGAGCGTTTTTTTCGTTCTAACACTCATGTACGCCCCGGAACTGCATGTTAATTAACAGCAAAGAGGTACAAAGGAGTAACGAGCTATTGCAGCATCATTCGGTTTGACGAATGCAACGAAACCAAATATAACAATACAAGATCAATGCTAAAAACAGTTCATCACTGATACTGCTCTTCAAATTTAATTAACGACTTTTTAACAGCACCACTTGCGCTTTCTTCTCATTGGTTATTAATTTTTTCGTTTGCTTTTCTTCGAGTTTTAATGATGTTTTTTCTTTTTTCATAATTGCATATAATGAATTGTGCAAAGAAAGATGAAATGAGGAATAAGCCGAAGGAGGAGAAGCTACTGGGACCAGAAGTAATAGGAAATTCTTCGGATATTATTTTTCACATTGATTGGAGCCTCAGGAAAGTCAGGAAACTCGCGATTCTCTATATTTCCTCTTTTTATATATCTCGTTCCTTAACGCCACCCTTCTTCCACAAGATTGTTCGACAATGCCTTATTCTCAAACATCTCCTTTTGCTTTTAATTTTATTTTCCCATAGAAAATCGTCTGCCTCAATGGAGAAGAGCCAAAGATGGAGTGGCAGAATTACCCTTTTTTCTATCTTAAGCTATGAATTTCACGATCGGTCGCAATTTCCTTTGGGTGACGAGAGATAAAGAAATCAACTTGAATAACGAAAAAAAATTGATACCAATTTCAGGTAGTCTCACAATTGAATTCTTTTGGAAAAACAATAATTTCACATTTCACAAGAATTTCGATTGAATTTGTACGTTTGAACAAAGTGTTTTCAAACATTTACATATATATATCATCATTTCCGAATTCACTTTTTTCTGTACGTTTGGCTGTATGACAATTTTAAGGAGATCAAAAATGAATCGAAATCTCATTGAACATGAAAGCTCAAATTATCATTATTAAGTTTTAAAAATCAATGCCTTTTAAATATTAGTCGTCGTTAAAATTTTTCTGCTACTGTGCTTCTTTACGCTCCAGATTCACGTTTTTTCTCGCACAAAAAAGGATTCTCCTGCAATATTCATGGACAACGTTCCTCACTTTTTTTATTACTACAGAGCGGCTTTTGAACGTGTGACAAACAATTTCTTACGGGTTTTATGTGTAAAACTCGTATGCTTTTCAGGCGACTACAATGGGTGTGAAAAATACGTGTGCGATTTGGTAGCGAGGTGGTTATAAATTTAACGGTAACGACATTATACATCAGATTTATCGCTTTTTCAAGATTTTTTTTTTTTTAATGACTATAAATACAAAGGCCGTATTTTTCCTTCAATGTGTCTAAATAAATGAATAAAAAATTGTACTCGATGCCTGATCTTAACTCAAGGAGTTTCCTCTAAAATTGAGAACTTTCCTATTTAATTAATATTCTGTGTCAATTTAATAGAAAAGGCACTTGTTTGCAGCAATCGTCTTTGCCTCCTACTGAATTAATAAAAAAAATCGAAAACTTAAATCTTCGGTTATGATGTTCAAAAACTCGTCTAAGATACTCAATTTTCCCTGAATAAATTTAACTGTCATTCAATCAAAAATACCTACTTTAGTAGGGAAAACATCTACCAAGTTTTACATTTTTCAGATTAATACTGTGTGGAGTTGGAAAAAAGAACAGTGAAATACTCGAAATTACAATGGAAAAATTCTCGACGTAGGACGAACGGTTTAGAGTTGAGATGGAGACTTAAAGTTTCACGTACGTTCTTATTGATTTATTTGGAAACATTTTGGCCCTTGGGAGGATTAAATTTGAGAAACACCTCAAATAAAGACCATCATGATTTATACGCTACTATATAGTATGCGTTGAAAAATGGGCAAAGCATTCAATGAAGATCGAGTCACATCTCGTAAATTCCTGCATTTGCAAGATATATTTCTCGTTTTTTTTGCCGCCTGGGCTCAAAGACGTAAAAAAAACACTTTTCTGTACAATTGGAACGCTCAGCGGTATCCTCAATGATAATTCAAAAAAGTTACATATTCATACGTTCGCGTTCTATGAATATTCAATATTCACGCCTCGGGAGTTTTCAATGGCTGTGTGTCTGCGTGTGTTTTTTGTTTGTTTGTAGAATGCAATCAATTTCCCTACGCTTTTATCCGATAGAATGTGTAAAATTGTGAACTTTTCCAGGTCGAATAAATTCCGACACGAATATTGGTGTTATTTTAATTCGCGATACCTATTAATTTTTTTTTTACGTTGTTATTATTTTGTATATAAAAAGATCATTGTTGAATTAAAACGAGATTTGATAACTATAGAATGCGTTTATTCTTCTACTGTTTTCGCCCGCCATAGATTGTTTCTTTTATTACGTTCGTAACACTTCAGAAATTAACAAATCTTCGCGTTGATTAATCGGGTGACCAAAAAAAAAATGAGTCAGATGTGAAAACGCTCCTTTCAAATTCTCCTCCAGATCTTAAAAATCTCGAACTTACGTCGATGCTCTTGAAAGTATAATTCTATTTTTTCAATATTCGATCGATACCCTAAAATATTGATAAGCCTGTAGTGGAATTGACTCACCTGAAAGATCGTGACTTTCTTGAGCACCGAGAGATTAACATGAAGTGCAAGCTCAGTTTTGAGCTTATCCGGTAAAAGTCCAAGGGCCGTATTGATATCACCACCACCTTGAATTCTTCCTCTGGACCAACTATAGTCGTACCATCTCAAAACTCGTCTTTTCATACCACCTGAGACTTTGTGATGTCTCATATAAGTTTTTGCACCATCGAGCAATCTCTCGAATTCCAAACGATTGGCATTTCTGTTGGTGATTACGTTGCCAACCTGCCCGACTATCGTAGCAAATATGAAGACTCCGATGAGATAGCTCACGATCGTGAACACGTATCTGCGAAATTACGATGGAAAAAAAGACAGAGAGGATCAGTCGTGATGGTTTCGTTGGCCGAGTATGGACGAGCGGCCCCCGCCGGAGCCTTCCTCCTCTCATCAATATCATTGCTTTTTCATTTATTTATTTATCAAACGCGAATTTATTGTATATTATTATTTATCTCGAATATCATCGCTTTTTTCTTCTTATCTATTCATTTAAATGATCATTTTCAAAATTTATCCGGGTTTTCCTCGCCCGCGCCTCCAACCTTTAATCGCGTGCCCGTATATATGCAAAAAAAAAACGCGTTCTCATTATTTGTTGCGTCCTTTGATTAAACGATTTATATTTCAATAATAAATTACCAGATATGGCAACGAATAAACGCTTTCATCGGTATTCATGGTTTCGGTATTTGTATGTTGAACTAAGCTTCATCATCTAGTAAAAATTACGAAAAACAGTACTGCTTTCATGAAGACTTCAATCTTCCTTAATTCATAACATTTGCTGTGGATATTATTCGGAATACCTAAAAAAAAAACTGATTTTCCGACCTAGCAGTTAAAAGTACTATGACTGAAATTGTGAAGTAAATGAACAGAGTTAGGCAGAGAGAACAAAATTCCATAGTAAAGGGAAATGAAAGAGACTCTGCTTTGGATTGACTGGCGGTAGTCGTTGAGCTAGTCGAAAGCTCTTCTTGTTACACGTATATATCGGATTAAAGTATATATATATATATATGTATCCCCGTGGGATATTTCCAGTCGAATCTCTGTGCCGCAATCCGTATACTCCCGTGGACCCGAGGGTGCAAGGAAATTCGATTTGCACCGGTTTGTACATACACACACACACACACACACACACACACACACACACACACACACACACACACACACACACACGTACACCACGATTGATCGTCACACCTACTCCGAATACGTAACAGTATGTTGCAACCAAGAGATAGTCTTGTCTGCCTACAGGCAACCAGGAAGTTCAATTCAAAATTCCAGGCCCACCCTATAAACTTTAGGGGCGTCAATATAACACTTCATATTTAACCCTAGAACTCTTGTTCCATTTTTTTTTACCTTCTAATGCGAGATCGGGATCGTTTTCGACCCTATGGTATTTTTGGCCGTTAAATCGTGTTTACAGAGATAAAGAGACTTGCCACCATATGAATCTCTTTGTTTTTTAATAACGAGTAGAATGATATGTGATAAATTTAATTTTATGGAAGGTCAGTTGGCAAAAAACTCATTTGAAAACTGAAGAATTCAGATAATCGACAAAAACCTCATTTTCTCGACATCAATCTGAGGTCGAAATCGACCTCGCCTATAAGTTCTAGGGTTAAAAACTAACTGTAAAGACACATGACCAGGAAAACATATTAATCGAATGTATTCAACGATATTTGAAAATGTTAATAATACATTCAAATTATTCATTGTACTGCAGTCAAATAAGATTTTTTGATATTTTTGTTTAATTCACGTTTTGATGTAAACTATTTTTGAACCTAACGAAACCTGATTGCACAATTTAGCAATTTTTTCTTTGTAAAAGTATTCGGTTTATAAGTAATTTTGTGGAGATTTCCGAAAAGTTTAATATCTTGCGAGAGTAATGAATTGAAACATGATGCATTTAGCAGCATCTTTGTGGCCACGTCAAAGGTCGACCAACTTGGATGACCTTTGACGAAAAGGATGAAAAGGCCCTGAGAAAAAAATGAATTTGAAATTTTGTTTCTAAACGTAGTGCAACCTTATCACTCACGTTTGAGTTTCAGAACCTCAAAGAGCTGTTCAAATTTTAGTTGTAAAAAGTTTCGTAAATATAGTAATAGTGACAAAAATGGTTCATGGTTTTGCGAAAACGACTTGGAAAAAGAAGTCGTTCGACGTCCTGCCAGAAGTCCGCCGTCACTGGTCTTTTACAATGGTCTTCTAACACTGGCAGACACATTTTTAGCTATTATGTCCCATCAGATCCTATTTTTTACCTCGATGTAGTAAAACTTTTCTACAGCATTCTCGAAAAAAAAGGTTTTTTTACAACGTTGTTTACGCTCAGTTTTTTGTTTTCTATTTAGTTTTTTATTTCACGTACTCAATGACAATCATGTGCTATTGAGGATTCTGTTCAAAAACTGTCAGAGCTACTTTTTTTCATATTTTGATCGTATCATGAAAAACTTTCACGAAAAAACCGTCGATCCGCGTATCATTTTTTATCATATGTACCAAAATTACTTTTTACAATGATATATATCTATTGCACGTGGACTATAAAAATTGCGAGGATGAGTTGAAAGAACGCCTTAAAAAGCTAACGAGATGGGGTAACCTGCCAATTTTTATAACCCGAGAACGTCCAAGAGGTTTTTGTTTAACTACCATAACGATTTGCAAGTTTCAAATACACTTTCGATTGAAGATTATGTTGTTAATTATTGATGAATTTAAGTCCGTAAATGGATTAAATCTAATTGAGTAAAATAATGTACCCAAGTAATGAAAAGTTGAGTAAGCTACATAAAACTACAGCTCATCAGGAAGTTTCTATGTGCAACACATTTTTTCGACGCTCGTCTTGTTAAGCAAGTCTGCGAGTGGAGTTAATTCCCATGAAATCTTACACTCTGGTAAGTTCTGATGGATGAGAGTTATATTGCTTCTCGCAAAACGTAATACGATTAATGACATCGCGGTTGCAGAAAGTGAGTATCATCATTTAGTTTTTTTAGTTTATTTTCTCGTTCGAGTAATAACTACTGTGTGTAATGCAACGAACAAATGAAGATACTTCAACGATTATGAATTAACCAAAAACTTTCTTAGAACAAAAATAGGAAAACACCCTAATTAATAAACTTTTCTCGTCCATAAAGAGTCTAATATTTTCTTTGGTTCTTTATACCATGAATATAACTTTCCCTCTCGACAATGGGTAAACAAATTTTGATCGTATTGCTCGAGAAGAATTTTCCGATATATTCGCAGCAGTGGCTCAGGCCATTTTTAACGTGATAAAATGTGTCGCAAAAGAGCATGAAAAATTGTGATGGTGCACTTTGTGTATACAAAAAATTTTGTTCGTACACGATATATACAGAAAATGTGGTGGAACCACATGTGTGAGTGGTTTACTTGACGAAGCTTCAGATAAATCGTCTTTTATTCGAAGCTTTAAAGAAATTTCACGAGGGTTGGGAGGAACGACGGCTCGATGCCAAAAAATGTCGCGAATCGTGTCTTCTACACTGTTTCACGATTTTTCGAAGGCTTTGTATGAAATATATACGTTCATAGAACTACGACGAGAACGCAGTTCTTAGCCTCGAGTCACGCTCGATAACCATTCGACGTGGCAAGACGACATAGTCAACGATAAGGCTTTGTAATACGTGTTTTATTTCCTATGCGTATATACAGCCACGTTGTCAAGTTGAAGTAAGCCAAAACGTCTATAACGATGATTTTCATGGTTCATGCATGTGTTAGACCTACTCCGAAATGGCACAATCCATTTAACGAGAGTGGATTCTATCATTTTTTTTTTTCTCGAATTCGATGAGAATCCTGCCATTAATGATCAGAGGAAAGGCGGTAAAAAGGGGTCAGTAACATTACGACCTCGTTTAAGCCTCCTTAAAACTTTTTTAAGAGCTTACGCAGGGGGAATGACTTTATTACCTCTTAGCGAGAAAGCATTAAAATAGCTAATTACCTTGAAATCGTGGTAAATTCACTTCAAGTAGGCTTTTTGCAAGATCGTCGATAAAATTAGCTCATCAAATTTTATTCCTAGAAAATATCTACATTCTTAGTACGTTAATTCTTGATTGTTTGCATGAAATTGTCGTAAAAATATGATCGATTTGACTCGATTTACGAAATAGAATAAAGAAAAATATTTTATTTTGCATCATTGATGCACTCATACGTACTTCAGTGTCTTAGTGCTTTTTAATAACAAAAGTTATCCAAATTAGTGTTTACGAAATACTTATACTTCATATCGTTATAATTGCACAACCTTTCGGAGAAAGATTGTGAAGCTTTATACGAGGATAATCCACTTTAAAGTAATTCCATCGTTATTTCGGATCACATTAGGGTCAAAAAGTCTAATCCTAATGAAGGATTTATTTCTTACCTTTGGTAAGATTTGATAATCCTAATAAAGGATTTATATCTTACCTTTGGTAAGATTTATAAAAATTACTGTTAATTTGTTTTTCAACAAAAAATGGTTCTCCGACTTTTTTTTCATTAATGAAAATAAAGTTTATTTTTTATATTTCCGTGGACAGGATCTCCTCAACTATGTGACTGTTCGCGAGGTTCAAGTTGCGTTTGATCAATTTATTTCACTCTCCAGCTGTCCTCAATCCACCTTAACATTTTTCTGTTTCAATCGCGGTAATTTTAGGTGAGCGTCTCCTTCGATGTAGTGAATATTGGAAAAAGTGCTCTAGCAAAATTGCACTTTCGGCGATGAAGTTATGATAAATTTTTATTTGAGTGAATTTTTTTTTTTTCAAGTTACTTCAAGTTTCAAGTTAATAATTTCATTAGCAAAGTATATTGGAATTCCACATTGACTAATGCAGGAAGATATATAATTGAGATGGTTGAGTCTAATGGATTTTTCATAAGAAAAAAATGTAAATCAGATAAACGTAAATTTATCATAAGTCTTTTATGATATTTATGATTATTATTAAGGTTGTTTATTTATGCTGATTTTTTAAATGAATTATCACTTCAATTGATGTTTATACATCCAGCTGCAAAGTTACTTACCAAAAAAGTAGCAGACTCTAAATTTAAATCGAGGTTTTCAAGACGAAAGTTAATATTTATGAGATATTGAAAAAATATTTATCACATGAATGAACAATGAAAATAATAATTAAAGTTCTCGAATCTATACATCTCTTTAAAATTGCATATGTTATTTAAAAGCTACGTATGTGTGAATGGAGCGAGGTATAAATTAATTAGGGGATATATCGACAGAAACATCGAGGATTCGCAGCTGTGTCGGAACGGCTTGATTACGATACCTCTCGGGGGAGGAACTGTGAGAGGTGAGCGTTAGCGTGATCTCCCGCATCCTTAGGGTGATAATCTCTGTGCCATTCGTCGACACGAGAACCAAATCGCTTTCGCAGGCTACGAGGGAAGGTAACTTCTACATATATACAAATCTCTCCTATGATTTCTATTCATGGATGTTGCGCGTATACATAGGGATTACTCTGTTGCCATTTGATACTGGCTCTATACTGCGGTCAAAGCTGAACTAATGAACGTTATAAATTGAATGTTTATTTGTTTAGTTTGCGTTAAAATGAGAACCAGGCATTCAAAAAAAAATAATTCAACAATTTACATTCGACAAAGTATATCATTATTTAATTGCCCTAGCATTATTATTATTTATATTATTCCTGTATGATTAATAATATTAATTATTTATACAGAGATATTTATAACTATCTTTGATCTCGGTGTGAATGCTGGATAAATAAATTTATCATCACCATTATTTTGCTATTTAAAGAGAAAAAAATGGAGCAAACGACAATTATTCCAATAATTGTTCCAATAGGAACGACTGTATACAAGTTTAATTTGCGATATTTCCGAGATCGATCGCAACAATGCGATTTCAGAGAGGACTACCTCCCTTAGAATTGTCGCTACGTACGTCGAGCTTCACTACTTGCATCCGAAATGCGTTCTTGGCACATTGTGTTGAATAAACGACGACTTCAACGTATCTAAACGAGATTGCAATTAAAAGTGAATGCCACCAGCGTCTTTCCTCCTTACCGTTCGAACCCCGGAGATCGAAATCATTCGCCACTTCAATTCGTATAATTTGCAATTCAATCTCTCCTCACCGCAGGAAGAAACGAGGGGAACAAAAACGAGAGGAAACTTGATTGCTAATGCAACGTGCGAAAGCATTCCCCTGGGGCATATTGGTTCGAGTAGGTACAAACGATCTTCGACGAATAAGAGGACAAACACCAGAGAATCTTAATGGTTCCGGAAGAACGAAAATTTATTGGATTATTATGTCACAATATGGAAAAATTGCAGAATCTGAGGGGACGAAGACAAACGAATGGTAAAAAACCGTTTTTAGTTCGAGGCGAATGAATCACCATTTACGTATTAGTAACGGTGTCGAGATAAAATACATCGAAATTTAAATTTACGTCTTTATTAACAAAAATATATTTTCTGAGTCTTGGCGGCAAAGAAGTATCAGGGATAAACATCCAAATGCGTGTTTCGCGGTTTTGGCTTAGCCTCTCTCAACATTAAGCCTTCACAGCTGGGAATCGCTATGGAACAATCCCAGATGTACATTGCCGAATGGTAGATATATTCTATATGGAGAAACTTCACCCTCAAATACTAGCAGTAAATTAAAGTATGGATGTTGAACGATACACTGTATAACGTAGATTTCTTTATACTCGCAAGTATACATCTGCCATTTCATGCAGGATCCGGTAGCGAATAATAATTTTACGTATGTTATTATCTTCAGAAGTTACGAGCGGTCTGGGTCTATCTCCATTTTCTTCCAACAACTCGTGGTCTACCTATACGAGGCCTGGTTGCACAGGGGTTTTGTTCAAACGAGAGCACAGACAACACGCCGTTGCCGCTTTTATGGAGGTTAATAAAATGGTGAGAGGAAAACCCACTGAGTGACCATGACGAGTGCACCAGAGAGGAGCAAGATGAGCTCGCAGCATACACTTCGTGGCTTTATGTAATACCTATACACACAACAGGATAAACGGACGGAATAGAGATGTAAGAGAAACCTGAAGTGAGATAAAAAAGGGTGTGATAGAGAGAGGAAGAAAATCGAGGGATATCGCTCTTGCGCGAGTGTCGTGGTGGGAAATGCGGAATGCTGGAATTGCGAATTCCTCGGATGCTAGTAAAAATATATATATATACTTATACTAGAGTCGGAAGAGGCGAAGGTGTTCTATAGTCACTAATTCGGGCCAAGCTGAGGCAGGAATAGGAACATGTAAAGTTCAGTTTTGCAAGAAGTTACTATCACTCTGTCAACGAAATGGTGCCAAGGTTATCTTCGGGAATACCCAAAACGTATGATCAGTAATAAGATGCAATAAAAATACTTTGTAATTTCATCGTACTTTTTTTATTTGGAGGGTGTCAAAAATATCTTCTTAGGAATATTATGTTAACTATACTCAAATTTTGCGAAAAATTAAGGTTGTATTAAAAAAAATGTAGTCTCACGTGAACGCTTCGAAGAACTTTTATGCAAGGGGTAGAAAAGTAGCTATAAGAGAAAAATAAGTAATTTTAGTGGTAGAGACGTAATTCTTCGATACTTTTATATCGCATGATTTTTTGAGCAACTATTACGAAACGTTTGCAAAGAAAAAAACAAGTTTAATTTATATACGAAACGAAATTTCTTTGCTCTCTTTTTATTTACTTTTCATTTCTCTTATTTCCTGAATTTCTTAAAAGAGTGACGACCAACTGACTGAAATTATTTACATTTATTTCCTCGGTATGAAGCTTTCTGCCTGTAGTCTCATCGTCTTCTATCATTCTCGTACGAGAGCCATTCCGTCTTCAATGGATGCACAGAGAGTGAACAAAGCAAAATGGAATTTACGGGCGTGGTTGAGTTCACGTATCTCATAACCTTCTTCATCCTCTGTGTATATAGATGAAAGTCGAGAGAAAAGTCGTAAAGAGCGATTATACTTTTGTCTGGGCGAAACGGCTTTTGGACCGATTTTCATATTTATAAGCGGAAAACGATGTTTCAATTTTGGCAGATTAACTGTTAACGCTAGACAATCATAGAAAATCTCCATTGTTATGTCTGAGTTTTCTGAAAAATATATTTATCTGGGAAAGATGAATTTAAGGAAATATAAATACCCGAAAAAAATGTTTCAGCGCGTTAACGGACAAGCAGAAATATTTTTAATCTTCAATACTATGTCCTGACCTCATAAATAATTCATCGTTTGTGACTGGAGTAACATAGCTTAGTTTAAAGAAGCTCCGTCACGTAAAGCCGGGTTGCGTGGGCGCATAAGCAGGGCCCGTTTTTTTTTTTTTTTTTTAGTAATTCGCATGTTTGTCATGATACAGTTGGGTATAAACGTATTATTGGTAATTTTATATAAGAATTATTAGTTGTACGTCGATAAATAAATACCGTAAAATTAGTACAATTTTATGTTACGGTACCACATAAAGAAGTACGGCAACGTCGCAATTCTCCATCTCACTCCTCCCTCTGATTTCTTTGTCGTACTCATGACACCCACAGCTAACCGCGGGTTGTCGCGTGTTATTGTGTACAAAATTTTTTAAACAGTTCAACAACTCGGAAAAACTTGATTTGATATATATTTTTTGCTTTAGTAATTTAATAAAATATCTATTAATATCTTATTATTAAGATATTTATAATTTTTAATAAACGCTTTGTGATATGAAATTTCTAAATAAGATGTCTATTTATGTACTTTGGAATAAAAATTTATTTTTTATTATTGTTGAGAAATAGATGACAGGTTTCATTAATCGATTAAATTATTTATTTAATTACGATAAAACCAAGTTTTCTACATATACGTCAATCACAAACGCATTTAAGGAAGTTGGCGCGAATCTAATGTCAATCGAAAATTTCAACTTTGAGGGTTGAAATTTGGAAATATTATAGAAAAATATATCTTACATCTATCACTGGAATTATTTTTGGATCCACCGTGTAGTTGTCAAGAAAACAATTTATGAAAATCACATTTTTTGAATCCTTGTACACAGGCTGTTACGTGTGATTTTCATAAACTGTTTTCTTGACAACTAGACGGTGGAGCCAAAAATAATTCCAGTGATAGATGTACGATGTATTTTTCTATAATATTTCCAAATTTCAACCCTCAAAGTTGAAATTTTCGATTATTATTAGATTCGCGTGAGAGAGAGAGAGAGAGTAGAACTTCCTTAACGGGGTAATCCCATGTGACAGCTATTTTTTTTTCGCTTTTTTGGGATTTTTTTTTGATGAACCATTAAAACACACTATCTTTGAATTTTTACCACACATTTATTAACATTTTTACAGTCCCTCAGAATTTTATCAAATGAAAATAACGAACTGAATCGACTTTACACCGTTTGGAAAACACTCATGTGTTGGTTGACGGTGGCCATGATTCCGGAGGTTTTGCTCATCTAAAATCAAAAAATCAAACGGCATTTTAATTTGTAGACCTGAGTCTATCGCTGGAACTAGAATAAAGTAAAAATATCAAAAATTGAATTTTTGGTACGGTTTTAAATGTTAAGTTCAAAGTTTTGTCGTTTTTTTTTACTTTTAAAAGCGTGCCAAAAATTCAATTTTCGATATTTTTACTTTACTCTAGTTCCAGCGATAGCCTCAGGTCTACAAATTAAAATGCTGTTCGATTTTTTGATTTCAGATGAGCAAAACCTCCGGAATTATGGCAGCCGTCAACCAACACATGAGAGTCATCCGAACGGTGTAAAGTCGATTCAACTCGTTATTTTTGTTTGATAAAATTCTGAGGGACTGTAAAAATGTTAATAAATGTGTGATAAAAATTCAAAGATATTGTGTCTTAATGGTTCGTCAAAAAAAATTCCCAAAAAACCGAGAAAAAAAATAGCTGTCACATGGGATGACCCCGTTTTAGGTAGCTGATGATTTAATTCTCGTGCATACGCGTTATACAGAACACCTGATTTCTGCGACGCTGCCGAATCTTCATACGGTCGCGAAACCTGTCGGAACTTCAAGTATTTCAACATTTTAACATTAAATATCTTTTTACATAAATTGTTGACCCAACATTTTTTTAATGTATTTGGAATCCTTATAACCTAATCAACGTTCCTGTAGTTTTTATTCAATATCTGTTGCGTGAATGCGAAGATATCATTTGATGCAAATCGTTTGAGGGTGACTTTTCCATAAGCCCTGTATTAAAAATCCCAACTTTAACAATTTTTATCTCTCTTATTTAGTCATTGACCTTACCTTAAACTTTGCATACGTGAATATCTTTATCTATATATAACTTTATCTATGCATGATATACTTGAAAATTATTTTTTTCCATTGGTCAGACGTTCATGGCGGAGCCTCCTTAATCCAGTTTTTTTCGCGTTATTGAGAAACATAATAAAAATAATTAATATTAACTTACTGGTAACATAGAACGATGTTTCCTCCAAGTTTCGATGCAAGATCCCGAAATTACTCAACGTTTACGTTCGTACGTAGCACGTGCGGGAATCAACCCCTCGAGGTCTACGTGAGTCCACGGGGTATATCACGTGGGTTGCACGTGCCAGAAAATCATTGATAATATATTCTACCAGTTTTGTGAACGTGAACAATCGGAACGGAATCGGCATGGGTCACGGGTTCGGAACACACGATTCATATGCATGACACGACTCCATTACTCTGACAATTGACAGGTACAATCCTCCAGAGCTCGATAGAACTTTCACTGATAAACCGTCAGAAACGTGAAAGATAATTGCCGGTTCACGTGAGATTTGTTGAAGATTACAGAATCATTGAAAATCGAATTTTCTGTCTTAATGTTTGAGTGAACTCTTTTATTCAGTCGTATTCCGTAAAAAAATAAAAACTCATTCATCATTGTACATCCTCTAGCATGACAGATACTTATTTCAATGAGAAAAATCATCGAGGCAATAAAAGACACGATTTGTCTTCAGGCAAGTCCAAAATTTAACGAGGTACGCGGAGCCCAGGAATAAAAAGACTTACAGCATGTTTGCATGGGGATGAAGAGTTGTTGCTGCGACGAATTTTGGTCGTGAAAAAGAAAGAAAAAAGACGAAAGAAGCTATTCCCGAGAGAACACGACGAATTGATGGAGTCATGGAGGAGAGAAAGAGCGAAGCAAACCTGTAGGAATTTTTTCCATTGAGGATTTAGATATTCTCTCACAAACGTTAACTCCCTTGCTTCTCATTCTCTTTCATTCCAAATTACCTCGTCGACGTTTCATGTATCATGAGAGGAGTCATCTTCACAATGGGAGATCACGTTTCGTCGGCCATGAATACCCGTTCGAATGTACGAATATCTTATACGCGACAACTATTTCGATTTTAATTTCATGTATTCATTTCGTACGGTCTTTCTCATAGAGGAAAATAAATTTCAGTACTTTTAAAGAACCTTCTTATATCTAATTGCATCTGCAATCTTTGGCTTATCTGCAATTATAGATTTTTACATAATTATTAAGTCACACATTCAACCAGTGAATAAAAATGTTTCATAATTATTGATAGGGCATTCACTTTTCCTATCAAAAATATTTGTCGATGTATTATAATTATAATTTCTTTGCTTGCGAAATGTTGCCTAGACCATTGTCAAATTCTAATTTATCTTCAGCCTTCTATCAGCGTTGGTCCTCTGCAGCACGGTGGCACGAGTGTCAACTTTTCCATAACTATTTTCGGAGTACCTGGAGTAATTTTCACTCAAATGGAACTTTTTTTGTTGTTTTAGTATCAGTGATATATTCAAAAATACGAATCGATATGCAATAGTTCCAAGTGATGGGTAATTTTATTTACACAAATGAACAAATGTTGAAAAGCTGTAAGTTTTCTGAAGAAAATGTAAGTTTCAAAGGGTAAAATTCTGCTGAAAGTGTCACACGCTTGGTGTCACTTTTGCTGTGCGTCTCGAACAAAACCTTTGTTTCATCATCTGTTTCCTCAAAGAAAAGACTTGAAGACCTTCCTCTCGATTCGTCAAAAAATGAATTTTCAATGCGTTGCAATAATAGAGCAAGTAGCAACAAAGATGTGTAGGAAAGATAATATTTCTGACTGGAATACAGAAAAAAAAATGTTGTGCATGCCAGATTTATAGTAACACGTTCCGTAGCTTTGCTAGGTCGAATATAATCGCTGATTACAGCTCAACGAGCTCGAATAGCTCGTGTCACATGTGCTACATAATCGGTATGTATATGCTTGTGTATGAATGTATCTTCTAAAAAGACGTGGTATCGTCCTCCAACACGCGTGAGTATTCACACTACACACTCGACCTACTTTCGTGAATTACATACACAAACTCATACTTATTTCTCTTTTTTCTTTTCCGTCTTTTGCCATTTTTTCTTTCTTTCTTTCTCTCTCTCTCTCCTTTTTTCTTTTCTTTCCTCTGCCTATTCTATCTTTTTTTTCCTTCTCCTTCTATCTATTTGTCTGTAAAGTATTTCTTCGTGACTTTCATATAGTATAGTGCGAGGTAATAAACGGAACGATGAGATTAATGCTATTTTTTCTTAATACAGAGTCTTATCTAATAACAAACTCATTCCAATTAACCCTCAACTGAAAGAAATGGATCTCTACCTGTAGCTCTTCAGCTGTACGATGAAAAACGGATTGTTGTGATTTTTAAGATACCAAAGTGTTCCATGAAAAACTGCGGAACATTCAATTTCATTATGGATCAAATATAGTTTGGGATATTTATTTTCATCCTATTTATTCTCGTTCTTTTGTACCGAATAAATCCTTGTTTGAACCAACCATTTTTATGATCTCATTGAATCTCATTGGACTATGGTCTTAGAACACAATATTATTATATCTACGCATTCATATTGGAACATTTGTTGTTTAAAAATAATGACTGAAACCTTGTTTTTGATTATTTAGAAAAATCCATTCAGAATCTAGCCGCAGTCTTTTTCTTTGTCATATTTTCTTTAGAAAAAATGTTCCCTCGGCAACACTCGTATCTTAAGGCGTCTTCTCACTTTGGAAATTTAAAAAAATCGATTTTTTTTTTTTTTTAGATTTTGAAAGTACATATCTTCAAAAATGTCATCTCGAAATTTCATAAAGATCGGACGAGTCTAACTACATTTTTTGGCGACCGTTAGGTGACTACCTGAGAGTACCCGGCGATCCCTTTCACGCCGCTCGGACGGTCCCTGTATATCTGACTCTATACAATTGAATAGCCGTGTTCTTTTGTTAATGTAGTACCCCTTGCTTAGGTATATTCTGTTTTCGGGTCTATACTCATGTAATAAGACCTTAACACGTGCATTTTTCAAAAGAAAATCACTCGGCAACGATGCTAAACTGTTATTTCATCAGTCTAATTTGAAACTTCGTAACGGCAACATCTCTGCGCTCAGGATTGTTATAATGGATAAAAAGACTTCGCAACAAAGTGCCACGTGGCGACGTCCAAGTTCGAAATCTAAAAAAAGAAAATTTCGTGGAGTGCTTCCACACCAGTCTGAAGCAGATACGAGTCATGCTAGTGCGAGTGCAGCAAAATTAAAAAAATCGGACGATACAAGTTTCGATGTACACATCGATCCAACGGCTGGATATAGTATTATTCAGTTTTTTCTTGTTTTTTCTACATTACAACAATATGTGAAGTGTAAAGTTTGTAACAAAGATGTTTCAAGAAACATCATCAAGAAAAACCGTGGAAATTGCTTGCCAAACAGCGGCATGCATTTATAACGAAGGGCTACAACCTGTTTTAAAAATTTTGGAGGTGATGGGTGTCAAACTAGGCCCTATCGCCGTTCAATACGCCGAGAAACGCGACAGTGATCGCGTACGCGTAGGGAACCGCCGCAGCTCTAACGCTTCAAAAGAGACTAGGTCGAGACGAAGGGAAGCTACTTTGGACGAACACACCTTCTACGAAGAATCGGAAGGTCCATTGTATGGAGCAGGCATCGCTGATTAACCCGAGGTAAGGTTTTTTCATGATTTTTCTGCAACCAAAACTTTAAACGCAGTTATCTCAAAACAAGGTTTTTCGGTGCTTTGTTGATGAAATTTCGGAAACTATCCGGCCGATTGTCATGAAATTTGAATGACATATGCTTCATAGTTATGGCTATAGCGCATATCATCAGATTTTTTAAATTTTGATTTTAAGAATTTTTTTTTTACAAAAAACTGCAAAAAAATCGTGGTTTTTTTTTACTTTTTCGAAAAACGTGCGCCATTTTGTTATTTTCGCGAATATCAAAAATCTGATGATATGCGCTATAGCCACTGACATACTGAATCTAAAACAGTTTTATTTTTTTGTTTCAGACGACCCGTCTCGGAGATACCATCAACAAGCCACGACCATAACATTTTTACACGGGTTTTTCAATGCTACTGATGTATTATAATAATTGTTTAAAAAAATAAAATAAAAATTTTTTCATGTACTTGAAAGATGTGTTTATTACATAGGATCCGTTTTATCCCATAATTTTAAGCAAAAATCCTCGAAAAAAAATCGCAAAAACAGCCTATTTTTGAGGCGTTTAAAGTGAGAAGATGCCTTAATGTTCGAGCACTAAAAATCTGCTATAATAAACTTAGAAATAAGTTCTCATGGACCATGAATACCGATGTTGCTAACGAATGGTTATGAAAAATAAAATGGCAAATTGAAATTTTATAACGGAAAACGGAGCGCGCGGACGGGCAGTTAATTTGATAGCCGGGAGGTTGGCTTTTGCGGTTTTTCTGTTCTCATATAAAATCGTTTTTTCTTTACTTGATTGATTCTTTTTGGGCTTGTTTCTCATCAAACTTTCGTTATATCGTTTTTTACATTTCTTTTGGGAACGATACTGATACCCTCCGTTATGATTGAACTGCAGAAGCCGGGACAGTCGGCCGCGACGAGCGAGGCTCCGTGGTTTGCCGCTCGCTATGACTCTGCCAACACAATAACAACACTCCGCTCACGAGTCTAATTCCTAAGCGAATCTAATTACCTTCCAAACGGGGACTCGAGACACTCGATGAAAAACCCGCCTACATCTACGTCATTTCTCTATATGTTATATATTATTTATATACGAGACGTTTCACGTCACATTTACATTGTTAAACCCTGGTACATTATTAATTTTTGCGAATTTTTTGCATGTTTTTCTATTTAAAAAAAAACGGACGCGCATTTCGCGATTTTTCCATTTGACCATTTTTCACAGCCCGTAGAATTTTTGACTTTGTGCTTGATCCTTCTGAATTCAGGGTACAAATATTTTTTACACAATTGCTCTTTCATTTTTTTTATTTTTTTTTTTCGAAACAGGTAAATTTGCGAAATCTTTAAGAGCAAGTTCGAAGTAACCTGATGTTTTTAATTTGTATAGAAGCATCCAAACTTCTTGTAGTAAGTCCGAATTAGCGCCCCGAAATCTCGGGATTTCGTATGCTTTTTCAAGAAAATGAAAAGGATTGTTCAAAAAAAGAAACAATTACAAAGAAAAAACATATTATATACTTTTTTTAGAGACTTGATCCTTAAAGTTGTTGTAGTATTACTCACGCTTTCCGAGTTATCGCAGCTTGAATCCACAGTGGTAAAGCAAACAGTCAAAAATTTAATTGATTGTAGAAATCGAAAAAATGCCCAATCGAAAATCCGAAAATACGTGCCCACTTATTTCTTGTATAGCAAAACGTACAAAATGAAAGCAAGAATCTGAAAGAATCAAGAAATTTTAATGTAAAAGTGAGATGAAATGCCTCATGTATACTTTTTTTTATTATCTCGCTTGTAATCCTCATTTAATCGCTTGTCACGCCATCACGCATACGTACATACACTACATTATTCCACGTACCAAGTCTTCAATGCAAATTTGATCCATATGCTGGATTTTCTCCCATTTTTTTTTTAATTCCCAGTCGAATAAGCTTGGAATTTCGACCCATTTTTTATTCAATGATTATAACATTTCAGAGACCATTTTATTGGTTGCATTAAACATACCCAATTTTTTATCACAGCGTAAATATTTTTTTCACGGGCGCATTATTCAACTTTAATAAAAATTAGAGTTATTTTTATCATGGCTCGAATTTGCACACTCTCCTTCATGTTATAGTTTCCCATATCGAGAAACGCATCCGAAGACGTAGCTAAAACGACTTGAGCCATAAATCGACCATGAAAAAAATTACTCAACCCGATCAGCTGTTTATAACCGATTTTATCACTGGGATAATTTGGCCACGTGAATCGGTGAGAAAGCCATAAAAATATATTTATTTCTTTTCACAAAAATGAACCCTGAAACTGTCGCATGTGAAAATTTGGAATATTTTTTGAGTAATGTTTCAATTACTGAGTCTCCTGCTCCTATTCAATTATTCTCTATTCAATTAGGACCGTAATTTAATCAACGACTGAGTTCTTAGACTCATTAATAATAATTCTAGTTAAAAGCACATTCATGTAAAAGTTCCCCAGGTTTAATTGAATAATGTTGACGTATGGATGTTTTCATTTTCAGGATCAGTTACGAATAATTTTCCCTATTAAGATAAAAGTTTTCTGCTTCACTAATAATTATTGAACATCTGTTTAATTGTGATTGACCGATTTTCCAATGATTTTTTTTCTTCTTGAACAATTATTCGTAAATTTTGCACAATATATATTTTTAACAATTTCAACTATCATAAAAACAGTTTATTAGTACTTCGTGCGTGTACTGTCAGCCAATCCATTTGTGTATATCGCTATTATTCATATGAGTAGACTTTCCATGGTTTCTCGAGTCCACTTTTGGAAAGCTTTTCGTGTTTCCACAGTACAATCTATGAACTACGTAGGAATAAAGAAATAAAAAGAATGTTCTGTTATGATAGCAGTACAATCCTTTGACGATTGGTAAAGATTTAAATCCACTTCAAAAGTTCAAAAGCTCAATACTAAATTATAAATTTAAATAATTCTCTTGGCAACCAGTCGTTAAAGGATTGAGGCAAAAGAGAAAAGCAAAAATAGGCGAAGATGCATGTACAGGAATCAAGATACGAATACCCATAAAAAAAGGTGACCCTTCGCAAGCAGCAATGACGAATGACAAATTTTTCCAAGGTAACAGAGTGAAATGGAAGAGTATATAAAAAAAAATTGAATTAAAAATAATGATATATAATCGAATGATAAAAACTCACTCGGCGTTGGTCTCAGGAGTCGGAAGATCACCGATAGTAGTCAGCGTCAGTGTAGCCCAGTAGAGTGATCCAAGATATTTTCTCGTTAAGGTAGCGTAATCCCCAGGTCGATAGGGATAAACCCAATCACCCTGAAACCCTTCGACTTGGCTCAGCAAATAATAGAAGCAACCGAACCAATGGGCGAGTATCAAAAGTATGTGTATGAGGTTCAAAACTCGCCATAAATTCGGATAGACCGTTCGTGATTCGACCATGTAATAATAATTGTAAAGACGATAGACCTTGAGAAATCGTGGAAATCTAAGCATCGGATTACTCCCGAGATTGAATTGAAGCAGATCCAATGGCAGTAATGCCAAAAGATCGAGAATGAACGATCTCGATTTGAGATAATGGCCGGCCAATTTTTTATTGTTGTACACCATGAGACCTTGCTCAAGATAACCGGTTCGAAATTGTACACCAACGTCGAAAAAGAAAATAAGATCGGTAAAACAGTCGCAGGTTAACCACGTTGTTGGCGACACTGCTTGAAGCTCCGGAAAGCTTTGTCGTACTATGAGTGTCCAAAGATTGTACAAAACGCAAGATGACAGTATCATCAGCCAGTAGTAATAAAAATTCTCGTCTGGATTAATAACGGTCTTCGGTGGTTTTTGAGGTGTTCTTGGACGGCGTCCACGACCTCCGCAATCTTTATTGTTCGATGAATCACCCTCGCCCTCGCCAGTGTCCAGTGTTTCTTGACTCTCCGGTATTTGTCTCGTTGAAAATCTCTTAAGAAACGAATCTTCTCGTTTCAACGGTGCTTTCTTTTGTACCGTAGATATTGCCGAGGACAATTGTACCGTTGTTCGTAATTTCATCCACCGCTGATTGCTTTTCGTTCTGCAAACACCGAATCAAAACCGAAAATGCACGATTACAATGATGCGACGGAACAATTTTAGTTGCTAACGTCATAAAAGAAATTGTGTAACAATTTTTCATGTTTATAATCAAAATTCAACTCGTAATTTTCATATTCGAGACATCTGCACAGTCAAAGAGGAAAATTCTTAATGTGAAGAAAAGAAAGGAAGAAAACAGTATTTTCTTTTAAATTTGATCTCCATTAAAATTGTGGTCATTGGTGCGTATCTAATTTTTACATGACATCTTTAGAATTTTAATATTCAGCAATAACACTACGAAAAAAGTGGATATGAAGTAAATATTTTTCATTCATCGACGTTTTCTCCTGAGACAAGTTGTTCTTTTTAACCCGTCAGAAGGCGCGCTATGAGACTTTTTCTCACACTTATATTAAAACGATGATTACTCAAAAATTTTAAATGGCATAAGCATTTCAATTTTTTTCTATCTTCACCAAATTTATTCTTCTGTATGATAGAAAAGTTAAAAAAATTTTTTGAATTTTTGTTTTTGAATTTTTTTAATTATTATTTTTTGGTTTTTAGTGTCAATTTTCGTTGTATTTATGGTTTTTTAAAAATAAAAATGTTTAATAGTCATAATCACTGTAGTGAAATTGTTTTCAAATTCCTATTTATCAAATTAAACACTTGAAGCTATGCATGTGAGAAAATCTCTCATCACGCGCCCAATGTTTAAAGTGTACGTAGCGCGCCGGCTGACGGGTTAATGTTCAATTTCTTTAATTGATTATTTTTTGTTAATTATTTCCTAAAATTGAGTAAGGCATTATTTGATTCGACGAGATTACAGCCGCACTAGATTTTCGTACAATTCTACTATCAGCCAAGGGCATCGAACAGAGATGAGAGACAGACGGCCAGATATATATATATATATATATATAGGCGATAGAAACAATTAACATCCACATTTACTTATAAGGACAAATACATATCATACACGCGCACTCACATATAAAGATTCACGTTTACAGTGTAACACTATTAACATCGACAAACACAAGTGAATCCAGAAATAGACAGAGACAGAGACAGATAGAGAGAGAGAGAGAGAGAGGGGGAAGATTGCGTACACCCCGATGGCGATGGTAATATCAAAGTCGGTATTCCTTTGAACCTGTGTGAAAGCATCATTGCCAAGGGAAATCAAATATTCAACACAATTTAAAAGAAATCATATAATTAAATTCGATCGATGAGTTGAGCTTCGTTCAACCTTGGATAAGCGGATTTTCATCTTGCCTTCATCTTTTTTCTTTCTTCGAGATTGAATTTAATTAAAAATTGTCAATAATAATAATAATTAAAGCTTTCGTATAAAACAGTGAATTTTTCATTTATTTTACAAATTTTGAACTTTGATATTTTTTACTATGAAGCAATAATTGTTAAAAAAAAAAAAAACAATTTACTAATAGATACGTACGAATCGTCACAGCATATGGGATATGTCTTACATTGGACCTAATGACGGTTACAAAATGTATCGAAAATCTCGTACAGCTTTGCGATTTGTGGAAGAGACACTGTAATCGTGCAAGGATTCAAATGATAGAGATGAATTTTTGGCAGGATTGTTTGTTGCACGATCGAAGCTCGGTTTCAGCACTGGTGGGAAATAGCTTCGTTTTTCATTTCACTATACGATTTCAACTATTTGCAGGGGGTGACACGCTCTAGATCTTCGATCTTAGTCGGAGCAATATAGTGACATGCACATTAACTAATTCGTAAGATAGTACAGTGTCGGCCAGAGAAAAATGGTTTGACGAAGGCTTCTAAAAAATCTAGGCATTTTTCATAGAGTTTCAACAGCAGAGTTTTCATAATTTTCTTTCGTTGCATTGAACTAACATTTCACACGATTGACAGTGAAAAAATAAATCGATATACTAACGAAACAAAAAAAAACAAAAAGAAAACCACTAATTTTAGAAATATTGAACTACATTTTACTGCATAAAATATGAATCAAGTTATAATTGTGAAGAACCATTTTTTCCAGGTCAGAAAAGTGAGCTTTCGAGATATTGATTTGACACATAGACGATAAAAGTGAAAAAGAATAACAAATCATCGTATTAACAGCGAAAAATTTTGAATCACGATTAATTCAATAAGGAATTTCACATTGGAGTTTATACGAACAAAACATTTAAAAAAAATATAATTATAAATTCGTTACTTTTGTTTAATCGAAAATAAAATGAAAATTTTGAAAGTGGATATTGTTTTACTTATGTTTGTTTAATGGTGAGGAATGAACGAGACAATCGAGTGATCAACTATATAGGTGCGGATTTTTTTGTTTTTTTTTTGAGGGGGAAAAGGTACCTCTTGATCTTGCGAAGGGAGGAATAAAGGGCCATGACGGCTCGTACGTTACTCCACTTTTGGGAACCTCTCGAGCTACGGGGACACCTAGCTGACGATGGAATCGCCGTATCGGGTGATGCACTGTCGTTGCTGTCCAACGAGATGTCCGAACCAGTCGAGTTATTGGTCGTATTGAGAAGCCCATCGCTGAACGACTTCCGGAGGGAGGCTTGACGACTTGACGTCACTTCGATCGCAGCCGTGCAACTTCCACGACGTGACGCTGACGCTGATGATCTGCGAATAAGATACGATCGGGGCCCTTTTGCCTCTCTCTCTCTCTCTCTCTCTCTCTCTCTCTCTCTCTCTCTCTCTTTCTTTAACTCCCTCTCCGACACATACACAAACATACACACTCTCTCCTTGCACACTGCTCTGCTGCTACTGCTCCGATCACCTCTTTATACTGCATTTGTTCGCTGTCCGTCTGTATCCATCCAGTTATACCATTTTTTTTTTACCAATATTTTGATAGCTTAATCGTGATCAACATTACAAAATAATGTAAGTTTGAGCTGGCACTTCATTTATTCAAAAAAATTCGAATAATATTTCGCGAAAAGTTTGGATAGCCCTTTATTACAAACTTTTTTGGCACAAACAAATTGTCTAAAAAATGCAATAAATTATAGAGTTATTACTAGTTTCATATATATTTTTTTCTCAATAAAAATTCAGAATTTGACATTCATAGAACTATTTTGAATTTCTTGTCGAATGGAAATTATTTTTAAAAAAATTAATGGTATAATTATGGTGAGGCACGAAAAATATTATAAACGTCAACAAAGATGAACTTAATCGATTCAATGATGTGCAAATGTCGGTTGAAAATTTTGCAAATACTTTCAATAATTCTACTATAATTGATAACCTAGCTGCAAAAAAAAAACACAAATCTGTTGTACCTTTTTTGCACCAATAAACCTTTTTTATATTCAATAATCTAGCCCTGGAAGATTTTTAAATAGCAAATGACTGTTTTTCAAAAACATAGTCAGGTAAAACGTATTTTTGCATAATATTTAAATGTGTTAAACAGTCGAAACGGAAATTTTGACAGAAATCTACGACATAAAGGTAAAAGGCAGTAAAATGTTTCGCGACTGACCCTCATGATGTCGAAGTTAATTATAAAATTGGCTTTATATATTCTTGTTCAGTCTCTTGCTCAACGCAGCTGTATATATTAAGAATATGACCGTTCCAAGATATTTTTATTCGTGTCCAATTGTGGATAGAAATGAAATAAATCAAGTGATGCAAAAATAACCATGACGTTTCGGAGTGTGTCGGGGGTTGAAATTTGTCGAACCTAAAATTCCGATGCTCTCTTTCTCTCGTCGGGTCACCGCCAGAGATCTCTCACGTTCTCGTCGCTATACGCCACTAGGGCAAGCTTTTGCCCACAGCCTACTCTCATCCCTTGCATCTATTTTCGAACGGATAGCCCGAGCGACTCCTCGGATAATCGTTTATTTGCCCCGCGGCTAATTCAATTTTCACGTCGATCCAATACTCGACGTCGCCTACACCGTTTTTTTTTTGCAATATCGTTCACGGAATGACAGGAGCCAAAGGGTGAATTTACAATAGGGATTTTCGATATTGAGAGGAATAGAGATCCTGCGATGACTCGTCTTTCCAACCCAGACGATCTAACACCTTGGAAATCGAGGGTTAATTGGCAAATTGTCTGGAGAAGCTCATTCTCGTCGAGAAAAAAAAATTCAATTATATTTATTCATGTGCAAATCAGTCGAAGAAACTATTGAGGCTTCACGACAAATCGAAATTGGACGAAGCGACTAATTAATGAACAAATGAGTGGCCGAAACTGTTAATGTAAACTTTTTGTGATGTGGACGTGATTATTGTTTTAATATCTATTTTCTTATCGTAAGGACACTTTGACGTTTTTTTCATACAATAGAAAAAACAAGTTAAAGTATAAATAAGCAAATTCACACGATATTCGTCCGATGACGAGAATGGAAGTTTTTTACAATACAATTTCTATATTTGTACGTTGTAATTGTTATATTCAGTTCATTTTTCCATTAAGTGTTACTGAATAAGTTAACATTCCTTTCGTTACACGCCTAAGGGAATTTTAGTGGAACGCTTCGGCTGCCGGAACTTTATCAGAAAATAGAGAGAAAGAGAGACGAAAGGAAAAAAGAGACGAATTCGTGAGAAGGAAGCTTTTGCTCCGAGAGCTTTTTGTCACCACGTTTCGTCGTTTGTACGCTCATATTTAATGAAGGCAAATTTCTGTTATGTAAATATATGGTTCTAACACGCATAAAGCCGGAGGTTTTACGTGGAAGTAAAAAGACCTTCGTTATTCATTTTTATATTATTTTTCACGTTTCTCGAGGTATTGAAAAATCCACAGTAATATTTTTCACGAGAGGATTGTGAAAAATAGTGCTCTAAAGAACTGTATTCATTGTATGCGCACAAATCACAGTTAAAGAATGCTAGAGTTGTTCTTCGGATCTATCGGCTACAGAAATTTTTTAATACGACTATAATAAAACTTTATTATTTGAGTTTTTTTTCATCGCTAGCTTATTTCTCATTCACGTCATTAGCAGAAGAGACGAGCAAAAAAACGCGGGTAGGTTGACTTTAATTTGAATCTGGTTAAGATAAAAGCCGTCGTGGAAAATAAAAATAGAGATAAATGTACAAAGAAAAGACCGAGAGGTGGAAAAATAAAATTTCTATGCCATTATGGTTTCTGTAATAACACGAAACTAATCAAAAAAGTCTCACGTAAATGTTGAAAATTTCATTAAAAATTGCTTCTGTATCGAGTCAATGTAAATTATCTCCGGAAATACATTTTGTTGTAGGGAGTCATGAATTCAGTTTCGAAACAGAAAGAAAGAGAGACGGAGGAAGGTAAATAGAGACCGGGCGGCGGTGACAGGACTCGTTCGGAATTATAATTTTAATGTACCGAAACTTTTTCATGAATTTTTATAACATTATAATGTCAAACTTTTCGAACAATTTGGAAGTTTTGTGCAGTTTCATGAGTTGATAGAAGATCTGGGATCGTTTCAAAGCTATACGATATTTTAACGAGATTGCTAATTCATCAGCGCTGATTGGATTTAATCATGTGAGCTAAATAAATGCTTTCAGCCGGGTTGACGGAAATTTAGATGGCTTAAACAAAAGAGGAACGAAACTGATGGTTTTTCAAATTAAAAGAACTTATTGCTTAGAAAATCTAATAAAAAAAATCAATAGCGCTCGTTAAGGCGTCTTCTCACTTTGGAAATTTAAAAAAATCGATTTTTTTTTTTTTTTAAATTTTGAAAGTACATATCTTCAAAAATGTCATCTCGAAATTTCATAAAGATCGGACGAGTCTAACTACATTTTTTGGCGACCGTTAGGTGACTACCTGAGAGTACCCGGCGATCCCTCCAAAACTTTAAACGCAGTTATCTCAAAACAAGGTTTTTCGGTGCTTTGTTGATGAAATTTCGGAAACTATCCGGCCGATTGTCATGAAATTTGAATGACATATGCTTCATAGTTATGGCTATAGCGCATATCATCAGATTTTTTAAATTTTGATTTTAAGAATTTTTTTTTTACAAAAAACTGCAAAAAAATCGTGGTTTTTTTTTACTTTTTCGAAAAACGTGCGCCATTTTGTTATTTTCGCGAATATCAAAAATCTGATGATATGCGCTATAGCCACTGACATACTGAATCTAAAACAGTTTTATTTTTTTGTTTCAGACGACCCGTCTCGGAGATACCATCAACAAGCCACGACCATAACATTTTTACACGGGTTTTTCAATGCTACTGATGTATTATAATAATTGTTTAAAAAAATAAAATAAAAATTTTTTCATGTACTTGAAAGATGTGTTTATTACATAGGATCCGTTTTATCCCATAATTTTAAGCAAAAATCCTCGAAAAAAAATCGCAAAAACAGCCTATTTTTGAGGCGCTTAAAGTGAGAAGATGCCTTAAGTTTCATTCAGAGTGCGTTTCATTCAATATATATTTGTCGATTAAAAAACCCACGGTTTTTTTCCCGCCCGTGTTCTCTAAGTAGACAACTCTACAGTGAGTCTCTAAGTATGTGCAATAACATGGGAGTGGCTATGCTAACAAAAGGAGTATCGCTCGGTAAAAAATTTAAAAAGAATGTCAACTAAACACACTACCTGCATGAAGTGGAATTTCATCGATCCAATTACACGCCGAGTATTCCGGTACTTGAGCCCTTCCTGTCTTAATAGGCTCTCGTCATCGTACTACGGTATAAGTGCATGAGTCGAATTGATCAAGTAATAAATCATAATTAGGTTAATGCGAAATGAGATGCTCGAGGGTAGCACGGGGAACCAACCAGGGTCAACGGTGAGACTTTTCGAGCTAACAGAAAATGTAGCCCTCATTTGGAAGCATCTCATCTTAGAGAAAATCTGACCAGAATATATAATTTTTAAGTTAATTTTAAGCTTCAAGGCCCGTTTACCGCATCGCTTGATTTTATCCGGCATTTTATTCTCTGAAATTCATTGTACGGGAGATTAAAAAATGTAATAACCGAGTGGACAACGTCGAGGAGAAATATCTTAGTAGAGAAAGTGTTTCTTATCGGGAAGATGAGACAGCAGAGTGAATAAGAAGAGTGGTTCACTGGGGTCATCAATGTAGCTTTACTGTCATTCTAATCCGAAAGGGGATCTTGATTTATATAGAAAGTTACGTAGTAGAATAACGCGGAGAGCAGGATTTACGAGGGTATATTACTTCACTGAAATACTGCTCAGAAGATGACAGATTTGAAACAAAAACGATTATTATCAACAGAAGTTGAGATTTATAAAGATTTGATTAATCAAAAAGTCGAACTTCTGAAATATTTATCGATCGCATAAAGATCAGTTGGCGATGATGAAAATGAAAAGTGGTAAATGCCACGAACAAGCAAAGCTACGATACATCGCAGGCCGAAGTTGATGAATCCATCAAACTAATGACTCCTGACCTCTCTTTGACGCAAACATGTGTAGGTATATGTGTGCATGGGTATGGAAGCCCTCTCGAGGAACCTAAACTTCGTTACAGCCCGCAGGAAATTCGGGAAAAACCAATGAAACTGGTGGCTCCGAGGCGAAGAATGCTGACGAGGTCACACGAAGATCGAATCAAGGCCACCTGGTAAAATGCTGTTTGGTACGAGCCAAAGTGCAGGGTACAGTGAAGTACCGTTACAAAATCGATAAATCAGATAAAATTCAATCGAGACAAATAACGAACTACCAGAGTACACGAGGAAATACGCCTTCGGGGGCTTTTGATGAAACCAAAAAGACCCTATTTTCAGTATCATGGACAATGAAGTTTACCTATCGCAACGTACTTTTTTTTAGCACTTAAGTCTTATTATAAGCAAAACCTGTTGTGCCAACGACTCTTCTGAAGTTCCATCACAGAAATAATTTTAGTAATTATTAAAATTAGATGAGTGCTAAAAAATAATTACAGAATCTAATCCGGAGCAGATTTTTTGTTAGTGAATAGAAAGCTGCTCTGAATGTTTTAGTTAAAAAATGTATTAAAAGCCAATTAGTTTTTATTCCTCGATGTAATTTATTGAATACTAAGCTGTAGCAATTTTTTTCAATGTGTTTGAGGTGAGGAAAAGAAGGTAAGCGACAAGAGATAAAGAAAACTTCGAGATGGATTAAGAAGATGTAGAAATAGAATTGGGTGTGTCTTTTCGTACATATACATATAATCCGAGTCTGTTCACTTCACTTCACTTTAACTGCCCTTCTCTTTCCCTTCACCTGCCAGATCTCTCTAAAGTTTTCGGAGACGTGAGAGAGCTCTGGTACAGTAGAGTCGACGTTGGATGGTAAAGGATGATTCAGAGCAGGCTTAATTCCACGATCGAACGACACTGTCCGGAGTATTGGAGACGTTGCTGGCTTTTCTGACAAATTTTAAGAGAAGGAGAGACATTTTCACGCTCTTTTTTTTTATAAGAAATTTTTTTTTTTTGAAAATCCAATTACCCTAAACCCTTTTAGTCACTTTATGAACAATTCAATGAGGTTATTCCTTTCAAATAGTTACAACTTTATATAAGACACAGTTACAATGACAAATCCATTTTAATGAGACGTGAAATTTATTATAAAATCTACAATAAAAAATAATCACGTTCGTTTATAGTTGTCTTTGTTTACGAAAAGCTGCAAAAGTTTCTACACTAAAGTAAAGTAAGCTGTGAGCTGAAACTAAATACTGTTTTTTCATTATCGCTTGAATAAAAGCAATACAGTGAAAATGAAGCCTCTAATTTGCAGGCGATACAAGAGAACTGCGTTTACGTTAACATGTACAATGAATCGGGTTTCGGGAACAACTATATCGAGAAATTAATACAATATATAAAATATGCATGCTTCAATATACAAATATGTATATAAAGCATTTCCCTCGATTTACATTTTGGTTCGAAACGAATTTTTTATGCAGTTTTAAGTGAAAAAAATAGTAATGTATATTTTCGAATATTTCGATTCAGCGATTTTTTCGATTTTTACGTGCAATTAAGTTTCTCAGTTTTTGTAACATCTACAAAAAGTAACAGTTCGCTGTAAATTTGCGATTCAAAGTATTCAAATTTCACCTGATTTTGAAAAAATAGGAATAAACAGAAAAATATTTAAATTTAATTGACTGTAAAAATCGAAAAAATCGTTACTTTGAAAAACACAAAAATACGTATCCACTAATTTTTTGCATAGAAACATATTAAAAATTCGCACCAGTCAAAAATAGTCAAGATTTCGGAATGAATCTTTCACGTGAAATACATCCTAAATAACTTTACAGTTGATGGAGGAGTAAGGATCAGGTTTACTCAACCACGTAGTGGATCTTCACGCTATGAAGTCGTTGATTTTATCAGTCCGTGATAAGCACAGTTTCGCTCATACTAGTAGTTCGTTATACCGAGATTGTACACTATAACATGCTCCACCCACGATGTTATGCGAGAAGATTGTGAGCGGATGTACACGAACGAGTAAAATTTCCATCAGCTTCAAGAAAACCTACGCCTTTGCAATTTCCTAATTTAAATTTAATAGGAATTTCAATTGACACGATCGAAACTTCGTCATTTCGAGTTACGGTGCGACTGGTGTACTATTCTTAAGGTGAAAAGCCAGGGAATTAAGCGAGAAAAAAATTATGATTATATATTTTGTGCAAAATCTTGTTATTTTGTTTTTTTTTAATTTTTCTAAAGAACAAGAACTTTCGAAATTTTCGTGAGAATATGAACTACTCACCTGGATCCACCGTGTCCGTTGGACCGTCTACCGCTGCTACTCTTCTCTTCCTCGTCCTCCCTATCGTCGCGGGAGATCGCGATCGAACGAGGGTCCGAGGATGGTGCGCCGCTACCGGAATCGGGCCCAGGGCCCATCCTCGAACCGGAAGCAGCGCTGTAGACGGTCGATGCCACCAGACCTCCCCCCTGGGCCTCCTCGTTCTCCGCCCGATCCACCTAAGCATCGTCACAAAAAGAATCAATTAATTTTCTACAATATTGTTCAACGTCCGAAATCGTCCTAAGGACGTTTTTGTGGCGGACAAAACAATCACTAATTTTCAGGAAATTACTTTGTCAAACGTGTACGGTTTATTATTTTGGTATTTAACAGGTTTGTTTATTCAAATTTTTCCCTATAAGTTATCAATTTTTGGTGCCGTAATATCAAAATCTCCAAAAAATACATGGATTTTAATCATATGGACTGAGCCAGCATTAGTACGAGGGAAACGGCTGCAAATTTCTAATGTGGAAAATTGATTCTACATAGTTCGATCGATCAAAATTAAAAAAGTCTTAGCCAAGTTTCGCCAGTTTTTTCCGTGGACTAACATTACTTTCATTTCAAATAATAAAACAATGCCTAAAACTTTCAGTTTCGAAAATACGAACCGAGAGGAGTAACTAATCCATGGCCTTAAAGAGAACGTGACAAATTTATTTCCTGACTAGATAAGTTGGAGTTACAAAAGCTTCCGGATAAGCAAGAATAAGTTGGAGTTTTTTTCTTTATTTAGAAAGAGGGTTAAAACATTCTCTTGTGAGTTTATGTATATGTTAAATAAGTAGCAGCAAAAACCATCAAAGTAGTTGCAAAACAGTGACTTTGAAAGGAAATAAATCCTGAAATAAAAGACGTAACGTTACCATCCACTCTAACGCAGGGTTGGAGTGATAAAATACTTAAATAATAGCTTGATTATTATAACAAGACATGTATGGCCATCTTTATTTGTGCAGTGTAGTAATTGCGTTGTTAAATAATCGCTGAACAGGTTTCAGATATGTCCACATTGTTGCACAGATTATAGTCAAACGAATTAGTGAAATCAACGATACTCTTTGTAGAAATCTTCCTGACATTGCTCCAAAATCTCTTGAACGCTCTTCCATCTCTAACCGCAGCAATATGTGGATATAAATAATAGCTTAAAGGGTGCGATCGTTACTGTCTAATTCTCCAAGAAATCATGCCAAATCTGACGAAATATGCATGGTTAATTAAGTTTCAGTGAACATGTTCTCTTTTCTGTGATTATAGAGCACGTACAAAAATTCAACAAAGTCCTTAATAATCGTATTCGTAAAAAATAACGTCTTAATTCTAACAAAGATCAAATTATACCGTGCCCGTTACAGCCCAAAGAGGGCATTGCAATTACACATGGTCTAAATTGAATGTCTTCGCATATATACGTATAATGTGCTAATTAGCACGTAGATTTTCGGAATTGCAGTTTTCACTGCGTTTACTCAGTAGTCAATATGTGTAAAGATCGTTTAATAAGGTGAATTTTGTGGAAAAAGGGAAAATTTTGCGATTCATTTCACGACTAATAAGTTTTCACTGAAACTACAGTGTATTTTGCTATCATTACAATTATTTCTTTAATTACACTCGAGCGAAGCGTAGTCATATGTACATGCGATGTTGAATTCAAACTAAGAAAGTCACGTCTAAATTACAAGGGTTCTACAAGTCCCGAGTCAACGTGGGAGTCTCACGAAAGTGTAGGCGACAAAATCATCATACGTATATATAGATTTCTATACATGTCGTATACATTTATGTGTGTATGTATACATACAATGTATGTGTAAAAGCTCTCAGAGCCCATTTGACATGGGTGCTTACAAGGATTCCATTGAGGAGATATTACGGTTGGAAGTAATAGGAACACTGACACATGGCAATATAGAGATGAATGCGCTGACAATATTGTTCCAATTCGGTAGAGCAAGCTAATCTCTTATTTACGCACTCGTGTGCGACTTATAATCATAAAGATAATCACTTTGGGACAATCGAGTACGAAAAAGCCCAAGATAAATACTCTTTTCGCCACTATTGGTTGGAAGCCGGAGCTAAGTATACTGGAGGATAAATATGCGACACGTGAAGAGTACAGTAACGTAAATCACCAATAGTCAGACATGCTTGATGCTCCTTTTCACAGACGCAATAGTCCAAAAAATTGATTTATATCGTTTAAAACAAGTGTAAATAGATACATCATTAGCAAAAACTGATTCAAGTACATTTTTTTTTATTCATTTGATTGACCGCATTATTATTCGTATTGAAATTGATTTAGTTTCCCTTTCATTTTTAGTACAATAGTATTTTATCGATTTTCTCTTGAATGCCTTTTCTGCAAACATTCCATCGCTATTATCACTTGTTTTAAAACACTTTTACCTCGGTGCGGTACAGGGGAGGAAGGGGAGCACAAATATAAAATGAAGAAAAATCTTACGAGAGGATTTTTCACGTATTCACGAGATACCTGGGTGTCTTCCTCCCGGATATAGGGTAGCATAGTCGATGTTCCCGTCAACCGGTGCCCTGGAAAGCGTGTAGCATCAGCAGTACGCGATAGAACACCCACACCACCACCACCGTAACAGCAAACTTCACACTGAAGATAAATACGAAACTATATGTATATTATCATGGGACAGGAGATACATCGTGCACGTTGGCTTTCTCTACTTCATGGTATTCGTACAGAGGCTCTCTTCCTTACATTCCCCTCTTTTCTACGTGTACTGAATTTACGGACATTCAAGGCTCCACTGCACCAGGATTTACGTACAAGAAAACTATCTGAACTACCGAAGGGTTGCAAGCATGGGGACACATCACTCGATTTAAGGATTCAATGAATTTAATGAAATTTAGATCCAGTGTAAACTATTCGTCTGCAAAACATTATGTGGAAGAAAATTAATATAATCTAATCATATTAGATTTATGGGAAACAATAATTACTAATGTACATTTATGATGGACGAACAAGAGATTTTGTGAATTACAGAAACGCTTGGAAAATCTGGAATAGCAATATTCCAATTTACTTCTTGGAAAATGATTTTCCAAGATCATTTTTGGAAGATCCAAGAAGATTCTTGGAAAATGGAAATTCTTGGAATTCTTGGAAAATGGAAGAAATAGAAGTGTGTTATTATTTGAATGGTGATTGCAAAATATCACAGATATTGATAAGTACTTGCAGAAGTTTCCAATGTTTTAAAATATTAGAAAGCATCCAAGTTTTTTTAAAAGTTAAAGTATTGTTTTATTAAGATTAATATGAAATAAACGCGATACTTGTGCATTGGAAAATAATGAAATGTTAATGGCCACAAAATTGTTCTGTTTCAGTAATACAATTATAAGTAAATCGTTTAGAAAGTAGATTTTATATTTTAAGATAATATTGTTTCTTCGTCTGTATAACCTCATTTCCAATCCATGGGAGTTGGGATATACGAGAATGCTTGATCTCTCGTGAATTCGACGATTGTCGTACAAAATAATGGTTCAATCGCCATACCGAGGGAAGAACAATAAATTCTTGTTCGACGTGCCACGAAAGAAGGGTTACTGGTTCGCGATGGTCGTTCGAGGCGGGATCGGACCCCTCGCAAAGGCTCGTAATTTATATAACGTACATACGAGCCATGTACTTAGCGTACAATTTATATGTATATATGTACGTGTAAATATATATAAATACATAAGGTTCGAGACAGAAGGTTTTCATATTCCTCGATAACGATTTCACGTTCGGTTGATCTTCCCGCTCGTCATCATTGTGGGCATACATTACAACGTATGATATATAAATACGTACGTAAATCTGCACAATCTCGGCCAGGTCCGTGTGAAGCGTACTTGAAACAAGTGGCAGGTGATATATTTAGGAAAACTCAATGACCCGAGATTCATTGGAGGGCGAAAGAAGGTAGAAAAGGATTATCCAACATATGAAGGGCGAGACCGTTTGTGAGACGAGGCATAGTCAAGTAGAGAAAGAGGCAAGGAAGAAAACAAGTATTAATGGTAAAGAGAGAGAAGGGGAGGGAGAGAGAGAGAGAGAGAGAGAGAGAGAGAGAGAGAGAGAGAGAGAGAGAGAGAGAGAGAGCGAAGAGAAAAGGAAAAAGACTGAGAGAGCTTTGAATATTACAGGAGACCTTTTTTCATTTAGACTCGAGGTACATGGAAGGTCTATTATAAAATGAGATTCGACCTTGACTGCATACCTGCAGCATGGACCTTCGTCGTACTCGAATGAGTTGGCCTTTTCAAACATCCCTTAGACTTTTTTCTTCTATGTAATACGCGTAGGTTTGTACATAAGGATATGGGGCATTATTTATTAACAGACGCTTGTTTTTTTCCAAGAAATCTATTCTTCTACTTAACCGCTTCTCCTGGTGCAACATCAAAAAAATACTACACTCGTATTATAAGTAGAAATAACTGTTTTTACACAAAACATTATTTTTATTAGCGAAAGAAAATTGTTCATTCATTTTATGAATATCCGATATAAAACTTTCAACTTTATAATAAAACACGTTGGTATATATTTTCTTCTTGATGAACTTGTTGAGGTAGCAGTAAACCATGATTTTTTTTTCTAACCTCGATGGAGAATCAAAGTGGCTGAATTGACGAAGAATGCCCTATGCATGCCAGTAAGCACCCTCACCTTTTCGCAGCGTTCCAGAACAGGTGAAGTGTGAGGGTTGACGAGGTGTGATGTAGTGCCATCACCGAGAAACCGGGAGCGAAACAGGGTGAAAGGGAGAGACGTAGACAGGAAAAAAATTAAGTGTGGTCTGAAAGATTTTTTGCCATTTCCATGATGCAACCTTCGTATGCTTCTGCCCACAGAAAAAAGATTTGATGCACCGTAAGCTCGATCCGTATACAATTAGATACCGGCTCTCGGCAATAAAAAAAAATCAGCTTTGTTGATTTTTTAATATAAATCGTCAAATTGATAGATTAAATTTTCCTCTTCATATCGAAAATGTTTCCGGCATAATTTATGTACTTGCAATTTTACTGCTTTGGATTATTATCTCGAAGGAATAAATCGGGAAGATTTCAGCTCTGGACTGACAATCTTTTAAAACAAACGGATTAGACTTTTTCTGAAATCAAATTTCGTCTAAATGTTTTATTTGATCAAACACCTTCAGTAAAAAATTTCGCACTCATTGCGGATTTCAGTTCAAAATATACAGCCAAGAATATACATGGGCGCAATATCTTATGCGATGAACTCCTGAGGAGTACGAGATCCTCCTCTTCTTATTGTTAGTACCTTTTTGTATGCCGTTGTATGTTCCATGGGCTAAGGTCTCGCGGTCAAATTGCAACTCACGACTACTTTGGGTATGTGCGAGTTCGCACGTTTGTCTGTATATAAGTTTACAAGGATAAAGGAGAGCGTCGTGAGACAATGAGAGTGAGAATTGTTTAGCTGCTGCATATACTATACTGCTCCACATGCACTATTATATTACACCTACTTCTTGGAAAACGGATGCTTAGGCTGAAGAAATGGAACAAGAGTTTAATACTCGTGCATTCGAGTAAACCTTGAATTTTATGTACGCACGTGTGCAATAAGCACATACGTATATATATCTAGGAACGCGCCAGAGAAAGGAGACACGAACGACGCACGTAAACCTTCGTTACTCCGCATTAAATGTATGTGGCATAATATATATATGTCGAGGGGAACCCGCAGAAAGGAGGAGACGACCGACGAGAGTTATCCTCCATTATTAATTAGACTTTATTCACGAATCAAAAATAAATTATCCGCGTGATGATCGCAACGTATCGAGCTGTCAATCTCTCAGACCCGACTGTTGATTTCATCCAAGCGTTATTCTGTCATTCAACATCCTGTTGCATAGCAACCAGAGTTGACATCTTCATTCCTTGAAAATAACGTTTGACGCAAGATATCATTTGATCCTTTTCGTACTTCAAGTCATCGTATACTTGTAGTTAGCCTTTATATCGATCTCCGACACGGCCATCCTGACAAGTCACATGTCCTCATGTGAAGTTATCTGGGAAAAAGAAATCGAATTCTCCAACAGAAATAGTTTGTTTTCAGTGATTTCAAATTTTTGAATAATCGCCCAATATTTCAACTTTATTTCCAATAAAATATCAAGGTAAGTTTCATCGTCTGTTAAGGTAAGTTAAAAAAAATTTTTTTTTTTTTAGAGTCAGAATACACAATCATTGTCACAATACTCATTTTTCACTTTACAAGTGGATAACATTACCTGTCACTCTTCCCAAGTGACCAATGTTACCACAAGCCGTGATTGGACAACATTACCTGTCACTCTTCCCAAGTGACGAATGTTACTACAATCCTCGATTGGACAACATTGCCTGTTACTCCTTCCTGAGTAACGAATGTTTCCAATTTCATACCAATCATGAACAACATTTACAGAAAGCTGCGCATCGCACTCCCACGGTTTCATTTAAGAAATTCCGATTTTCACTGGGCTACGACTACAAACTTTCATGTAAACAACAACTTTGTATCAACAATCATGTATTGAGCTCATCTTATATTTCATTTACTGTAGCATTCTTTAATTGGACAATTATTGTTAATTAAATAGTTGTAGAAAGAATACATCATTCAATTTACTTTTGTAAAGGTATTTATGCTCGGTTAACTTTTTGAGATGTATTTACATTGCGATACATAACAAAACATATGGAGCCTAAATATAAAACATATTTTCTTTTAACAAATTTGATTATAATTCAACACATAACATACAACATGTATGAAAATTATTCCAAAATATATCCATCCGGCATTCTCCTTAAACGATCATGGGCATATTTGTATGTTCTGTTTGAATTTACAGCTTTCAGAGCATATCTATCTCCTTCTAAAATTTTTGTGATTTGATATGGTCCTTTATACTTTGGATCTAATTTATTTTGGTTTCTTTCCTCGTTTTTTAAAAGAACAAATTCGTTTTCAGAAAATTTGACCACCGGTGCTTTTGTTTTATTGAATCTTTCTTTTTCATATTCTGCATTTTTTTCAATATTAGTAACTGCAATTGATCTGTTCTTCAATAAATCGGTTTCGCAGACTTCATCGTGTGTAAACATAAGATCAAGAGGTCTTGCTACCTTTCCAATCATTAATTCAAGAGGACTTGATTTTGTTACTCTATTTTGGGTGCAGTTTATTGCTAATTGTATGTCTGGTAAAGCATCCTGCCAAGAGCATTCGCTAGAATTTTCTGCAACAGTCAACATATTTTTTAGAATTCCCATAATGCGTTCTACTTGACCGTTGGCACGCGAGCTTCCAGTAGCTATTAAATGTAGTTGAATGTTTTGTGAAGAACAAAACTCACGAAAATCGTTATTCGCAAAGCAACGACCTTGATCTGCAATAATTCGGGTCGGTGCGCCAAATAAGGATATTCCAGATTTTAATGCCTTTATGCTATTATTTGTGTCTATGTGGCACGTATGTCGCAAAAGAACAAATTTAGTAAAAGCGTCAATAAGAACGAAAACATATTCTTTTTTGTCACTTTTACCACTCAATTTGCCAGTTATATCAATGTGCACAGTGTTCCAAGGGATTGCGATTTTCGGAATGGGATGTAAAGACGCTTGAATTTTTCCTGAATTTGTTTTCGAAATTTTACACGTGATGCAATTTTCTACAAATTTCCGAACATATTTTGACATTCCGTCAAACCAGAACGAGTCATAAATTTTTTCGAGAGTCTTCTCCCATCCAACGTGAAACAAGGTTTCATGAGTGTTATTAATAACCGACCATCTAAATGCTCGTGGCAAAATCGGCAAACATCGATTTTTCCCATGTCTCTGTATTTTTCTATGAAGAATACCAGAGCGCAATTCGTACGTTTTTGCAATCTCTGTATTTAAAATCCCTTCAAATATTTCTTTCTTTATTTTTGAAATTTCCTCATCGCGACTTTGTTCAGCTATAAGCCATGTATCTGAGATATCTACTAAATTTATTTCTTTATTGTCTTGTTTAATAAAGTTTTCCTTTTCGGAATCTGAGGGAGGATTTCTAGAAAAGAAATCTGCGTGAGACATTCTATTTCCGTTCCGATAAATTATATCAAACTCGAATGCTTGGAGAAAAGCCCACCATCTCTGGACTCTTGGGGTAAGATCTTTTTTATCCTTTGAAGATTGTAGAGAATTACAGTCTGTAATCACTACAAATTCTTGTCCATATAAGAAATGGCGGAAATGTTTAATTGCATTTACTACTGCAAGAGTCTCCAATTCATAAGAATGGTATTTAGACTCTGCTGGTAAAGTTCGTTTACTAAAATAAGCAACAACGTGCATTTTCTGTTCTTTCTTTTGTATTAATACTGCTCCATAGTCTACAGAACTTGCATCTGTATGCAATTCAATTGGCAAATTTGGATCGAAAATCGTTAGAACTGGTTCATTTGTTAAAATTGAAATGATTTGTTTTCTGATTTCTTCATGATTTTCTTTCCAATCAATAGTTTTCTTTGTTTCAGAAATTAAAGCGTATAAAGGAGCTGCGATTTTCGAAAATCCTGGGATAAATTGTCGAAAATAAGATGCTAGACCAATGAATTGTCGTAATTGTTTAACTGTTTCAGGAGGAGGTAATGATATTAATGCACAAATTTTACTTTTATTTGGTCGAATTTCTCCATTACTGACCTCATATCCAAGATAGTCTACCTTTCGTTTCAAAAATGTACATTTCTTGATATTAAATGTGAAACCAACATTTGACAGAGTTTCTAACACTATTCTCAATCTTTCCAGAGCTTGGTCTTCGTCGGACGCAACAATGAGAATATCGTCCATGTAGACGACTACATAAGTTTTTGCTAATTCACCCAAAGCTTTATAAACCACTCTCTGGAAGATTGATGGAGCATTGCGAAGTCCAAATGGCATCGAGAGATACTCATAGTGACCATCAGGAGTAATAAATGCTGTATATTCGATACAATTCTCATGAATTGGGATTTGGTGAAAACCAGATGCCATATCCAAAGCTGTGAAGTACCTTCCTCCATGTAATCGATTAATTTGATTTGCGTGTCATAGGATGCCGGAAGGTGATTTGACGTCACACACATCAACTCGTTTTTCGGTGTTTAATTTATTATTTCCATGAACTGGTTTCTTCTTCGTTTCATGGCATTGTGAAGCGTAATGGCCTTTTTCTTGACACTTGAAGCAGGTGACGTTGGTGCTTGAAGCTGCTTTCGAAGATCCTTCTTTTTGCGAGGTATTTTGTTTTGTATAATTTTCCTTGTCTCGTTTCTTCATACGGCATTCAGTAGACTTATGGCCCAATTTTCCACAATAGAAGCACTTGATGTTTTGAGATGACGAAGTGTCTTTGAATCGTTTCAAATCGGTAAAATTTTTCTCGGATTGCCCTTCAAAATTTTTCCTTTTTAAGAATGAAATTGCTTTTAATTCTGTTTGTAATTTATTTCTTGTTTTTATTTCTTCAGTGAAGGCGAGACGTTGGATGCGTGGTTCGAATTGTGAAATATGCGATAAGGTAGCCGACACAGCAATTTCTTCAATTGAACAATTTTTCCATCGATTAATTATCGAATTCACAATAGTAGTAGCGTAAGCACTGATACATTCACCTTCTCTTGGTTTTCCTTTATTTAAATTGATGAGGAAGGACGCAAGAGTATTTTGATTTTCGTATCGAAGAGAAAATACTGTCTTGAATTCGTCCCAATTTAATTCAGGATGTACGATTTGAGTAAACCACGATGATGCTTCACTTTTCATAGCACGAGTCAAAGCCTTAACCAGAGACGCGCCTATCAATGGTTGATCACACATACACATTTCTGAAGTGATGATCCATGCTCGAACATTATTTTCTTTTTCAGGATCGAACTCAGGTAAATTGATTTGATTGTTATTTGGTTTTACACTATTTAGAATTTCTATGAAATTCTGTTGTTGTAATTTCATGAGATTTAACCACTTTTCTTCATCACTATTTATATTCCTTTCTCTTGTAGGATTGGATCGTGATCCCACTTCTGATGTCGAGGGGAACCCGCAGAAAGGAGGAGACGACCGACGAGAGTTATCCTCCATTATTAATTAGACTTTATTCACGAATCAAAAATAAATTATCCGCGTGATGATCGCAACGTATCGAGCTGTCAATCTCTCAGACCCGACTGTTGATTTCATCCAAGCGTTATTCTGTCATTCAACATCCTGTTGCATAGCAACCAGAGTTGACATCTTCATTCCTTGAAAATAACGTTTGACGCAAGATATCATTTGATCCTTTTCGTACTTCAAGTCATCGTATACTTGTAGTTAGCCTTTATATCGATCTCCGACATATACATTTTAACTGGACACAGGTAATTTCATGAAAAGTAGTCTAAAATGATATTTCGGGAAGAATTGAGTGTTTATGTGGCATTTAAATTCAATAAAATCTTGACATTCGTTAAAGGGTAATTGTGATACTTTTTTAATGAAAGTAAAACTTGATGAGTTCAAATGAAGCGGCGCGCAGCTCATCTGCACTAGGACATCAATTAAAATCAGGCACAATTTTTTAACATTCGTAATAAAAAAATAATAATAATAAAGAACTTGCGAGTGTTTATTTTGGCGAATAACAACTAAACGATAAATAATGATTATCCAATTATTTTTCTATTGTGTATTACCATAGCACACGCTTAATGTATAGTTCAGATGTATATTGAATATACGCAAAAAACAGGTCTGCAAAATGTACTTATCTAAAATTTGATTCACTTTTTAATGTACCATACATAACATTGAACGAAAGAACAGCCGTGTGCCCTCTTCAAAAGCAAACAAGCAGTAAATCATTTTTCAGTGCTGTAGCCATTTGTTCCGAAGAGAATAAAAAAACGACATCTACGATAACGCAGTTTGCGAGAGTTTCACGCCCGTTCGAACAGAAATTCCAACTTTGTTGATGTGGGTGGCTGCGGCATAAATCTAATCTAAAGCTACATGCACAATACGTGTACACGTGATCGCGAACACGAGGGACCTGACTGATTGAGTAGCTTTAAAAAAAAAAAAAAAGCTTTACGAAAGATGGGCTCAAATGAAATCCATTCGAGCCAGAAAGAAAAAAAGTTATTGGATACTCGGCAGCCTTTCGAATATACAGATTCGTTACTCGTGCAAAAAAAAATATAAAACACGACAAATTGTAAATGATTCAGCAATATTTGATTCAGAAAAAAATGTCGTAGAAAAGCTCTTAGAAAAACGAAGCAGCGGTAGCCACAATAGAAAAGCAAATAGCAATATACGTGGTCAAGAAGAACAATAAGAAAAACAAGTGGAAGAACACCGCGTAAGAAAAAAGAGATAAACTGGATCACGAGAGCAAGAGCTTTGTACGGAAAATGCCCGGAGCTAGAAATTATGTTCGTTTGAAATCCAGACAACATTGGAGTACTCCTTCAGAGTTGTCTTCACTTGAGCGATGTATTATAAGGGACAGGGTTCCTCGGATAAAGAGGAAAGGGCACAGTGTAGAACATAAGAAACCAGAGTGCCGTGTCTTTCTAGAAATTCCATTTTCACTGCGTGTTTTAGTGAGAACGCGGTAAAGCAGGATCACTAACGGGAAATGTTACGCCTGGTTGTACCGGCTACTTTACACTATGCTTCTTAGGTTTTTAAAGCTTCTCTCCAACGGTAAATTCATACCAGGAGGACTGGAGAAATTGAATTGTTTCCTTCGGATTCAATAAAGGAGAAAAATAATAAAAATATTTGCGTTGAGATGGTGTTTTGATCTCTCGCGGTGTAAATTTCTACAAGTTTGGTAAAGAATAAATAAACAAGACGCATGCAAAAATGACTTTGACATAAAAGACACTTATGAATAGTACACTGTGAATATAAGCACAGGAAGCAATTGCGATTTCCGTAAATGAATTTTCTTTCAAGTACTGAAAGAAGCAATTGAACTGGAAACATTCTTGAGTACATTCGAGAAAAGCCTTTTTTTATATACTTTAAATATCTTACGAAACGTTAGAGATGTCTTGAGAATTCGATTTAAACTTTAAAGGTAGACATTCTTCCTTTATACCTGAGCTGCAAAATGTTTCTCGAATTTGCCACCCGAGCAATTTTGAGCCTTCTGCATTATATAATTCTATTTACCGAGGGCAACGTAACGAAAATGCATTAGTTCGCACACACGGACTGTTATTATATATAAACAATATGTTCTGTACCTAAAGACACATTCTCGTCGCTCGCATACAATTTTGACGGTCCGGAAGCGTTTCCAATCGTTCACGACATCTTTTACCATATCCTCAAGATCCAACAAGCGAAACCAGACCTGCATCAGCTCCAAGTGATTGTAACAAAGAGGGTGCAACGAGCCAAGTCGAATTTTGAATGTCGAGAGAACATCCTTCCGTTTCACTAGTTCTTTTAGAGTGTAAAGAAGAATTTTACTATCTGCTGCGAGTATCATTTACCACTCTTAGAATCAAAGACAAAGTTTTTTCATGTGGAAAACCATTCTTCCATTTCGTGTATTTTAACACGTTATTCAGATGTTGAGAATGAAGCTGTTCGTTAATTGGCACTCTCATAAATGTCACGTCAAATTAAATTTGCCGTAAACTCATTCAACTGTTCTCCTTCATCGTTGTGTCAACTCTCACTCTAGTTTTTGTCTTTTTACCTGCGAAATTGCTGATTTCCAGTTGCATTGCTTTCGCTATTTTTGCGACGAACAAGTTAATTAACAAAGGAACGATTGCCATCAGCCATTCCAAACTATAACTGAACCTTCACGTTTCAACATTTATTTTCTTGACTTGTAAGTTGAAGTGCTAGAAACAAATCAAATTACATGAATTGAATATTTTTGACTCATACTGATCCGCAAACAATTTAGAAAATGGCGATAAATATTTGCTTTATTTTTACATTCCGTTATAAATGCATCCAATAAAATCTGAATTCAATTTTGTATATTCGTAAAACTGAACAACTCTCAAAAAATATGGGAAAAGTGAACTGTTGGTTGACGTAGAAAATCTCATGAATCTCATATATTTGCAGACTGATTTTGCACCATTTTTCTTTTTCCCCGTTTCTTCCATTTCTTCGCTACGTTACTGTTCAGAAAACGTATTTGGTGCTTCGAAAGAGAGTTAAGGGAAAATATTCGGTACACCAAGCGTAACCAGACAGTCGAAGAATGTTCCATTCACTTTTGGTATATATTATTTGCGACCAATTTACCCTGTGTCTCAGAGAGCACAGATGAAATATAGTTCACGGGAGATAAGGTATTCTTTGGGTGGACTCAATCGATCGGTAGTGTACATAGAGAATTGAACTATCGTCTCGACGTTTCACAGAGGCATATCTACCGTATCCTTACTATTTTTATCTCTCTCGGTTCACATAGTACACTCGAAAAACCCCTGAAGTGAACCTTCGATGCTCCAGTAACGTCATGGCGATCCTCGTGGGAATCGGTGATATTTTTCACATTCAAAGAACATCTGAGATGAGTTTCCTATTTTCGCATCGAGGACACACGGTTGCTATTTTCACTCCAATTTCACACTTATTCGAGGTGAAAATTTTGACGCGTTTTCACATTTAGAAATTTACGAGCTCATAATGAACAGTCTAGACGAGTGTGATTATTGTTTTACTGCCACGAACAATTATCACGAACTTATAAATCGAAGCGTCAAACGATAAAGATGTGATCATAAAAATTAAACGAAAGGTTTTTCACGCTTTATATACGCCTAGTAACTCTATAGAAATCAACTCATACCTTCATTCTCTCGAGAATATATTTCAGCCTTCAAATCAGTGGAAATGTATTCTTTTTTTTTAATACATTTGGATAAAATATGTTTTGTAGCGTTCGTTGAATCTTTTGATCGACCTGAATAACCTAGAAGTTTTGGTTATGTCTTTCACGGATATTCACATCTATAAAAAAATGTATCGCATTATTATTATAGGTAAAAGTGTCTTTATATGATATTCAGAAAGTTTAACGAGGTGAGATATGCCCAACAATAAAGGATGGATCCTTTCAATTTTCATCTCATTTGCACTCATCTTTCGGGGTTTATCCCTTATATTTTGTGAGCCACCGTGAACAGGGAAGAGCCGATAGTATCGAAAAAAGATCTTTTGAGTAGAAGACGAGAAAAACTAGGTCACGACGAATTGTACTTCGCAAAAGGTTACAAACGAACGGAAAGTTTCTTTGCATCGACAGAAAATGACCGTCGGTCTGTGAACTAACGAAAAGAAGTTGGGCTTATTCGGAGGGCTCTCTATCACATTCAGAGGAGGGACAATATATCAATCTACCGAAACCTGAAACCAAATCGCGAAAATTATGTGGCTATATCCACATTATTATGTGGCTATTCCGTACTTTGTCTTACCTTCCCTTTTTTTTTATTTTAATTTCCGAACCTTGTAACAAAGTTGAAGAGAGAATCAGCTTGAGCGATTACTGTTTGGATCCAAAGTTTTCTCTGATGAAAATCTATCCACGTTTATCTTACTGACTATTTACAACAATCAAGCAAAGTTCCAATCACCAAAGGATGAACCTACATTCCAATGAAAAATGGAGACCAGAAAAAAAATGAGTGCTATTTCCGCTAGGATCGGTCAAGCTATTTTCCTTGCGATTCAGATACGCTTGTAAATAATATTGTCAAGTTTGTAACAGACAAACGCAGCGGAGTGAAGCTACTGCGAGAGGTCGAATCGACTAAACCAATTACCTCAATATTACGCGGCTCAATCTTCGTCCAACTCTGCATTGAATTATACGTTCCATAAGATGTAGGGAGGGGCTCACGAGATTCAGCATAGTGCGAGAAATATAACGACGACGAAGTCGTATTCTGATGTATGAAAATTCAATTATCCGGTTCAACGAATATAATCCTATATAAAAGGGCACAGTTTACTGGCGCTTTGCAAGTAGCACTGATGTTTTTCTTTCTCTCACTCTTTCACTATTATCTCGTCTCTCGATCGTTCTCAATGTCAGAGTACAGACAAAACGAGAGTAATAAGCACGGTCAGCTTGAAATCTGATTAATTATCAGAGAAGTGTAAGAAGGTCAAAATTAAGGAAAATACGATACCCATAGAAAGAGAAAGGATGAAATTGTCACGTCGAGACAAAGACGATAAACTCATCGGCATGTGTAGTACGGCCTTCATTTTTTATTGAGTGATTTCGCAACTCATTAAATTCATGCGCCAAATGTTAGCCCGTTTAACGTCTATTTTATCGCTCGTGCTAATCGCGTCGTTATTCTTTCAATAATCGATGGAAAATAAATTAGAAAAAAACGTCTCCCATTGAATCGTGTTAATTGCTTTTTGGGAACTGTGAATAAGGCTCAAAGCCTTTTCTATACGAAAAATAATTTAGGCTTTCACGTAGAGGAAACCTCTGAAATTGCCGGGAATTTTAAGGGTTCAATTACGGAACTTCAAAATGCAGGTAACGAGCGATTTAATTAAAATTCAGCACAGGAAGAGGACTTTTGACGTCAATTTGACAAGAGCTTTTTTTTAATCCTAAATAATAAGTTAACAATAGTACAGTAAATATAATAAATATAATAAATCGTAAAATAAAAATAATAGTATTGTAAATATAATAAAAATAAAGTAAATAGTATAGTAAATGGAGCAACAATGAAAAAACTGCTTAAAAGTAACAAAAAGACATTACACTCAGAACAAATAATGAATAGAAAATTCCGAAATATTAGAAGAAATGAATATTTTTTGTAGCCATATGTAGTATAAATAAAAAACTGAAGAGTTCCACTTCTTGCGACGCTTCCTAAATAAGAGATCTCAAGGTAAATGACTACTTCACTTCGTTTACTCTTTCTCCTTTTCCCTCAACTTTCAGAAGGATAGAAGGAAGAGCGAATTAAAAAAGTAGGAAAAAGCTATTTATCACATCAGAGCTCAAACTCAACCGTTGGTATTTAAAAAAGTACAGAAAATAAAGTGTCGTCGAAAACGTTAGGTTGTAAAGGGACGTGGTCGCAAAGAAGGCTATAAATTGTTGCTAACAGTCATTATTTCTCTATCATTCCATGCAACTAATGCCGAAAACGGAGGAATTTTATATAATTAAATCGTGTTCTATGCTCAAAATGATTCGAAACTTGAATCATCAGACTATCCGTCCCAACGAATGTTGTTTTTTATGCCACCTTGATTCCAATAGCTCTCAAGGAATTGACCGAATATATTGCATTATGTATCTCACTATTTCCCCTGACATTGCGAGCCATTCTAAAATTTCCTCTTTCTGGACACAATCAAAAGTTCCAACCATACGGTAAACTGCGAATTACTGTTTCAAGAATCAAGGTGATTCTGAACCAGAACCTGATATCGAAAGGGCGTTTAACAATTGTTGATATACTTTTCTTGTTCACATAGGATTTTCAAAAAACTACCCTGTCTTTTGTATTTGTAACACATTTTTTTTTAAGGAAGCTTCGGTCTTATCGAAGACTGGTACTAATTTGAAAAAGTTACTTAAGTAAGGATGCATGGTCTGAAATGAAATACTTTTACGAAACTATACTTGAATGAACCCCTTCAAATTTGGAACCAATACGTTTAAGCTTCAAGTTTTTTATACATAAGTTAAAATTCAGTAATATGTCATTTTTATTATAAAAAGAACATTAAAAAACCAAAGTGATCGCTTTTTAAAATTGTAGTTTAACAAATGAGAAAGATTTGATTCCAAATTCGAACCCAAACGAAACGTAAAAGAAACGAGAAACGATGAGGACTATTGAAGAATAAATGACCAAAAAGATATAGCCTATTAACTGACAGAAACCTGGTAAACTTATCTTCTCATTGGAAAAGTGAAAGAGAACGAATGTGTGCATGCGTGTGTGTTTGTGTAATGGCACTGTAAACAGGGACAGGAAAAGAGGATATAAGTGTGTGAGTAAGAAGAAGGTGAGATCCATGAAATTGCGAAAGCTAGATAGCTGTGTTCCAACTATCACAGTTTTGAAACTCTGCTTGGAGCAGCGAAAATCATTTCTGTCAGAAATCATGGAAAGATGAGTACGACACGACAGGAGACAGAATTCAGATAAAATGAGCAGCGAAGATAATATCTACTCATATCAATTAGCCTCACACACACCTGCATGCATCAATGTACAAGAAAATAAATGTGACTTGAGTGAAATAATATACATAATCGTTCTAACATTACAAAGCTACTTTTTTTTGAAAAATGTCTGCTAACAATTTAGATGTGCTTAATGCTCGAACAAATTAAATATTGGAAAATATAACAGTCCTATTTACATGAATCATTGAATCAGAGTTATTAAGCAAGTCGAGGTTCCGTAACTAATCATGATCAAAAATAGTTCCTGTCGAGGATGCACATAAACGCAGGCTCTTTGTAGGTTCAAAGCGTTGGACCAGACCAATTCAAAGTAAGTAGTAGTATTTTCGCATAGATTGACACTGATGGACGCGAGTGTTTATGTCAAGCTGACGCCTGAATTTCCTCTGGCGCGTAATCGCTCTTCTGAATGTTCACGCTCGCTCTCATACGATACGACCATACTCAATCTTGAGCACGATTTGTGGATGGTAGTTCGATTCGGCCGAGGTTGTTTGAGGGTGTCTGACCGTGTCAATGAGCATAGAACGCTTTCAGCCACGCTGGACCAAGGGAAAAGGAAGGTCTCTGTGATTCCATAGTGAAGTGTGATGAACGAACTATAGGGACCTTTTGAAGGACACACACATAGCTGACGGGCTCTGGATAAACGTGCATGAAAGGGGGAAGAACGAGAGAGGAATACGTTTGAAATATGTGAAGAGGATGTGGAGATGCTCATTGGCGTTCTGGACTGACCTGGAATCAAACCACTTCCGAGAACGCTCAATGAGCTTTTGTTCTTTCGAGCGTTCTCGGAAAGCTATTACTGTGCATGTGGATATCCGGAAAGGGCTTTCGCCCTTTCCGGATATCTGACAGTAAGCCACATATAGTGGCAAGAACGCGGGGTATTCGAGGGCCACGTTAATGTCACGAGACCGAGAGTTAATAAGGCTGTAGCTAAATTGGAGCAGCAGTGAGACATGTGCTCGTCATGATATCCAATGGAATTGAGAAACTTGATGCGGGGCTTCTCGTTGGATATCTTGCACAAGTCCATAGAGCCCGTGTGTCCTGGGATAGGAGCTATAATTGGAGGACTGATAGAATTTCATCTCTCTCTCCCTTTATGCAACGTGCCTCCATCAAAGAGTCTTCATAAATAATTCCGTCACAATTCCTACATAATAAATAATCTACGAGATGGTGATCGAGAATAATACATGAATCGTTTAATGACAACGAAGAGTACAGGAACAGAGAGAGGGAGAGTAATTGTCTTACAACTATACGGAATTATTGGAGCACTCACTTTGTCCTGAACACTCTTTTTCTCATCCCTTTTTTCTGTTTCCATTCATCCAGCTTAGGTGCATTGCTGCAGCTTGCAGTTTCATCCCACTTCTGGGCGATTCAATAATTGGGACGAATAGGGCTACAGCCTGATGCAATTTACCTAGACCAATGGAAAAAAGTAACGAAAACCAGGCCGAAGAACGTATATTTTGAACGTGAAGTAGAGTTTCCTGGAGTCTCTCTTTTTCCGTATAGAATTACATAATGACCCACTGCGGCTACAATAAGGGTGCGAAATTGTCCAATTGGGTGGTCATCCCTTTAGCACGTGCTACGGAGGATACTTTCTCAGGTTTCTTTCTTGTGTACTCAAGAGAATATGCCTCGTGTGACAACAAGACTAAAACGACGTCTTGCAGTCCTTATTGTAGAACGAGATAGGAGTGAACGAGGCATGATGTGGAATAAAAAAAGAGTGTGAATGATGTACTCCCTTGCTATCTATATATAGCCGCACGAAAAAGAATCGACGGACTATATCGACCATCTAAAAATCGATACGTCGCTTCGGTAGACGTGAGAGAAGCGATAATCCAGAGACAAGGGATCTATGTAACAAAAAAGAACGGGAGAGAACGGGATCGGCGAGAGCGATCTAAAGCGAACCATAAAGAAAGGAAACGATCCGCCAACTTTTTGCTCGTATCTTTTCTTCGTCCTGGCATCAGTTGGCCTGTCTCTTGTTCCCTTCTCCAAGCATATCTACTTTTTTATCTTATAACTATGGTGTAAATAATGTTTTAAGATAGGAAGGATCCTAATTGTTCCCAACAATCTTATGGCTTCGATATTACATTAAAGGCAACGAAATTCAATAAGCAATTTCGTCGAAGAACGGAAGGAAAAAAATGTTATTCAAATAACTGTTAAGCTTCGATAAAATAGCAAATTATTTTATTAAGCAGCATTACCTTGATACCCGAGAAATTCTCATGGGACTATACGAAAACACTATTTTCTCCTTCTGTCAATCTATCAAGACTTAATCGAAATTTCAAAGGATTCTTAACAAGTTCCGCAGTATGGGATTATCCCCTTGATAATTGAAAACATGGGTGAAATGGGTGAAATCTTTCGAACATTCTACACCACTATTTCGAATTCCGTAGAGGTTTGGCCAACTTTGGAAGCTATCAAAGCTTTACTGAATCATTGACAGCTAGATTAACTAGAGATCAACCCTTCGACGGAAGGATCAGATATCTGGGTACGCAAGAACTCACAGTACGATGATGGTTTTGCGATTTTGTCAACCACGTGATTTGGCTGTTGTACCGTGTTTAGACTCTCATCGATCTCTCTAAATTCTACCAGATACCTCTCTTGAATATATATAGAACTTTACTGTCTGACAGAGAGTTTACAATTTCTCTACGTGGATGATATGGATACACCGAGAAATTTAACTCATTTGCAACTGCGTGAACTTAAATTACCATTCATTAGTAAGCTAGCTCGACAATTATCCAATTATTGTTACGTTAAATTGATGAGACAGTGCATCTTTAATAAAATTTATGAAGCATGGAGGAGGAAAAGCAAGCTAGAACGGCTCTCAACTAATATTTGAAAGAGTATTAATTACTACATTCTAAGATAGTAGTGCATTTTTTTACATTTTGTGATTAACGATCCTGAAGATGCTTTAATAGCTTTTTGTAGAAACTCAAATTCGTATCTTTGGATTTCAGCTGTCGTACATCATAAATTTCGGTGTCAGATGTCGAAATAAATTTGCCACTGTAGTTCTTGAATGCAATGAAAATAGGAACTGGTATAGATATTGAACGATCATGGAGGCCAGAGGAGTAACCGAAAAAATGGTTCCAACGGATTTTCTTGCTTACCTCTGACCTGTCTCGCTTTTATCGTCTGTTTTCAGCATGCTTTTCCCTCTCTGTCTTCCTCTTTGAGGAAAAAAACAAAAATTTTAACAAACTAAGGGTAAAAGTGAAGGAAACGATACCACGAAAAGCGTTTGCACTGTTCGCGAAACGACGATAAAACGAAACTTTCTTTGGCAGTAAGGAAGTAACTTTTGTCATATAGCTCGTTTTCCGATGAAATTCAAAGAAAGGAAAGTTCGACGACCAATACATGTCCCAATATCGAAAAATTCTGAAGGAATAAATGAATATACAAAATAAAAAAAAAGTATCTCGAAACTTTTTCTATGAGGACTTTCAAAGTTCTCGAAAGACTTAGCAAAAATGATGCACGAACAAACAGCAAAGTGTCTTTACACTTTGGCTCATATCGATTTTGAAGGATTTGAACTTTTGTTTATCATTCTGGATTAGTATCATAGTCAATTTTAAGCCTGTTTTCAAAAACTGACATGAACCGAATTAATCCATCAACTTCATGGACAGTTTCATTCAATTTTATGCCAACACTGAGCGTTGCTAAAAGTTATTATTGAAGTTCCTCGAGCCAATCAATTCAGCTTTGAATACCTTGTATTGTCACGATTGTGTTGATCGTAAGGGATTGTATAATACACGTTTCCTCGTAGCCCTCCTTATCTCCGCTCAATCCCCTCTTTCTTTATTCAACGAGAAACATATCAGGGTGTGAGGGTAAGAATGAAGATATATATAGAGACAGAGAGAAATAAGGAAGCCCCGCGATGTGGGTAAAATAGCACTGTTATCAGCCCCCATCTTTCCCGACTCTTCTATTATTACGTTGAGTCGAGACTTTTATTAAAATGTTATACGTACAGTTTGAGCCACAATAAAATAGGCTTTCTCGTACTTATATGCCCTATTACACATGCACACAACGAATATTACATATAACCGCACATAGTACAATAACTCTTAGCGGGAGGGCGCAAACTCTTTTGCTTATACGGCGGTTGGTCGCGAGGAACCGGCGGTAATGAGATAGAATCCACTTAACCCGTAGCCCACGCGTGCCTAAGGGTTTGCCCATACTTCTCTATGCTATATATCCAACCTATGTTAACTAGAGTTTAGTTACTAAACTCCGAAGCATGGCTCTGTCTACTCCAGTCAACGAATTCTCTTACCAAGTAACCTACTAACAATCTTTCCCCCGTACACCAAAGTCGGACAAAAATTAGCAAATATGTGAAAGATTGAATCTTTTTTGTTGCAAAATAAAACGATCATTTTTATTTTATTTTATACTCAACAAGTTTAAGTCTGTCCAAACAATCAGCTGGCAATACAAAGGTTTCCAAAACAATAGTTAAAAAAGTGAAAGATAAAACAAAATTTAGCGCTCAGGTCCGTAACCAAGAGAAAAAAGATCTGAACTGTATTTTGATTCTTGTGTATTGAAAAAAACAATTCGTCATCACAGCGATTTTACTAAAAGCCTGAACGCGAAAGAAAAAGTTTGAGTAAGTGACTCGGATTCATACGTGCTGATGTTTGTTTATCTTTGCTTTCTGAGGCGGGATACGCATTTGTACATTTCGCTGGAATAATCACAAGTGTAAACCCAAACTTAGTCATAACATTACGGAAAATAGAGGACCTTACGAATGAACTTTGCGAAATGATAAATTCAATGTAATTACAAAGCTTGTTGGATATACGGGAGTTCGAAAGCAAAAAAACTGATGTGAAAAAGTTTTAATACTCCGTGCAACTCTGACCTTGCGCTGCAAAATTACACAAATTTAGAATAGTGTAGATATACCATACTTCAAACTTATAAAATAAAACCGAAAATTAGGAGGTATGAAATATAGTAAAACTTCACTATTTTAATTCGATATACCCAACCAACAATAAATAATAATTAACAAAATATTTTAGTTTGATTGCTGTTTTTAAACTGATGAAAACTTCATACTACAGCGAAAATTGGAAGACCAAGCCTTTTTTCTTTTCCTCTTACATAAAACAACGTACAAAATCTCGACGGATAATTTATCGCACTTTTTCGTTCCTAGAGCAGTGTCATCACCTCTGGGCATTCAGACAATGAAAAAGTATATGGTTATAAAAAAAATTGTTAGAAATTAGAGACACTGAGGAATCTTCAACGGACCGGGGTCGCACCAACCGACGAATAACTTTTGTCCGAAACGACTTTAGTTTTGAAACTGCGAAAAAAAGAAAAAACCGCAATCGAGGAACAAAGATATCGCCAGATTAAGACTCAAGCGTTTTTCATAACGGGGAGCAAACGAAAGCCCTAAATTTGAATGGTGACCGCTAAGGTGTCTGCAATCTTTGATTGATCATCAAAATTATGTTTTACCAAATAGTTTTTGAATTTATTGTCATTTCTTGGAATATCCTTCACAGAATTTCCTCAGTAATGTGAGTGCAGCATTATTCAATATTTTCGACAGTTTATATTTATTTTTAAATAAATAAAAATTATTTTCGTTAGCGTCATTAGTTAGTCGTCGAGTTTCTCAAACCCAGTTTTTTCTCTGATACCCATAGTATACCGATGAAAAGGAATACCAAGGATCATTCCCTCGTCTGTAATTAAAACGTCCTATGGTGATTAATGAATCGCGACAGATTGAAGCATTAATCAACCGGAGTTTGTATCGTTATGGACCCATTTTTTGAGCTTCCTTTAAGGACTTCTCAATTACCTTTCAATTTAGGTCAAATTTTTACCACACTTACTCCCAGTATTTTTAGAATTTAGAATCTTGATCTCTCCATCGATTTCATCTGAACCGTATGATCTAATCAAATTGTATCTGCGTAGAAAAATAAAATTCACTGACGTCTCAAAATTTGTGAATTTTACTGGTGTCTTGAGCTTCGTAAATTCATCGAGGACATTCCGGTTATAATGTCTTCATATTCTTTTTCGTTGCATAATAAAGATTCAATTATAAGGAAATATAGCAACAGATTGATGCAATTCATTTTTAATTATTCGCTACTCTATAACGTCTAAAGTTATATTAACAATTGTACATCGTAAAATTGAAAAATAATACAGTTTGTAAGTCTCGTATCATTGCTTGAAAGGTTGGTCTCGTAAATTCAATCAATGTACAATGTCGATGCAATGACCAAGAAAATTGATTCGACGATCCAGGCAATCAAAGATGGGTGGATTCGTATTTTTTTTGTCATGTTTTCTCATTTCTCTTCTTCGCGCCGCTCTAACTTAGTTTTCTTGCAACATGAAGCAATTCGATTTCGAATCGATCTTTTACGATCTTTTATATCCACGATAGTGTCTAGACGGGGCAGGCTGCAATGTGAAAACCAATGAAAACCGGTTGACTCGATCCTCGCACGTGTAAAAACTTTTATGCGTTCTAGACCATAGCGTTCCTTCGCTCTTTTATCAAATACCTTGGATATATTTCTGTGAGTGTTACCAGATGTAAAAACAAAGCCAGAAATTCCAGCTAGATTTGTCGAATTCAAAAAATTTGTGAGGGAATATTACAAAAATATTTGTTCCAGATGTAATCATGAATTTTTAAAAATGATGAAAAGCGTTTTGTAGCTCGAAATCGCTATTTTGGAAAGTCAAACTTTCTTCTCCATTATTTTAATGAAGTTATTCTTCTATAAAGAACCGAGAACTAAGTCATAAAATTTTTCTCGTTTTTTGAAACGGTGATAACTGACCGGAAGAAAGGATCAAAACTTTCTCCGCATTGGGCTTAGAAAACTAGAGATATCAAGCTCTGAAATGCTTCATAAAATATATTTACGACTACTTTTCGCTGAGATATAGACACTGAAAACGCTCTTAAAATCCAGTGCCAAGAGAGTGACGGTTCAATTTTTTTGAGGAGTGTATACTTGCAAATAGCCTGAGAAAATCCATGAACCTTCATTAGAAATTATTACATGCATATATAAAAGAGTATACACAAAATGAGGTTACAGGGGTTAACCAACGTCATAAAAAATAATTAAACTATGTCATGGAATTCTCGATGCGGGGATAATACAGATGCCGTGTATATCAGTATATATATATATATATACAAAACCGCATTAACCCACAGGCGTGTAGCACCGTTAATTGCCCCAGGAGCAAACTAATTTACGCAAATTACGGTGCAAATAAAAAAATTAAACCGAATTAGCACGAAAGAAAAAAGATATTAGTACTAGAAACGGTGTCATTAAAGTCAGCTGAAATGTTTTCGCATCGGTATTGAACGTTTATGGTTTAACACACCGACGTACATACACGTGAGGATAACTGACTACCATTGGGCTTATTAACGTAGCTTGCAAATATTTGATCGAAATAATTCGCCTGAGCATCGAAATATACATGTTCGCGAACGATATTCGCAACGTTTCGCTACTGGGTCGTTTAAACATGCCTAGCATTTTTCTCCTCTTTCGTCTCTGTCTCTTCAATGTGAAAATGTTGAAAAAAAACTTTTAAACGCTCGAGTGGCTTGAATTTTTTAATGGTCCGCGACCAAATGTATTCGTTGGGCAGACACGTCACGTAGACACTTATATATATTGTAACGGAACGCTTTTGCCGTATGCTAAATGTCGCTACGCGTCGGTCCGAGCTTCCTAATAATTTTTGGAGCAGGTATGAAGGAAGCGTGAGAAACGCGGATTTTATGTTCAAAATAATAACAAAATTAATTTATTCAATAAAACAATGTAAAATTTTCCGATTTTTATTACAATAACCAATTGTTTGTTTTATTTCGCGCTCGCGTTTTATTTTTAGAAATAAATAATAAATTAGTAAAAACCTACGAGAATTATCCTGTTTATTTTATTTATTTCCCGTAATAATTATTTGCTTTTTAATTATGATGATATTTGTTTCTATTTTTTTTATATAATAATATCGCATGAATCGCATTCGAAATAACGGTAAAATAATAATTTAAAAACGATGTCGTCTGCATTAGTCAATAATAAAAAGTACAATAATTGATGAATCTTTGTTCATAGTATAATAATAATAATTCAATTAATAACTGAATTATTTAATATGAAATAATAATTAATAGGGCTTTATATGCCGCGAAATTCACTCTTATTGTGTGGTGAATAAACAAAATGATTCAAAATTTCAACAATCCGAAAGTGGATTGACTCGATATAATAATAATAATGATAATTTTAATTTTTTAATTGATTCTATATAATAGATCATCTTACCGCGGCCTTTCGGATTATCGAATTTAGGATTATTGATGATTTTTAAGGATAGAAGAGGATTGCTGAGTATAATAAGTGACGCAGACTGACTATTTTTATCAAAAACAATTTTGAATTTAAAAAATTTAAAATATAAATTTAATTAGCAAAACTTAAACAAACGAGAGCAAGCAGGCTTCCCGTTTCCAGCAGTCGTAATTTTTGAAAAGGTTAAAATAATTAAAGGAAGCGTAGTGTGCAAGCTACGGGCTCCGAACGTCACTGAACGTCGCCGATACCCTACACACCACAGGTAAGAATGCGGACCCCGAGCTATGAGATGTGAACGTCGCCGAACACCTCCGATACCCCGAGCACCCACAGGAAAAAGGAAAAATGAAAAAAATAAAAAGATGACCTTGGACTATGGGAGTTGAACGTCACCGAACCGCTCCGATACTCCAAGCATCAAGTAATAATAGGAAAAACTAAAGGAATGAGGAATTGACCTTGGACTATGGGAGTTGAACGTCATCAAACCGCTCCGATACTCCAAGCATCCACACTGCTGGAACTGGGAAGGATCTCTGCTACTGAGAGCTTGTTGTCTCTCCGAGCTCTGTTTCCAGAATGAGCAGAATGCGTGCCTACTGTTGCTGTGCACGGCTTTTGATACCCAGCAAATCCTTTGTTCTCGTGCTCGAGTTCCGATTCGCTCGCTAGGTAGTCTCGAACCCATTCTGCGCACGCTTATTTACAACAATTTTTAGATTCGCTCTGTTTCCCCCACTCTCACATTTTCATACTTTGATTCGCTCGACGCTACCCCCACTTTGCGCGTCGCCTGCGCAAGAATTCATAATTTTCGTAATTTAGAATTATTTATAACAATTTTGCATCATTTCAAAATTTTAAAATTTTATTTAACCATTTTGCGAAGATTTTTATATAATGAAAGTTATTTTAATTAATTTAGAAACAATGAAAAACATTCATTCTCATTCGTCCTTTCCCCTGTCACATGCACCACACGCATGCGCAGAAACATTCGTTCTTTTCACTCTCAATTTACCGGTTATTTTCTCGTAATTTTGGCGCGTGAGTATTTCCCATTTATTCGGCTGATTTTTCTTTACATTCTACACGTTATTTTAATTATAAAATAGTCTTTTTTCTTTTCAATTATCGAAACGTGCAAAAAGTCACGTACGCACTTTTTAGTTCCGGTTTTTAACGATAGGCGGCGGCCAGACACTTTCGTAAGTGTAGCTTCATCGTTAGCATAGTGTTCAAGATGGCCGCCGACGAAAAAAGTAAACACAACGCACGCGAAACGTTTTCGCGTCGCTTCATCAATTTTGGCCAAAAATGTCGGATATCGGACGAAAATGGAACGTAACATTGGAATAAAAGTTTATATGGACATCGTGTAAGCGTTTTCGTCACAATATATGGGGCGTTCCACGCCAAATCGGACGGTCTGAAAAATTTTGATTTTTGATTTCCTCAATTTTTTGATATTTTTTAGTATCTCTCAAAAGAGCCTGTCTGGTAAATTTTGAGAATTTTTTAATTACTTGTTAAAAAAATATCAAATTTTCAAAAAAATCGCTCTTTTTTTTGTTTTTTGTTCATAACTTTCTTAATAATAGTCCAAATTAAAGCTCTTTTTTCTAAATCTTTATTTTTGGATGGCCTTTACAGAAAAAAATACAAAAAAAATATTTAAAGTGTTTTTGCTTAAGATTTTTGAGTTTGAAATTTTAAATCGTGTTTTTGAAAGTGAGTGTATCTATCGATTTTTTTGAAAATTTTTTATTTCAAACTACTATTCTTTTAATAACTTTTAAGACCGATCCGGTCGTGGGCCCTCCATAATTACTATTTTTTTTTCGATTTTTGATTTTCTTTTTTTTTTTATTGACAATATTTTTAATTACAATCTATCCCAAGGGATATTCAATAATTAGTCTGAATATAAAATGTTGTTGTATTAAACACGATATCCATCGATATCGATATCTATTTTGCCAATTTCTTCATTTGTTTGTTTTTCAATTAATGAAGCGGTTGATTAAATCGAGTGGTTTCTCACGTTTAAGCCTGTTTGTTTCATTCTGACGGTTTGGGATTCTTCTCGCCAGTTCATTCGGGTGATTGTCCAGTCTTTCCTGATATCGCTTGCTGTGTTTTTGAATGCTTTCGGTAATATATTCTATTTTTAAGTCGTTGTGTAGGTGTTTATTGGAGATGTACCAGGGAGCATTGGCGACGATTCTTAATAATTTTGATTGGTATCTTTGTAGTATATTTATGTTAGATTTGCTGGCTGCTCCCCACAGTTGCACACCGTATGTCCAAACGGGCTTGAGTATTGTTTTGTATATTAGTAGTTTATTTTCCAAAGATAGCTGGGAGTTTCTTCCGATAGGCCAGTATAATTTTTCAACTTGATGTCTAGATCCTTTCTTTTAGTTTTTATGTGTTTTCACCAGGTTAGCCTTCTATCTAAGTACATGCCTAGATATTTAATCTCGTTTGTTGTTGGAAAAAGTTTATTCTTCAATAATACCGATGGGCAGTCATCTTTCCGCAGTGTGAAGGTAATGTGCACTTTTTTTATTTCAAATTTTTTTATTTCAAACTACTGTTCTTTTAACAACTTTTAAGACCGGTCCGGTCGTGGGCCCTCCATAATTACTATGTTTTTTCGATTTTTAAAAATTTGAAATTTTTTTTTCTTTATAAATCACTATAAGTTCCGATTTTTTTCACTGTATACTCTTTTTTTACTTATTTTAAATTAATTTCAATATTTTTAAATTGTTAATAGGTGTTTAAAATCAATAAGTAAATGTTAAGTCTATTTATAAACAATTATAACAAACGTTTTTATTTATTTTTATGTTCTTTTAAAAATTTTACATAAACGATTATTTTGTGAACTAGAATACTTCTTAGCTAATATATTTCCGTTGCTTCTTGGAAACAGTCATCAGCGCTACCACGTGAGAAAGTCATTCATTAAGATGTGCCGCTCTTTTTAAATTGAATATAAATTCATAAAGATACTATTATTTAAATTTAAAAAAAAATACTTTGCAACAAAAAATAGCATTCACAATATAATTTTTTAACAATTTTTAAAAGAACACGAAAATAAATAAAAATATTTGTTATAATTGTTTATAAATAGACTTAACGTTTACTTCTTGATTTTAAATACCTATTGACAATCAAAAAGTATTACAATTATTTAAAATAAGTAAAAAAAGGGTATACAGTGATAAAAATCGGTACTTATAATGATTTATAGAGAAAAAAAAAATTTTTAATTTTTAAAAATCGAAAAGAAGATAGTAATTATGGAGGGCCCATGAGCGGACCGGTCTTAAAAGTTGTTAAAAGAATAGTAGTTTGAAATAAAAAAAATTCAAAAAAATCGAAAGATACACTCACTTTCAAAAACACGATTTAAAATTTCAAACTCAAAAATCTTAATCAAAAACACTTTAAATATTTTTTTTGTATTTTTTTCTGTAAAGGCCATCTAAAAACAAAGATTTAGAAAAAAAGAGCTTTAATTTGGGCCATTATTAAGAAAGTTATGAACAAAAAACCAAGAAAAGAGCGATTTTTTTGAAAATTTGATATTTTTTTAACAAGTAATCAAAAAAATCTTAAAATTTACCAGAAAGGCTCTTTTGAGGGGTACTAAAAAATATCAAAAAATTGAGGAAATCAAAAATCAAAATTTTTCAGACCGTCCGATTTGGCGTGGAACGCCCCATATATACACAGGCGTGGCTGAAAGTATTAGGCACCCTGTAAGTTTTCTATGCAGACTAAAAATCGAATATCTCGGCGAAAAACGATCGCAAACTAATTTAACAAATGGGGTTTTGAAGCGGACAAATCCAGCTTTATTTTGCTTTTTTATTTTTATCTCTGCGATTTTTTTTGCACCCGGTACGTCATTTTGAAAATGCCGGTTTTTCACGACTTTCTCACTTCACAAAATCACGTGCTAGACTTTGAAAAAATAGTGATCTCACCATATAGTAATAAGATCTTTGAAAAGGACACCGTTACCTTTAGTTTCGTTTTTGAAAAATATTTTTGCGATTTTTTTCGCAGTGTTATCGAACTTTTTCTTTAAAAAGCGACCGGTTTCCAAAAAGCTGGCATCGCGTGGCGTAACTTAAAAATTATGGGATCTAAAATATTTAGTCTAAGCAGTAAAAAGTTGTATTTTGTTATTTTGGAGTCACTCAATTTCAAAAAAAAATTTTTTTCAAAATTTCTTTGCATCGCTATTTTTGGTCGGTAGTCGACGATTTATCTCATTAATTTATTGACGTTATTCTGAAACAAAGATGTTTTAATGAAAATATCAAGAGGAGAAAAAGTACACAATTGAATTTTCAACACATTAGCATTTTTCAGAATTCTTATTCGCAACTTTAATTATTCAAAAACAATATTAACAGTGATATTTCAATATTTACGATGACATTTTTTATTTAACTAATATTTCGTTAGAGCCCTTTTAGCTTTAATTACCACTCCATGGTTGCAGTTAATTTGTGAAAGGGTGCATTGTCCTATTAGGATTTGATGCTTTCGGTATTGTTATCCCCAAAAGTATTTGCAACAGAAGATCCCAATCCTTTTCCCAGTACATATAGCAACACGAAATCACTTAAATTTCAACAGGACAATGCACCCTGCCACAAATCCGCTGCAACCATGAAGTAGTTTGTAGAAAATAAGTTAGAGGTACTCCAATGGCCGGCTCAATCCTCGGATCTCAACCCCATAGAACATTTATAGTCTGTTCTAAAGCGAAAGATTCGAGAACACGTGATAACGTCAAAGGAACACCTGAAAAAAGTGTTGCAAGAGAAGTGGCGGAATATAGACCGCGAAGTGTGCCTTCAATTAGTGTGCTTCATGCCCAAAAGGGTTGCGGCCATAATTAAGGCTAAAGGGAGTCCCACGAAATATTAATTCAATAAAAAAGTCATCGTGGAAGAGATGTAAATATTGAAACATCACCGTTAATATTATTTTTGAATAAAAAAAGTTTCGAATAACAATTCTGAAAAAAATGCTAATGTGCTGAAAATTCAATTATGTACCTTTTCTCCTCTTGATATTTTCATTAAAACATCTTTGTTTCAGAGTAACGTCAATAAATCAATGAACTAAATCGTCGACTATCAACCAAAAATAGCGATACAAATAAATTTTGAAAAAAAAATCTAAAAAAAATTGAGTGATTCCAAAATAACAAAATACAACTTTTTACTTCTTAGACTAAATATTTTAAATTTTTTTTAAAATATTTTAAATATTTAAAATTTAATTTTTATTTAAATATTTAATTTAAATATTTTTTTATTTAAATATTTATTTAAATATTTAATTTTTATTTAAATATTTTAAATATTTTAAATTCCATAGTTTTCAAGTTACGCCGCACGATGCCAACTTTTCGGAAACCTGTCGCTTTTTAAAGAAAAAACTCGATAACCCTGCGAAAAAAAATCGGAATAATATTTTTCAAAAATGAAACTAAAGCTAATGGTGTCCTTATCAAAGCTCTTATCACTAAATGGTGAGATCACTATTTTTTCAAGGTCTAGCACGTGCTTTTGTGAAGTGAGAAAGTCGTGAAAAACCGGCATTTTCAAAATGACGTACCGGGTGCAAAAACAATCGCACAGATAAAAGTAAAAAAGCAAAATAAAGCTGGATTTGTCTGCTTCAAAACCCCGTTTGTTAAATTGGTTTACGATGGTTAAATTGGGTTACGATTGGTTTCGCCGAGATATTTGATTTTTAGTCTGTATAGAAAATTTACAGGGTGCCTAATACTTTTGGCCAAGCCTGTATACAGTGGCGTGCAAAAGTTTCGGGCCACTCTATTTTTTCCAGTTAAGTGATAAAATATTTTATTTCTCCACTCGTTCATTGTTCAAAATATTCAAGAAAGTTAGAATGAAGGTAACAACGTCGCATATGATATTTAATTATGGCGTATTTTTTGTGTACTACATGGAATGACTTTGGTCGGTGTGCAAAAGTATCGGGCCACTATATCGCCGCGGCTTCGTACGCACGGTTTGTTTATATTTTTTTCCTTATTAGTTTCAACACATGTCCTACATAGTCCAGGAACCGGGTATGAAAAAGGCCCTTTTCATGACACCGAGCCAGAACGATTCTAACCGACGGATTCGTGTAGGGCTGATGTCCCTGATGAAGGCCTACCACTTTCCAACCACAGATTTTGGGGGGCTTTTTTTGCCACGCGGTCAAAGTTGGCAAAACCATGTTTTTGGGAGATAGCGTCGAAACTATTAATCGGAGAAAAAAAAAGTTCAGTAACTATTTGTAGATATTAGAAAAACGAACAATTTGGCGGGTCGCAAATTAAAATCGGTTCATTAGTTCGCCCGCAAAAAAATATAAACCAGCTAAAATGGCCATTTCTATCATAGCCTATTATTAGTTTAAAAATGCGTATACAGCCTCCAAAATCTCAGGATATTTGCCCCTCGGTACACTAAATTAGTGTGCAAAATTTGGGCTTGATCGGAAAAATAGTTTTTGAGAAAAGCCATTTGTTATTTAAAAACCGACTGTTTTTGCGAGGAATTTCTACACCGGGAGAGTGTCGCAGTACCATAAAACCAAAACGAAATTGATCCGAAAGAGTCGTACTATCATGTACACTTTGGGGCAAATCGATTTTTTATAATTAAAAGGGTGAAAAACGGCTCCAAAAATAGGGTATGATTTTTACTCATAAACAAATGGAATTCCATCGCGAATTTTTAAGTCACAGAGTCGGAATTGACATATTTCGAAAGCGTTTATTTTCCTACGAATTTAGAAAAAAAAAATTTGCAAACAGTTTATTAGGGGGAGATAAAAAAATTTGTTTTTCAATAATTATTGCAGCTGCTCATTTCAACATAGAGAGCTAAAAATTGGACAGCGTACAGAGAAAGGCTTGTGCTAACTGGAGAAAAATCGGCGGAAAAATCCCATATAAATTTATTGTTTATTTCAGCGGTTTTATGAGAGGCCAAATGTGACGTCGTGTTTGGCGGCAGAGTGGGGGTAACCGTCTCGGGCTCGCGCGCGCTCGCGTGAAAAGTTAATCCGCGCGTTCAAATTCGACAAACATGGAATATCTCAGGAACAAATTAACTTGTCGAGTTGTTTTCTTTTTAATCTGGGCTAACTTTTTCCGCTGATCATAATTTTGTTATTAAAAATTCTGAAAAATTGAAAATTCACCTCCAAATTTATTGATCATTTTTTATTTGTTTATTTTACTCAATTTTGTACTTAACTTTTGGGTGAAATCAGATTCAAATGTTAATTCCAGAGGACTTGATCAAAATTATAACTTGTAAATGTACAACTGGTTGTAAAGCTGCTTGCGGGTGTAGAAAACATGGTTTGTGCTGTTCAAATTTATGTGTGAACTGCCAGGGTGAGGAGCGATGTACAAACATAGAGTTGAATATTGTTGAAATTAACGGAAATATCGACGAATTCGAAAATGACGAGGATAATAATTATTTAACTGATACGAAAGTAGAGTGCGAGCTTGCAGGAAACGATGAGAGCGAAGACGAAGAAGATGAAGTTTTGGCGAAGAGAAGCAAGCTAGAAAGCGTAGAATAATTGTAATTAAAATGTAATATTAACGATCGTTCCATAAAATAAATGTAAAAACTCCATAAATATTGTACAATTATTGTAAAATTATTGAATGTTTGTAAGCTTCGTGACGTGGTGAAAAATATACCATCATTTCAACCTCTTCCTGCGTTAATATTTTTTTATTTGCTTGTACCCTGAACCTTGTGCATAATAATTTAAATTAAAAAAATATATATTCTTTAATTTTAAGAACATGTGGTGTGTTTCGTAGTTGTAATGGCCTCAATTCGTTCATTTATTGTAAAAACGAAATGACACGTGCTCTGCTAACAAAACATTTTGCATTGAATTTTTTTTTCCTCCGTTCAGTAGTTGGAGAACAATACAAAAATAATATTTGAATCTGATTTCACCCAAAAGTTAAGTACAAAATAGGGTAAAATAAACAAATAAAAAATTATCAATAAATATGGAGGTGAATTTTCAATTTTTCAGAATTTTTAATAACAAAATTATGATCAGCGGAAAAAGTTAGCCCAGATTAAAAAAAAAAACAACTCGATAAGTTAATTTGTTCCCGAGATATTCCATGTTTGTCGAATTTGAACGCGCGGATTAACTTTTCACGCGAGCGCGCGCGAGCCCGAGACGGCTACCCCCACTCTGCCGCCAAACGCGACGTCACATTTGGCCTCTCATAAAACCGCTGAAATAAACAATAAATTTATATGGGATTTTTCCGCCGATTTTTCTCCAGTTAGCACAAGTCTTCCTCTGTACGCTGTCCAATTTTTAGCTCTCTATGTTGAAATGAGCAGCTGCAATAATTATTGAAAAACAAATTTTTTTATCTCCCCCTAATAAACTTTTTGCAAATTTTTTTTTTCTAAATTCGTAGGAAAATAAACGCTTTCGAAATATGTCAATTCCGACTCTGTGACTTAAAAATTCGCGGTGGAATTCCATTTGTTTATGAGTAAAAATCATACCCTATTTTTGGAGCCGTTTTTCACCCTTTTAATTATAAAAAATCGATTTGCCCCAAAGTGTACATGATAGTACGACTCTTTCGGATCAATTTCGTTTTGGTTTTATGGCACTGCGACACTCTCCCGGTGTAGAAATTCCTCGCAAAAACAGTCGGTTTTTAAATAACAAATGGCTTTTCTCAAAAACTATTTTTCCGATCAAGCCCAAATTTTGCACACTAATTTAGTGTACCGAGGGGCAAATATCCTGAGATTTTGGAGGCTGTATACGCATTTTTAAACTAATAATAGGCTATGATAGAAATGGCCATTTTAGCTGGTTTATATTTTTTTGCGGGCGAACTAATGAACCGATTTTAATTTGTGACCCGCCAAATTGTTCGTTTTTCTAATATCTACAAATAGTTACTGAACTTTTTTTTTCTTCGATTAATAGTTTCGACGCTATCTCCCAAAAACATGGTTTTGCCAACTTTGACCGCGTGGCAAAAAAAGCCCCCCAAAATCTGTGGTTGGAAAGTGGTAGGCCTTCATCAGGGACATCAGCCCTACACGAATCCGTCGGTTAGAATCGTTCTGGCTCGGTGTCGCGTAAAAATACCCAGTTCCTGGACTAACAATGGAAAATCGTCGTTTTTATAATTTTGTCGCGTCGACAAAATTATAAAAAGGAAGCGCATTGTAGATCCACGAAAACGTGCTGCAGATGTTTCCCGGGAATTACGAAGTGAAAATCTAGCTGATGTTAGTCGGAGTACGGTATCTCGACGTCTCAAAGGTGCGGGGCTGATTGGACGTGTTGGTGTAAAAAAACCATTGATTAGCAAAAAGAATAAGAAGGCTAGATTAGACTTTGCGAAAAAATATCATCGCTGGACGATATCAGATTGGCGGAAAGTACTTTTTTCCGATGAATCGAAATTTCAATTATTCGGAAGTGATGGTCGGAAGTACGTAAGGCGTCCAGCAGGTACCAGATATATAGGATAAAGTTTTTAAGTAAAGAATATTAAATCACTGATCGAATGTATTTTTTTATGATAACCGATATATTTTTTTAATTGGTATTCTAGAAATCGACATTTGGCCATACATATCGCATCTCTTTTTTTATTTAAAACATCTAACTCTTTTTTTTTATTACCCGATCGCCAACGCTCTCAACATACTTCAGACATCGATCCACATGCATTTTTATATTGATCCTCTACATTCGGCCGTCCTGACCGAATATTTGTTTCAAATATTCGTTACTACTTTTCTCTATCACTTTCTAACGAATCTTCATCATAGTCTTCAAACCATGGCTTCATCGAATCAGCAGCTGACGAAGTTTATTTTATTGTGCTTCGTCAAATTTCTTTTTTAATTCGTTGTCTTCGAGCTGTACTCTCTTCAAACGTGCATACAATCCTTCATCGCATTCATCAATTAATAAGCATGAAGGGAGCGGACTTCTATTAAGAGCATCGACATGCAACATGTTTTTACCTGGTCTGTGTTCTATTGTGTACTGGAATTCTTCTAGTAATAACGCCCACCTAGCGACACGCATGCAAAGGTCTCTCTTGTTCATGGTTAAGGCAAAAGCGCGACAATCGGTTACAATTTTAAACGGAATGCCCAATAAATAAACACGGAACTTTTTAAGCGCTTTAATAATCGCAAGAACTTCTAATTCGTAACTAGTATATTTCTGTTCTGCTGGTGTTGTCTTACCACTCGCAGAGTAAACTGGATGTAATAATTGATCTTCGTTGTCACGTTGCAAAAGAATTGCTTCGTAGCCATGACTAGACGCATCGGTATGTGGTTCGGTATAAGCACCCAATCGGTATAAAGTCAACACAGGTCTTTCACTTAATAACATTTTTAATTGAATAAACGCATCTTTCTCGGCTACTCCGAAATTAAAATTCACATTCGCTTTCAATAAATTCGTCAATGGACGTGCAATTGTCGAGTACCCTGGGATAAATTTACAAAAATACCCAGTTAACCCTAAGAAGGCTTGGACTTGTCGTACATTTATAGGTTGTGAGAAGCGTTTCACAGCTTCTGTCTTATGTTCAGATGGTCTAATAGAACTATTTTCAATAGTATAACCCAAAAACTCGACCTTTTTCTTCAGAAAACAACATTTTTCCCAATTTATTATTAATCCAGCCTTGCTAGCTGTTTCAAGGACCTTTAGATCATCCATAGGGCCCTATTAGATCATTCATGTATACTAATACTTTTCATTCTCGAATCAAATCTCTAAAAATTGCATTTACGTATCTCTGAAAAATAGAAGGTGAATTACACATACCGAATGGTACGCGTAAAAATTCAAACTGACCATCAGGTACAATAAACGCAGTGTATTTGATACTTGCAGGATCCATTGGAATGTAGAAGAAACCATTCTTTAAATCAAGTGTACTAAAGATTTTTGCACCCTGCAATCGATCTAACTGATCTTCAATCAGTGGCAATGGATAGCGATCTTTTATTATTTTCCGATTCAATAATCTATAATCAACGCAAAGTCGATGGGAACCATTCTTTTTCTTTATTAACACTATAGGGCTAGCATAATCGGAGGAAGAAGGACGTACAATGCCTTGTTTCTCCCATTCATCGATTTGTGTATTTACTATATCTTTTTCTGATGACGATAGACGTCTCACCTTTTGATAAACTGGTTCATCATCGGTTAATATAATTTTGATTTTTACATCAGTTTCGGTTGTTTTGTTCGGTTTATAATTTTCAACCAACATTATTATTACTCTTTCAATCTCTACATCACACACATGCGAAAGATCGACTTGATTTACGTCAAATTCACTTTGCAAATCAATCTATAATATTTCTGATATAATATCTTTATCAATGGACTCATGAATTGGTTTTATTTTTACGTTGCCTTGTACCGAATGAATAACTACCGTATTCAAAAAATCAGCACCTATCAATAACTTTTGTTTTGATAGTTCGTTAGAAATTACTCAAATAAGAATAGAGTAAGAATTCCCGTCTACTGTCATATCAGCCTGAAATTCTCCCAACGCCGGAAGGTTATTCGATCCTACTCCTGAGAAATGCGTTGTAGTGGATTCAAATGGATGTGACATAATTTTCATATATTCATCTACACGCATTAATGAAATATCACTACTTGTATCGACGAGTGCTTCAACAGATTTCCCATTGATTATAACCTCTTTTAAAAATTTCTTATGCGATCCACTCGTTACAGCGCAAGTATTCTGTTGTTCTTGATCCCTTTTCGAACATTTCGATGCAATATATCCATGTTCACCGCATCGGAAACATTTGAGGCCAAGATTCTTGGTCGGACACGTATCGCTCAAACCACATCTTACCACAATTATAGCACCGTTTCTTTATCATCATCTTCTTCGTTCCACTGTTGTTTGCTTCGTTCTTCTCATTCTTGTCGCTTTTCATTGAAATGTTGTTCTTCTTCTCTTGTCGGTTAAAATGGGTCGTGTTGTGATCGCGTAGAACTATTTTGTCGAAAGCTTCTAGTAAAGCCTCTGTTGTGTTGAACCGTTGTATACGGGCTTGATCTCGTAAAGTATTCTCGGGAATCCCGTCGATAATATAGTCTAATATTTCTTCATCGTTGATGGGTACGCGATTTCCCAAAATTATCTTCTCATGAAGATATTCATGAAACGTCTCTTCTTTTTTCCATGAACAACTTTCAAATTTCTTCTTCATTGACACTCTACTTTGACGACGATGAAACATACCTCTCAATTCTATCAGTATTTCGTTGAATGTCATACCCAAGTATTCTGATTTGGAATGGAACCACTCGAGGGCTTTTTTCTTCAACTTTATTCCAATTAAAATTTTTGTAGCATCGTCTTCAAGCTTGTAAGTGTTCTTTATAAATTTTATTTGTTTTTCCCACGCTTCGAAATCACTGGTATCACCATTAAATTCACTCACTAAATCGGCGATCGTCCTTAAGTTCATGCGCATATGTGTTTGTATTTGTGGGGTTATTAATGCATTATCGTTGTCATTACTTCTTATTTGGTCTATACGTTGACCACTCAAAGTACCTGCACGTTCGTTATTTCTTAAGAACTCGATCTCACGTCGAACGAGTTCAAATTCGCGTTAAGCAAGCTCTCTTTCACGTCTGTAAAATTCGACTTCTCGCGTATGTAATTCAATCATATTTCGTGTATTCTCTTGACTAACAATTTGTATGGATGGTGTTACTTCAACTTCTTCTGTTTGCCCAACTCTTTTTCGTTTCCCTGTAGCTAATCTTCTTTCTTTTGATGACTCCATCGTAATTTATTTTGTAACGTCACGTTTTCGTCTCTTTGTCTTCTTGGCTATTTTCGTCTTTCGTCTTCTTTGCTATTTCGTCTTCTTTATAACACTGAATACAATGATAAATTCTTTTTCTCGTTTTATCCCGGTTGAGCCCCCAAATGTAGGATAAAGTTTTTAAGTAAAGAATATTAAATCACTGATCGAATGTATTTTTTTATGAAAACTGATATATTTTTTTAATTGGTATTCTAGAAATCGACATTTGGCCATATATCTCGCATCTCTTTTTTTTATTTAAAACATCTGAACTCTTTTTTTTATTACCGATCGCCAACGCTCTCAGCATACTTCAGACATCGATCCACATGTATTTTTATATTGATCCTCTACAGATATAGTGTAAGGTACCAAATTCCTACCGTAAAACACGGTGGCGGAAACATTAAAGTTTGGGGAGCATTTTCTGATGATGGCATTCGTCCGCTGGTGGAAATTCATGGCAATATGGACGCTGCAATGTACAGGGACATATTATAAGATCATATGCTCCCATTTGCAATGAAAAATTTGCCGCGTGGTTGGGTTTTTCAACACGATAATGATTCGAAACACGCTTCGCGTCTTGTTAAAAATTTTCTTCAAAGCCGGAAAGTCCACCTTCTTGACTGGCCATCGCAGTCACCGGATTTAAATCCTATTGAACACCTGTGGCAAGACCTCAAGCATCGTGTTGGAACGAAAAATTACTCTAACAAAACGGAATTGTGGAACCATTTGCGAAGTGAATGGGAAAAATTGCCACAAGAACGAATCAAACCAATAATTGGGTCTATGCCTCGTCGGTGGGCTGCAGTCATCGCTGTTAAGGGCATGGCAATAAAGTATTGAGTCGAGTGGAGGAGACCAAGACATACTTCCTTATTTTTCAAGTTTTTTGTTATTTTTTTCATACCCAAAAGTACGCGGTCCAATACTTTTGCACAGCCAGTCATAAAAAATTTTTGAACAATTAATGATTTAAGATCGATATCAATGTATACAACCTATTGTTTCTAAATATAAGTGATTACGTGTTATCATTACTCGTTTGTTTTTCTCCCACCACCATATTTCTCTTCAATGTGCATTAAAAATAGGGTGGCCCAAAACTGTTGCACGTCACTGTATATATAAGGGAGGGTCGAGCAAAGTGGAACACCCGGGCAAAGCGGAATACCCCCTCGAAAAAAATGAATTTCTTTTTTCAGTGAAAAACTGGAAAATTCGATCATTTGACTCAGGACATGCATTGAAAAAGTAGTATTCATTAGAACGACTGATATTTCTAACATGAAAATTAAAATATATTTATTAATAAAAAAAATAAATATTCACCGAAAATTTGTATGAACAAAAATTTCTTTTGTTGCAAAACGGAGATGTGAATATCTGACTAGTATAAGAATACTACTAACAGTGCCATAAGCATGTTTGAAAATTATTAATTATTCATTAGACTGATGTAAAATGTTTTTTTTTTTATTTTCTTGCTCCTACTCGTGTTTTCTTTGGATATTAATGAAAAAAAAAATCTGTTTAAAAATGAGCTCAATATTGCTCAATATTTAGAGGTGACTCTTTTGACTTTTATTGATGTTTTAATTTTTATGTTTTTTAACACCCTTTTTTAACTTCCTTGCTCCCCTCTCGTGCATGGTTTTTTAGATATTTTCACAAGTGCCTGTATTGACTGTGATATGATTATTTGATGCCATTTTTGAGACCGTTTTATGGGCGTCTTCTCATAAGATCTGTTGAAAAATACAAGATTTTAAAGAATTTTTTTCATAAAAAAATACACTACTTATTCCGTCATCTTTACAATGCCAAAAAAACACATAACTCGAGGGACGAGGACCCGATGGATCTGAAATAAAAATACCATTTAAAAGATTGAACCGTTTGAGGATGATTATCGCAAAAAAAAAGCAAAAACAAAAAAAAATGTCCACGATTTTTAACAATGGTTTAAAAATAGAGTTGCAAAAAACCCTGACTTTTTACGTTCGTTTGTTTATAAAAAAAAATGGATGGACAAAAATGAATTATTTGGGACAGCGCTATAGCGAGACTAATGATAGGAAGAATATCGAAGAAAAAAATCAATTATTTTGAAAAATTCGATGGGAGGGTACCCTCAAATGAAATTAGCACGAGTAAATAAATAAAAAAAAGTCAAAGTAGGCATGGCCAAAATCTTAAGAATTAAGCTTATTTGTTAACGGGACTTTTATTTCAGCAATACTGAAAGAAAAAAGGTTAGGTCGCACGAAAATTATTTATAATTATTTTTTAACAGAATTTGTCTTTCATCAATATTTAAAGTGTCAGAACCGATGTAAATTTTGTTGTATTTTTCCTTTAGTAATACAAACTAACTATGAAAAACTTGAACTTCTACGCATCTTCATTCATGAAACCTTCGACTTAACGCCTTATGGTAGCCTCTAGTATTTAGGTCACTTATTCTGATACGTGCCACACACACACACACACAGATGTATCACATACTCGACTTCCTGTAAACACCAACAAACCAGCGAGTGCTCCCCTCGGCCGAAGCGCATCGGTTATAAATCTACGCCCTAGCAACGGCCCTCACGCCAACATATAGGAGAGGACCACATCTATTTCCCCTGCCCTAGCTCCTAAGAAGTAAAGGCTTGAAGTAAACACCTCCTTTTAAGGAGATGATACTACCGTTTCCCCAAACTCGGCCCTATAAAAGGCCGAGATTTTTCACCGCGCATTGCACTCCGTTCCGTACCTAGAGACGCGTTTATACTGTTAGCAGTAGTTCGGTTGTCATTCGGTTAGCCATCTTAAATAATTAATCACTGATAGAACTCTGGGTCTTCTGTAAAAGAGAGCGAGTCGAGCTCAGAAGTCAAAGTTATAAAGTATTAAATTCAAGATTCGGACTTAGAATATTTTCCGATTTATTTCATTTAATTCAGATTTGGACTTAGAATATTTTCAATCATTTCGCGTAACTCAATAAAGGACAAGTAAGCTACGACTAATCAAAGATTTTCAAAGACACCTCTCCGGTAAAGTACTTAATATTTTATACACCAAGTTTGTATTCATCAATTGTATTTTACTAACATTATTTTATACAAAGAATACATAGAGAATCATAGATCTCTCTACCTATTCATATTGTATTTTTACTAACATTTTATTTTCATTAAAGAGTGTATAAAGAATCCTAGATCTCTTTATTCACAACCTTTAATATCCTTTCCTCAGTCGCAACCAGATAAAGCAAGACTTCTCGAGGTCTATCAGCGTGCGCCCACCATACTTTTAGGAGTATATCTATATAGACAATCTGCGTATATTACTGCATGGAAAAGTCTATGGGACATAGCGTTTGCCGCTCGACGCTCAAACACTCAAACCTTTCCTTCACGCCCCTCCGATCGTGACAAAAGAAAACATGAGAGGAAGCAAGGAAGTTAAGAAAATGGTGTTTTTAAATAGAAAACTTTTCTAAACAATTAAAACATCAATAAAAGTCGAAAGAGTTACCTCTAAATATTGAGCAATTGAGCTCATTTTTTAGCTGAGATTGTTTTCATCAATATCCAACATGAGTAGGAGCAAGAAAATAAAAAAAAACAGTTTGCATCAGTCTAATGAACAATTAATAATTTTCAAAGATATTTGCAGCACTGTTAGTAGTGTTCTTATGCTAGTTAGATATTCACATCTTCGTTTTGCAACAAAAGAATTTTTTTTTCATACAAATTTTCGTTGAATATTCATTTTTTTTTATTAATTAATATATTTTAATTTTTATGTTAGAAATATCAGTCGTTCCAATGAATACTACTTTTTCAACGCATGTCCTGAGTCAAATGATCGAATTTTTCAATTTTCCACTGAAAAATGAAATTTCCCTTTTTTCGGGGGGGTGTTCCGCTTTGCCCGGTCCTTCCCTACATATTTTTATATATGGAATCATAGCTCTCGTTGTTTTGAAGCGAACTTGGCATGGAGCCAAACCACGAAGCCGATATAACTTCGTTTTTTTGGCTTCCTCGGAAATCCAAAAGTACGCATCGCATTAGAGCGAACATCGAACGACGTAGTACTGGGTCCAACTTAATTTTGAAATATGCAAAAGCCTGAAAAAGAGCTTTTTTTCTAAGCGACGGTTCATCGTAGAGGAAGGGAAATGAACAAGTGATGCAAAGAGCTCGAATAACCACACAGTAAATCGTCGATAACGCAATTAATTAAATTTTAAATCAATAGCGATGCAAATAAATTTAAATAAAGATTCAGCGAGGTCCAATTGCCACAATTCTTTTCATTTTTTTCCATGAGACATTAAATGAACGATGACCAACGATGAAGTGAAAATCATTCGATGAAGTTTCCAACTGTACTTTCTATAGAGAATTCCGACTGATGTGTCATTCGTGAAATTTCGAATGACTACGACAGAGACGTTTATACAAAAGTAAAGCGATAGAAAATGTCAACAGGTCGCTAATGCGTAAATATACAGAGTATCTGAACTTGAAGTGAGACAACTCCAACAATGCATTGTAGGATCGATTTAGAAGAAAAAACTTACAAGGAAAGGTACTTTGGTGTCCCCCTCCGATTTTGATAATTTTTATATATGTTATAGTCCATCGAAAATTAAGAGACACGTAATTTTTTTTATCGGCTTAAAGTTATTTTTAAGGGGTGAAATCGACCCCCAAAGTTGAGCATGTTTTGCATCTGGTAGAGTGTTTCATATAGAAGCACTTAACCGATCGTAACGAAACCAATTGCAAAACGTTTTTCACGTCAAATAACCTGTATATAATGTTCAACTTCTTATGCACCCCTATTACATGGGGATGATTCACCCCCGAATATCCAGAATTCTTTTGTATAAAAAAAACTTGCAATCCGATTTCAATAAAACAAACGCCATTTTGCAGAGCAAAAAAAATAAAATTGACGTATTTTTGGGTTTTTCTCAGATTAAAAAAATTAAGGGGGTAAAACACCCTTAAAATGTCAAATTTCATTTTGAGCACTGTCCCCTTCCGATTTCAATATTTTTTTTATAAAATGTAGCTTATCGAAAAATAAGACCACCTATTATTTTTATTGGCTCAAAATTATTTTTAAGGCGTGAAATCAACCCCCAAAGTTGGGCATGTTTTGCATCTGGTAGAGTGTTTCATATAGAAGCACTCAACCGATCGTAACGAAACCAATTGCAAAACGTTTTTCACGTCAAATAACCTGTATATAATGTTCAACTTCTTATGCACCCTTACTTACTGCAGGGGGGTGAACCACCCCCTGACATTCATAATTTTTTGTATAAAAGAAAAATTGTCATTCGATTTCAATGGAAAAACCAACATTTTGAAAAGCAAAAAAAAATTATAGTGAATGTGTCTAGATTTTTCCAATAAAAAAAATTAAGCGGGTAAAACACCCCTAAAATCTCAAATTTCATTTTACGCACTTAAATGATAAAATTCAATTCAATTGGTCTCATTATCATTGCGTATCGACTTATATGCTAAATAATATTTATTTCGCATGTACATCGGCTTTTTAATTATATGAAAAATTGAGTACTCCTACATCTTCGGTGGTCGTGAGCTTCACGATTTTTTATTTTTGTATACACATGGTCTGTACACAAATATATATATATAGGTTATACATAGGCGCTAAAATCTTTCATGTAGTAAAAATAGATTCCAATTCAAATTTTCGTTTCAATTATCATTCCTGAACTTAATGATTATATTTTGAACAGTAATGATGTTCTTCGAAGAAATGTTTGAAACAAAGTGACTTTTTACACCATGAACATCTTACTACAGCCACATTTGTGCAGCCTTCAATTTCACATTGTGTTTGAGATGACATACCAAAAGCGAATTCAACGGGATTTTCGAAATGCTCAGGTCGTTCTTCTATGTACCCACTTTTGAACCAGGCATATCGAAATAAATTTTCGTACCTCGGAGATGATAATTGATTATGTACTAGAGATTGCAGCTTGATTATATTATTTCGTAAATGTAGACTTAAATCATAATCAAGTAACATGACACTGTCTGAAAAATGTCTGACATAATTTTTCCAAATTCTAAATCCGAAGACATCAAGTGGCTGGATATTCCCTGTTGTTCCTTTCGGTATGATCATTGTAACAATTTCTTTGTTATGTGGTGTAACTTCCGTGACAACACTAGGGCAATGTCCACTCCATGAGTCTATTAAAAGCACACTTTTCTCACCGACATTTGGGAAGAACACTTCTTGAAGCCATACTTTGAAATGTTCTATAAATCAATATGTAAAAATTAATAGCACATCTATTTTTTATATTTGAATATTACATACCAACGTACCTGATGTAGCCTTGCCAGATTTTGAAACACTTATAAAAACATTGGGAGGTCGAAAAATGGTTCGTTCTACGATTGGCCCCAACCGCCCGGATGGCTCTTTTAAAATTATCAGAAGAGGTGACAACAATTTTCCTGCTGCTGATATTGTCGGCTGGATGGTGTAGCTATGGGTTGTCGCTGAAACGGATTGTACAAGGCATTCTACTTGTTTTGTACCTTCTTCTGTTAACGTTCGCCCTGAATGGACTTCTAATTGGAAACCACTTTGATCAGAATTATAAATATTTTCCAAGCCATATTCCTCAATTTTCAATTGAACTGCGGAGACAAATTTATTAGCATCGTTTTGTAATATGTCCTTTGATTCGAGAGTCTTTCTTGTCACGAATTTATTTATTTTTCTACTTGTTATTCGATGAACTTTTTTAAACTTTTTTATCCATGTTGGCGAAGCCCTGAAACGCAAATTCTCATGCCCAATCAATTTTTGGGCTTGTAATGCCCATCTCCGAAGATCGATATCGTGTACAATGAGACCTGCTTCTATGGCGCTTTTTAAATTATCGATTGTATATTCAGAAATGCGCGACAATTTTTCCTTGTAAGTTCCGCCTTTATTAATTTGTTGAGCCCAGCGCCTTAATTGGCGCACAGATTTAACGAGTTTAAATCGGTTTTGGACTGTTTCTATTTTCCTATTTTGTTTCGTTTTTGCACTTCTCCAGTACTCAACAGCTCTTTGTTTGTAGTCGTAGCTCAAATCTTCTTCATCGTCAGTACACGTTTCAGGGCTTAATGGAGATTCTCCAAGACCCCATTCGATGTCATTATCTTCGACAGGTTCTACTATGACATCTCTAAACGGTTCTTGAAAATCTAATGTCGTATCTTCGACGATTTCTAACTGATTGAACTCTGCCATAGAGGCCTTCAGAATTTCCGCGAAACTCTCTTTCAATTCCACTTCATTATTGTTAACAGGACTGTCAGGAATGTTCATTACCTCGAATGTAAGAAACAACAGTCTTATTACGTTCATTGGATTGATGGACATGTTAATAACAATACGGTATTCACGATAGCGGACACGATAATGACTGATCAACAGTCGAACAGCAACTTAACTTCTGGAATAATATAAAGTCAGTTTTACCTTTTTCATCTTGAGTGGGCGGTTTGATCTGACATCACCACGAAAACAGCATTTTTATTTGGTTTTCGGATATACCTCAAACATTAGCCTGAGCGAACTGGCTTTTTCAAGAATACTTGGGGTCGAGCCACTATAGCGGTTCTTGATATGAATAAGAATATGGCAAGGCATGAGCCAGCTTTGTTTACATTCTGGGCGGTGAATTGCTGATGCGACTCTTTTGATATTTGAGTTTTTTTTTTATTTTCGTAAATCGTTCAAAATAGAAACTTATATAAATAGAACGGATACCAACACTTCTTTATAAACGTGAAGCATGTCAGAAGGGCAGCGGATGTACATGCGAAATAAATATTATTTAGCATATAAGTCGATACGCAATGATAATGAGACCAATTGAATTGAATTTTATCATTTAAGTGCGCAAAATGACATTTGAGATTTTAGGGGTGTTTTACCCCCTTAATTTTTTTTATTCGAAAAATCTAGACACATTCACTATAATTTTTTTTTGCTTTTCAAAATGTTGGTTTTTCCATTGAAATCGAATGACAATTTTTCTTTTATACAAAAAATTATGAATGTCAGGGGGTGGTTCAGCCCCCTGCAGTAAGTAAGGGTGCATAAGAAGTTGAACATTATATACAGGTTATTTGACGTGAAAAACGTTTTGCAATTGGTTTCGTTACGATCGGTTGAGTGCTTCTATATGAAACACTCTACCAGATGCAAAACATGCCCAACTTTGGGGGTTGATTTCACGCCTTAAAAATAATTTTGAGCCAATAAAAATAATAGGTGGTCTTATTTTTCGATAAGCTACATTTTATAAAAAAAATATTGAAATCGGAAGGGGACAGTGCTCAAAATGAAATTTGACATTTTAAGGGTGTTTTACCCCCTTAATTTTTTTAATCTGAGAAAAACCCAAAAATACGTCAATTTTATTTTTTTTGCTCTGCAAAATGGCGTTTGTTTTATTGAAATCGGATTGCAAGTTTTTTTTATACAAAAGAATTCTGGATATTCGGGGGTGAATCATCCCCATGTAATAGGGGTGCATAAGAAGTTGAACATTATATACAGGTTATTTGACGTGAAAAACGTTTTGCAATTGGTTTCGTTACGATCGGTTAAGTGCTTCTATATGAAACACTCTACCAGATGCAAAACATGCTCAACTTTGGGGGTCGATTTCACCCCTTAAAAATAACTTTAAGCCGATAAAAAAAATTACGTGTCTCTTAATTTTCGATGGACTATAACATATATAAAAATTATCAAAATCGGAGGGGGACACCAAAGTACCTTTCCTTGTTAGTAAATATGTGCATACTTCTCGAGAAAAAAAAATATTTACGGTTTGTGTGTATCTGTGTGCAAATGTGGGAGAAAAAGAGAATAAAGAAAAGTTCAATAATGCATTCTAGGGTACTTTTTTGAAAAATAATAGAAAATTGACGGGAATAGACTAAAGTGGCCGTAAAAATAGTTCCAATAGTTGAAATAAACTGTAGGTGATCGAACTCGATTCTCACGTAGATACGCGAAGGAAACGTAGGGAACAAAGCTTTTCTAAGGTACCATATACCTAGTCGCAGATTCGTTTTCCTTAACTCCTTCAATTCATTCGTTCTATGAGAGTGGATTAACCGAGCACACCTGGAAACCAATCTATTTGTGTTCATTCGAGTCCAGCAGTTCAAGTCAAATTTCCCACAGTAAGCTGCAGCAGGTGTTTTTTGTATTTTTTTTTTTTATTTAACCAACAGTCCCTGGTGACTCTTTTCCTGCATTCAGCTCAGCTCTATTTCTGAATTGAAGAGAAGTATCAGGCAAAAAGCTCTACAAGATTTATAGTATCTCGGGATAAAAGAAAAGGTTTAAGACAAACCAATCACGATTTCTTTTTATTGCAGTCTCTGACTTCTCAGAATTTTTCTTTTTTTGACAATGATTCATTTTCTATAGATCAAAACTCATTGTTATGCAATTCCAATGGAAACTTATCAAAAGAATTTATAACAACCTGCATATAAAATATGAATTAATCGTTCGTTACACAAAAGAGCTTTCACTAGCTTCAAATCAATTCAAGTATGCACTGTTGCCCAATTTCACCTTTCTTGATTCGTGATAGATTCGATGTCTGCACGATTTCTTGTTACCCAAGATGAAATAAAATGGTAAGAAAACTTTTGAAACTGGACATTTCTGCACGATATAAAATCTAATTATAGACGATAAGTGCGAAATATATTTAGTGAATTTGATCATTACTTTCTAACGTGAAAAAAAAAAATTTAAATAAAATTGATAATTCAACTAACGACTGGACTTTTACAATGCTTCGTAAGATGCTTTGCTAAATGAATTATTTCAGTAAATGTCTATGAAATGTTTAAACATATGTATACTTCCTGTATTCCCAAATATTCGAGTGAAAGGATGATCTCGAAAGAATAAAGGCAGGAATTTTGAAGTCTTCTATGAAACGCCTTTTTGCAAAACAAACTTTTGGAATGGAACACATATACATTTATATTACTTCATATATGGATTATGCATAGAACAGCGAAGGTGAGCTTACATCGTGAATCTTTAAGCAAGATATCGTTTTCACGACTAAAAAAAGTGAAGAAGACAGCCGCTGGGAGAGGGCAGAGAAAGAAACTGAGAGATGGGGGAAAAGCTGATGTGAGAGCTTTCTACTCTAACAGGATTGGAGGCTTTCCAGATACATATTCAACTTCGAGATCTACTACAGGTGTGAATACATGCATCCAAAGACACGGTTTTCATTTCTAGATCCTGTACACCGCAGTTCTCGAGAGTATCTCATTATATCTTAGATTATTCGGGTGACGTGAAAAGTCTCAACTTGATCTCGAGCTCAATGCGCTCTTTTTCACCCAAGAAGAGGAAAGAGAGATTTTGAATAAAAGTGTGAATGATCTGGAAAAGACAATTACAAAATGACCTTTTGCTCTATGAGGCACCATGTTTGGAAAGACAACAATATCAGGCTAGTTTATATCACGTGAAAAAAGCTACGATATATGAAAAGTCAAAATCGCTAATAACTTCAAGAATAACCGATTATACGATTTGAGTTAAAATTCTTCGAACACCTTACCCCATTTTAAGCAATGTAGTCGGAGCTATCCACGCATGCCTTTACATGCAGCCGAAGAAATGAAAAGGAGAACGATTGAGTCTTCCGGTCTCTTATACTCTGCTCGAACAATACACCAGAAAGGAAAGCAAAGAGATCTTTTTCATAAAAGGAATGAACAAAAGATCAAGCAAAACTGTGAACTGAAGTAGAAAGAAAATATGGAAAATGAAAAGAATGGTATCTGATATGTGTGAAATGAGATTGAACGGTGGCTTCGTATGGGAAAAAGGTAAAGGAAATAGGGAGACTAGAATACGTCAGACGATTTTTAAAATATAAGCCAGAACGTACAAGCCATAGCCTTATTAACACGAAATATTTATTCCTTCTCAGTTTCATCAGTATTGATTTGTGTTAGATGATGAAAAAGATGGTTATTCTTACAATTCATTTTTATATTATCGTGCCAGTAGAATTGCAACTAAATAAAATATTCACAAAATACTCGCTGGCATTAGCAGTGAACTTTAACTTTTTACTTCCAAAATTATTTAGCGAAAAAACTCTAGAACAAAGTATTTTATTCAACGATAACCCGAAATATAAAATCAACATTTATGGTTATTTCTTAGAACATTAATATAAACGCCATTTTTCGATGAAGCAATGAAAAATGGTCAGAGAAGTTCTTCGGAACATTCGGCACAATACAGTTGCACTTTGCAGCTTCGCTTTATCTTCTGCACTGTCCCGGGTTGCCACAATAACGGTTGAAGATGAGATACCATCCTGATATAGTAAAAAAGTGTAATCGTTTTGGGAAAGACGAGACGAAAAAATTTAGTAAAAAGTAATGATGAAAAAAATCGTGTCAGAAAGCCAAAATGGAAGGCTGTCACTGATGGCAGAGGGAGAAAAAGACAGGAGAGAAGGAAATAAAGTGGTCGCAGTGGTCGTGAGTAGACGAGAAAAATATATCGTGAAACATGATTCTGACACCGTACACATACTTGCAAACCGTGCCTTTTTAGAGACTATATATAACGAAACATGTGATGCTTTATTCTCTACTTTATTCTTGTTCGTCACGAAGAAAAACTGTTAAAGATTTATTTTTTATGCCCTTTCTCTTTTCTTATGTTTCAAATAGTCAGAAAATTTAGATACCAATATGATCAAATATTTACTGGACAAATAGTACTAAAAATTAAATTTGAATCCAGTCCTTAAAGTGTCAAAAGTGTCATTAAATGGTTAGACTGGATTTCGATATTTCGCAACTATTATGATGATGTTCTTCTGCTGATGTAAATTTTAGTTCTAAATACTGCGTGATTAAACATTATACCTTGGAAGTACAAATATATGGTCGTTGAGTGATTAAGTTCCTATTATGAGTAAATAAATCATGTTTTTTAATTAAATTTACGTGTAAATTATGAGTAAAGTCAGTAAAGGTTGATTGCTATGTACTTGACTGTTTTCCCCTCGTGCACTACAACCCCTCATTTAATCTTCATTCTATTCAAAGCAATTTTAATAGCAGGTCATTTGTCTCCCTCCAAATCAGAATATAAATCATACCATCAAATCCCGCTTTACTAGTCACTAACCTTCAATAAATCCCGTCCGATGGTGTATATTTCCCCATGTTGCCAAGTATTATCAATCAACTAAAGTTTCACGGGACTACAGTATTTTATACAAAGCCCTGACAGTATATCTTTACCGAGTAAATGCAGAAATCGGTCCCTGGCGTTTTTTTCATTACCTTTGATCGAGCTTTATCAGTTAAGAGGAGATATAGGGGTCGGAACGTTGGACGATGACTTTTTATTTGGTAGATTGCCCTTACAACTCGATTGGATATACGGAAGAAGAAAACAGATCGTCAACTTTAGGGCTGATTTTTTGAGTTTACCCTTGGGGCGAGTTCCCTTCTAATATACCCTCTTACGTGTATGTTTACTCTCGTGAGCGAATCAAACCGTTCATGCCTATAAGATCTTACCTACTTGACAAAAGAAAATTAGCGGTATCGTGTAAACAAAAAATCTCAATTTTTTCGAGTAGGAGAATCAACTTTCTTCTGTGATCATCGAGATTCATTATCACTTCAAACAAATATTTATGTGCTCTTCAATGCGAGGAAGTGAGCTTTCTATCTAATAACAATTGTGGTTTATCCAGGGAAAAGGATCAATTATTTATTCTCTCTAAAAGCTTATGAGTATTTTCGGGAAAGGTCTTTAATTTTTAAATTGACACTTTCATCAATAAAGAATGATTTTTTCGTTCATAATGACAATTACAAATGTGCATCAGATATTTTGATCCAATAATCATAAACTATAACAGAACCACGAGTGCCCATTGCGGGCTAAAAGAGAATAATAATACACGAAATTGAAAGGTTGAAATGGTTCTACCACGTTAAACCAAGGCTGATTTTTTTGGTACTTGTGACATTCTCGCCAAACCACAAAACAACCTGAAATTACAAATTCATCTGAACAATATTCATACGATTCAACAGATATTTATAATAACCTGCATCATTTCATTGAAAGTAATCTTTTGTTTCGTCAAATAAAATTATCAGTTTTATGTTAATCGATCGTGTTTATTAAGCTACTAACGAAAAGAGGCTCAAGAATACTCAGTACAGATCAGAATCTGAGTAACAGCAGAAGAAAAAATCAATCATCGTTAACGGGACAGACCTAGTTAGAATTTTCGAAAAATCGATTTTTTTTTATTTCATTTTCAAAAAGTAGAATCTCTTACGAACATTTTCCGCCCAGGTAAATGTAAATCGGACCATTATTCGCCGAAATACAAGACTTTGTAGCACGTCGTGTCTGAGCCATGCAAACCGTACTCAAAACTTTAAATGCGTTTTTCTCGAAACCATGTTTTTGAAGTCGGTGATCACTGTAGCTCGAGAACGGCTTTACCGATCGGGTTGAAATTTATATCACTTCTTCTATACATGGTAGTCCTCCATATGAACGAAGGATTTTTTTTTTGGATAATTATTTTTATTTTTAATAGCAAAAAATGGAACTGATATTTTGGTCAAAAAAACACTTTTGACTTTTAACGGCCGCCATTTTGTGAAAAATGGAAATTTTTCAAAACCCTTCGTTCAACCGGAGCATTATATCATTAACTAAAAATCCCCTCCGTTTTTTTTGTTTCAGATGAGCCGTTGCAGCGTGAGCTTGATCACCGCAAACCGTGTTTTTTTTTGCAGCGTCCTCGGCAATTGACGGTCACCAGCTTATTTCGATATGTATTGCGTTGAAAAAATTGCAACATATATATTACATATGTATCTTTTAAACGGAAGAACTTTTGTTGTGAATTATTTTATCGTTTGACCAAAAAAAAATCGGAAAAAAGGCCTTTTTTTTGACGTTCCAACTAGGTCTGTCCCGTTAAGAAATCATTGAAGTTCATACAACAATATTTGTGTTCAATTCCATTAAATTGATTATTTATAAACAATTTTATAGAATCGAAATATATTTCTGTTAGTCCAGAAATAAATTGAGAACCAGTGAAATAATTCGTACAACAACACTGAATGAATTTATAGAATATTTTTTATAATACGTTAAATGAAGCTTGCTGCAAGTGAACAAGTTTTCGAAGTATGCTTTTTATAGCACTTGTCCCGAACTTAGATTGAACATAATTTATGTCTTTTCATAAAAAATATCCAACGAATATAATCTGTAATTTATGAAGCTACTCAGCCTCAATAAATTTCATGACAGAAATAAAAATTTTCGAAAAACATCTATATCCTTTTTTACGGGGGGATGAGGATTTATCCATACGGAATCCTCCTCGCTGTATGCTTTTGTGAGAGTAATATATGGAAACATTACTCTATATAAATACACGCATGCTTATAATATATTATATTTACACATACTGACAATATTCTAAAGCGAGAGTCGCTTACAGGGCACAGACGAGAGTGCGGATTATGTCATTACAAGAGCCAACTAATTTATGTCAGTATACCACAAGCGTTATTATGAAGTTTACCAACAACTCTCGGCATGGAGAGGCTCAACGCGCACGTGAACGAACAATTACAATAGGACATAGTAAATTTAGTGTTTACGCGTTTTCGCTTAATCAGATTTATTCGTCTAATTACAAATTCATCGTTGGCAAAAGCGTCACAGTAACGTTGAATTTCAAATATTCATTTCGAACAAATTCGTTTAATACGAGTTAGTCGCGAAATTACCACTTCGCCAGGTATGACGGGTTGTCGCCCTTAATTCATTTTAACGATGAAATATTATGTCATTAAAAATTCACACGAATTAAAAATAGATACAACGGGAAAAAGTCACTGAATTCTTTCGCATCTGATTGCACGTTGATGTATTTGCTGCACTTTTTTAAAAATGAATAACATAATGGCAATATTCTTGAAAAATTATTTAAAGCGTCAAAAAAAAACAATTGTGACGTAAAAGAATAATGATGCACTGAACGAGACATTCGATCGTTACCAAACTTCGTAACGTTCATTGAACTGAAAAAAATTAATTAGTAATGATAAAAAAATCGAATTAAAACAATTGTTCTTCTTGTTAGTATTCAGGTTTCATAATATAGCTCAAGAAAAAAAGTTGAATAGGATGTAATATATTTTTTGCGTATATTTTTGTTCGAGCGTGAGATACGAACAAATCGCCCGGCATAAAAGTTATACGCATTTCACAAGAGACAGAAGACGCTTGAATAACAGAAAAAAAGGAACAAAAACCCGTGAACAAATGGGATCGAGGGAATATACAGATGGGCTTGTTACAACGGAGATTTCTTCTCACGAATTGCAAGAGCTCAAAGCTTGATTCGTAATTGGGTCAAACGCTATGGCGTTGACAAAACAATTCAATCAGACAAAAACAGATGAATGTTTTGTTTCCATTCAATGTGAAAGTAAATCTGTCATGCACAACCATGTACCTTCTTACACTGTTCATAATTATTAAACCTTTGTTATTTACCTTGAAAATTCACAGTTCTAAATTTCTTACCGAATCGTATTAAAATAGAAATAATAAAAAATTGCACAATAATAAGTATTGTGTTGTTCTACGAATTTTGAATAAAAGTAAGGAAAAATAAATAAAATAGCATAAGCAATAAATTCTCAGAGTATAAAGGAATATCGAAAATGCAATTTGCACTCTTTGTTCTCGGGAATGCTTCTACCGCCAGAAAAAATCCTTTAAAAAGAAAAATCCAAGTTGGCTCTATCGAAATATAGGGTAAAGAAAAATGTCTACTGAGGAACATGGACCCACTGAACAGAGAGAATTTTCAAGATTTCATCATACATCATCCTGGTTTTTTTTTGCTTTTCGCTGGAGCGTGAATTCAATATCAGCCACATTCAAGAAGGGTAAAATACAATTCAAAAAATGGAAGTTCTATTCGAATGAAAAGAACGAAAACAATTCATTGATTTTTTATTTTACTATATATCAAACATATATTAAGTATAATGTTTTGAAACTAATTTTCTAATGGAAAGATAATTAGCTTAGCTTATTCTCAAATAACTAAATCACGTCATTATTAATTTCATTGTGTCCGATTTAATCGATGGAATTCAAACTTAAGAGAAATAATATTTTTCAAGAATAGTCGAGTCATTTATTTCGAAACAACAATCTCAAGTTTAGATTTTTACTTGTTGATCTTAATTAACGATAAGCACCACATTTTATGCCAAGGTTCAAAACAATTTATTCTTGAAGAAAAAATTACGTCTACTTCTTACACAAATGATGGATAATGCACAGCACGAGCAATTTACATGTGAAAATAAAGGTTAGGAGCGATATTTAAACCTTTTCTGGCAAGTTTCCTACGATAGTACGAGAATAGTGCGCCACAGTAAAAATCCTATTTTATTCTACGGTTCGAGAACAGGAATCCCGAGTAATTTTACACGGTTAGGTTTTGAATACGACGATTGTGAACACATGTTAAAGACAAATTCAACACCCTGCTCTCATGGTCAATATAATATTCTTACAATGTTCCATATGAGCCATAATACCCTCTTTACTGACTCTCTTTATGTCCAGCTAGAGTACAAATGAGATTTTCCTGCCCCCTTTTTTTCTTTCGCCTGCACCCAACCCTAGGAACGTCCATCCTGTCAGAGTGATTTCGTTCCATAGAAGCAACAAGAATTTTCCATTATGAGAGAATTCGTCTCTAGTGGCCGTCAAGTTCGATGGATGTGTATCTTGCCTACCTCCATTATCAACCCTCTGTATATACAAAATGAAAGCATAAATATATCGTTCAATAACCACTCGAATAACACTCAGCTAAATAGATCATTTTGATGTACAAAAAACGCCCTGAAACATATGAGTTAATTGCCGTCATTTACGGGATTCAAGCTTCATGAGCTTAACATTTGACTGTTCGAAATTTTTCTCATTAGTATTGTTCGAATTTAAAAAGACCTGTGTTTAATTTTAAACCGACAATTCTGATTCAGTAATAATATAATCACTTTTATTACCCATTAGAATTAAATGTCAGATGTACAAGATTACCTTTTTTATTTCCAGAAAGAAATAATATATTTGTCGGATTTCGGATGTAAAAATGTTCTCTATAATAATAAATCACCGTACGTCTCGAGTGAATTTATATAAATATCCGAGTACCTTAAATACATATTTATTGTATACATAATTTTTCTCGGTGATTAAAAAAATCGTTATTCGATATTGGTAAGAGATGAAAAGTAAACTAACAATCTGGATGCCTTTTAGAATTGTATGAATAATGGAAGGAGAATTTTCAGTTGAAATCAAAGGATAAAGGTTAAAAATTTGGTACACGTAGAGAAAGAGAGAGAAAGAGAAAAAAATATGAACATGCAAAAGCCTCGAATATCAAGAGTGGAGCAGGGGCCAAAAATGGGCGCAGAATTGCGAGATCGGTTGAACGGAGATGGCACTATGCGACATGTGAGGATATCTATATAAAATATCTCACGGCACTGTGGATAGAGAATTCTCGGGTTATACTAGAAACCACAGGAATAAAAGTGCGGATGCGGTCGCGGCGTGAGAGAGAAAAATATAGAAGGAAGAAACGATTGGCGGAGGATATTGATCTTCTAACGGAGTTGCCATGTGGAATCTGTATGTGTGTGGTCCCCGAGAACAACTTTACGATTCTTCTGTCCGCTTCCACGATATCCTAGTTGAAATGGCGGTGATGTGCCACCCTATTAAGAGACATAGGAAAGGAAGGAAAGAACGTATAATCGTCAGATCCTTTTTTACCTTTTTTCAACATTTTTGACACATTTTCAGATCCTAAGATATTTTATTTTTATGATTGAAATACGAAGGATGTCACATATAATATTATCAGATATGTCGTTCTAGGAACTTTTACAAGTCGTCATCTAGAACATCCCACAACGATTTGAAATTTTCAACATTTAGAATTTTGAGAAATCAAAAATTTCATGATTTAAACGAGACTACATTGTTTCAAAAAGTAATTCGGATCGGTAATTGCTGTGCATAAGTATGTTCTAAAAATTGTAAATTTGTACACAACTGTAAATTTGTTTTAAATCTTTTTAATAGCAGATTCTTAATTTAAAAAACTTTTACGATCTTTCGGAATTTACTGTACCCAGATCAATCGTATATTTTTACGACCTTTCCCCATTATGCTTCATGTCTGTATTTGTATTTTTTTAAATTCTTGTGAAGATGGTTCATTGGAGCCGACAAAAAGTACTACGATCGTAAATGTTTCTTTAAAGCTCATTTGCCAGAGAGTAAACCATTTTTTCATTTTTTTTCGACCATCTCGACATGATGCAAGGTCTCGTGAGAGTGCAAAGCCTTTACTTACCATTTTTTTCATACATATATTTTGCGTGTAAACACGTTGTATACGTACTCGGTCGATTAAACGTAGTCAAGGAGGGAGAAAGAATTTTATGAACCGACGTACATGTATAAAGATGCAAAAAGTATGGGATACGTTGATCTAAACTATGGACCTTACTACTCGAAAGTAACGCAGCTTTTCTCAAGCTCAGACGGGCTTGATGGCTTGAAACAGCGAACAAAAAGGACAGAACATTGGAAAAAGTGGAAGAGAAAAAGAGGAAATTCGAATGAAGAAAAAATACAAGTAGAGAAAATGAGGGTAAAGAAGAGAAAGATGCAGAAAACGATAAGAAGGGTATTTCAGTACCATATAGGAGAAAGAGTAACAATCTAACGGTCAATATTTCTTCTACGTGAGATCATCCGGGAGTTGCTGCTCACATCGCGTATGAGCTGCACGTGCAGCAAGCAGATTCTCTCTTCTCTTCTCTCTTTCATTATTTCTTTATTTCTTCGTGCTTTATTTGAGTTCTCCCACCTTTGTATATCTGCAAAGGTATCTCACGGAGTAGAATGTCCCGTAAATAATGGATAACGGTTTAACCCCGATGGGGAACACTGAGCTGGTTAGACAAATAGAAATTTATGTTCAGTAACATTTTTACGGTTTTCGGAATGTTATGGTACCTATTAAAGTTTACGCCATTTTATGCATTATTATTTGGATTTTCGAAATGGTCACAAATTTCCTTCATAATTCAGTTTTTAAGTTCCAAATAAAGATTGTCGAATTATCGTTGCACTGTAGCATTGCAAATGAATATTGGGCTCTATAAAATGAGAAATTTCATTGCATTCTAATGATGCAATTTTCAACATCATAGAATGTTGGAACTTTTTTGCATTTTTCGAAAAATTGGAACCTTCAGTTACTCTCCTGGACACCTCGCCTACAACTACTGAAACAATTTTGTCAGTCTATTTTTCGCATAAAATCCATAAATAGTTATGTTCTCAGACTTGCATTCGAATTTTTGATTAACTCAGGTAGTTCTTTTTGAAGAACCTTTTTGTGGTGTAATAAAATGTATGGAGGACTGAGTGGCTAATTAAATGGGAAAATTGGGCAGTAGGCTTTTTTTATTTATGAAAAAAGATATTGCTAATAAAATTGTAAAGGGTCTGATTTGATGGGTACGTTATTATTTTAAAAATGAAGAGAACAGTTGTCTGAAACTTCATCGACTAAAATATTGAATTTACGCGGAATATTGTAGGGCCCTTTCAGAATTCAAATACAGAAACGTTAACTGCTCAATTCGTGTGCATTTATTCCTTGGTTACCAAGTCAACTAGAACAACCCTATGTCTAAATATAGATGAGCCAAGCATATATATATATATATATATATATATATATATATATATATATATATATATATATATATATGTATGCACATTCACTGAGGAAAGGAAGTACAGAAAGTTTCAATCAGACGTGAGTAAGAGCCACGAAAACTCCAAATTTGATACGAGCCAACCGAATAAATTCTGGTCGAAAGATACAGTGAATTCAACTACGTTGCAGCTATAACTAGCCACAGCAATATAAATGACATGGACTCAACGAAACGAATATTACATAGTAATTCAACACACGTTTCCTGCCATATTAAGGAAGTATATTATGAGATAGTCGATATCAACATAGCTCACACGTCGTATAAGTAATTAGCGATATTTATTTATAGACCAATTTCCAGAACCAAATCAAAAAATGAATTTATACTACGCGAATTATTGGGTGAATAGGATCATTTGGACTTGATTTTGAAGTATTCAATTTTGGGACCTTGAATTCGGAGCGTAAGGCATTGGGAAAATAAAAAATAGGTTGTACATATTTGTATGTTTTACACATTATCTCCGAAACTATCACAAAATCCGACATAATTCATCGAGTACTTTTTTATTATTTTGGGCATTTTTCGAGTTCTACATTATAGTTCGGATACTCCTCTATGTAAAACCGCAGAGTTCTTACTTCTTGAATATTTTTTAAATAATTTTTATCAACGATTTTTGACTCCCGAACTATTAGAAACGATCTTCGACTTCCAAACCCTACTATCATGTCGTGCTAGCGCTATGGCCCGAGTTCTGGGCATTTTTCAAGTTCTACATCATAGTTCTGATACTCTTCTATGTAAAACTGCAGGGTTTCCACTTCCTCAATTTTTTAAAATAATTTTCATCTACAATTTTTTAATCTCGAAACATGAGAAGCGATTTTTCCGTTTCTCAAACCGTACTACCATATAGTGCTGGCGCTGTGGCCCGAGTTTTGGCATTTTCCAAGTTTTACGTTATAGTTCCGATACTTCTTTATGTAAAACCGCAGAGTTCTCACCTCCTGAATATTTGAAAATAATTTGTATCAATTTTTTTTTTGAGTTTTTCTTTTTTTTTGAGTCGTTTTCTGGTGAACCAGCTCAATCTAGAGTAGAGTGAATTTGTACTTTGAAAAGACTGCAGAAACAAAGAGAATAGGAGACTAAGGGCCCATTCGGTAAACGGGAAGAAATAAAGAGGACCGGTAAAAAAGCTTTCGCAGTATATCCCAAGCGAGGTGTAATCCTTTGGGATGCTGGTTATAAAAAAAGGCTATCTTCGCAATAAAAGAAATGCAAAGCCTTCTCCGTGAAATGTATAGGTGTACTGGGTGTCTGAAACTCCAAGTATATATGAAGTTTTCATTTTCCGTAATTTCACACTTATCAAAAAATAATTATTTCAATCTTCAACAATCGATCATGAACATTTTTGTAAGACAAAGCTACTATTTTGAAGAATGCAGTGAAACTACTTCTAAGGAATACGTGTGAAAATATCAAACTCCATTTTTTCATAATAACTTATGAAAAAATGGAATTCGATATTTTCGTTGAAAAAAGTTTAGAGGAACATCGAATAGAAATGATTTTTAACCAACTTCGAAAACGCAGGCCCAATTAATGGCTAAACTGTTTCACCTCAAATGCGACTTAAAGTTAACAGTTTCAGACACCAAAACTCCAATTTCGAACACCCTGTATAAGATGGAGAAGATAGATTCGTTTTTATATATAAATATAAAACGCATGGAATACTGAAAGTACAAATCCCCTCGTAGCTCGCGTTATCTGCTTACAAATTACCTCATTCCGAGGGCCAACTCTTTTTGGACTAGCAGTTGTCGACACGAGTCCCCTCGCTCATCGTGTGAACTAAATACGCGAAAGCTTTCGCGTCTTCCGCTATATGGAAATTTGTGACAGGACATTCATCCCCCCGCTATCGAAACAGGCTCAATTTACACAATACCGTTTGCCGAAGATAAAGACTCACCTCAACGCTTTTATCAGCCTTTAAAAAAAAAAAAAAACGCAAATTCCTCTGTGTAATAATCGAACGGAAAGCTCTCGGGGAGTTTGCCCGACGCGAGCGTGTTCCGAATTTAATTTACGGTGTTCCACAACGATTCGCATTACTAGGCTAACAATTTATTATAAAATTGATGTGTAACTATATATTTACTCTATAGATATAATAATGATTGAAATTCACTACAGATGAATTAATCTGGTCGTTTAATTATCGCCTGTCCCAATTATTCTGTGTAGGTCATTCTTTGTTCTCCTGGAACACAGCGAAAAATTTCTCTGCCATTCGCCATTCGTATCAATTATTTTATTCAGTATACCTGCCAAGAATTCTCGTGAAAATACCGGAGATGTAATATAACAATGTGATAAAATAATTAATATAAATAGAAAACATAAAAAAACGTTGACATTTAATGATTAGTCCCAACTATCGAATTTGAAAAATGGTGCTACTTCATATCATAACCAAAAATGAGAAGAAAAGAAACAAAATAAAAAATAAAAAAATTATTGTTTGCAATTTTTTTGAATTTCCAACGTTCATTCCAATCTGATATTTAATCCTTACTTAGTTACTGAGATACATTTGTTAATTGTAATTAAGAAGCGTCTCGCCTGCAAAATTTTAATGCATTTTATTGCGAAGGTCACTTTTCTTAAGGATTGAAAAAGCTATTTGCACGTTGTCTTCGTCGTTGCAAAATACAAAGTGAAGTAAAACGTATATAACTTCATATAAATTATGCAGTGGACCGTTGAATTTTAAGCACGAATTGTTGTCGATGTGAACGAGAGATAGAATTTATTCAAATATGCGCAAAACGCAGAAAAAAAAACGAAGAGGCAAAAGTTCGACATTCGATGTAGCGATATACACGTGGATAATGAAGGAGATTATAATGGACCACAAAAGTGCTAGGGGCAATTGGCAGTACGTGCTGAATTTTTTTTTTTTGTTGCTCTTGTGCGGTCGTCCAAGAGCTCGTGATCGATCTTATTCAGAGGCTTTTGCTTCATTATATCGTTGCAAATTCTATTGCGTAAGATATAATTTCTCATCTGTTCATCTAGTATTAATATAACAAAAAAATATCATAAAATTGTGTCTATGAATCTTAATTGAATTCTCTGCTAGACTTCATGATGTAAATTAATATCATATACGGAGACATCGTGGAAAGTGCAAAATGCTTATTTATTACTCATTCCGAATTTTTCTTAAATTCATGTTGTGTCAAAATTCAAGTGCAAATGGACATTCGATCTGTATAACCACCTATGAACATAATTTCGAGCTCAATTTCCGCTTTTGTTACAAGTCGAATTTTTATTTTATTAATTTTATTTATTTTATTATTTTATTTTATTATTTTATTATTATTATTTATTTTATTGATTTTTCGACATTACATCCGTACTTCCCATATTTTTATATTCCTCATAATTCATGAAAAAAAGGAGATGTGAGAAAATCGTCCAAAGATTTCCTTGTTTTTAATACTACCACGGCACGGAACCATGAAATCGTTCTCTGTAAAAAAAAGAGCATACCAAAGCTTGTGAAAGTATGGCTTTATCTAGTGGAACCAATGACTTCGTGTACCGTTCATCCGAATCAAATAAATTGCTATGTATGAGGAATGGTATGAGAATACAGATTCGAACGAAAATATACGAAAAAATAAGTCAACACAATTTTTGTCGTCTTTCAAATCGGCTTCTTTTCATCAGTTCGTTTTTCTGTAGCCCAGTTGATCTAGATACAGAGGGTTTTCAGGTTTGTGGGCAGAAACTAAAAAGAGAGAAAAAAATAAAGAAGAAAACAGATCAGTGGAGAGGATTTTTTCGAACATTGTGAGCGAAGATCTTCCGGCTATGGGTACAACATTATTGGAATCAAATTGACCCTGCGGTTGCAACTTGCCTTGAGCTAGAAAATAGAACGAACAACTCGAAAAAGTAATACTTTAACTCCTTTTTCTGTCACTCTATCTCAGTCTCCTTCCTTCTACCTTCTTTTTCGCACTCTCCCTTTTCCTCGGTTCTTCCTGTAAATCCTTCTGTCTTTCTTGCTTTTTCTTCATGAATACTCGTGTTCAGTATAACGAATATACGCTTAAAAGTATGACATAAAGATTTTTTCCTGCATGAAACGACGTGTAAGTATGAGCTCGATTGTGCAACGGGTTTTTAGATCCAAAAGAGGAAGCTCCACGAATAAATGCATGGTTATACGAAAAATGGAAAGAAAGTCAGCGTCGAAATCCAATACATTTATACTTCTCGAAGGAAAAATACTTATATTTGTATATCGACTATGACAAGATTCATCCTGATAAATAATAAATTTATGACACCATTTCAATTTTACAAAATTGTATTCTGAAATTCCGGAAATGACGGAGTCTGGGTTAAACAAACGTTTTCCATCGCAACTAAAACTTTTTATACGAAAAAAAGTAACTTTTTTGATATAATAAAGGACAGCTTAGAAAAGTAACAGTCAAATTTGTATATCAATAAAAATAAGATTATTAACTAGCATTTGTTTATTTATACGAAAAGTCTATTGCATAAAATTCAAACTACGAGTGACGCAATGATCACTGCACACAAATACAGTGGCGTGCAAAAGTTTCGGGCGACCCTATTTTTTCCAGTTAATTGATAAAATATTTTATTTCTCCACCCGTTCATTGTTCAAAATATTCAAGAAAGTTAGAATGAAGGTAACAACGTCGTATATGATATTTAATTATGGCGTATTTTTTGTGTACTACATGGAATGACTTTGGTCGGTGTGCAAAAGTATGGGGCCACTATATCGCCGCGGCTTCGTACCCACGGTTTGTTTACATTTTTTTCCTCATTAGTTTCAAAACATGTCCTACAATGGAAATCAGTCTCCTTTCTGCCATAATGCCGAAACACACGAATATTCAACTTCGTGAAATCGTGTTAAAACTTTCGTCAGAAGGAAAAAGTTCTCGTGATGTTGCGGAGACTTTATCTATTGGCAAAAGCACCGTTAATCGTATTATTACTAAATATAATTAACAAACTCACTGTGTGACAAAAATCGGAGCGGTAGACCGCGAAAAACTTTGAATCGCGTCGACAAAATTATAAAAAGGAAGTGCATTGTAGGTCCACGAAAAAGTGCTGCAGATGTTTCCCGGGAATTGCGAAGTGAAAATCTAGTTGATGTTAGTCGGAGTACGGTATCTCGACATCTCAAAGCTGCGGGGCTAATTGGACGTATTGGTGTAAAAAAACCATTGATTTGCAAAAAGAATAAAAAGGCTAGATTAGACTTTGCAAAAAAATGTCAGCGCTGGACGGTATCAGATTGGCGGAAAGTACTTTTTTCCGATGAATCGAAATTTCAATTATTCGGAAGTGATGGTCGGAAGTACGTAAGACGTCCGGCAGGTACCAGATATAATGTAAGGTACCAAATTCCTACCGTAAAACACAGTGGTGGAAACATTAAAGTTTGGGGAGCATTTTCTGATGATGGCGTTGGTCCGCTGGTGGAAATTCATGGCAATATGGATGCCGCAATGTACAGGGATATACTACAAGATCATATGCTCCCATTTGCAACGAAAAATTTGCCGAGTTGTTGGGTTTTTCAATACGATAATGATCCCAAATACGCTTCGCGTCTTGTTAAAAATTTTCTTCAAAGCCGGAAAGTCCGCCTTCTTGACTGGTCATCGCAGTGACCGGATTTAAATCTTATTGAACACCTATGGCAAGACCTCAAGCATCGTGTTCGAACGAAAAATTATTCCAACAAAACGGAATTGTGGAACCATTTGCGAAGTGAATGGGAAAAATTGCCACAAGAACGAATCAAACCAATAATTGGGTCTATGCCTCGTCGGTCGGCTGCAGTCATCGCTGTTAAGGGCATGGCAACAAAGTATTGAGTCGAGTGGAGGAGACCAAGACATACTTCCTTATTTTTCAAGTTTTTTGTTATTTTTTTCATACCCAAAAGTACGCGGTCCAATACTTTTGCACAGCCAGTCATAAAAAATTGTTGAACAATTAATGATTTAAGATCGATATCAATGTATACAACCTATTGTTTCTAAATATAAGTGATTATGTGTTATCATTACTCGTTTGTTTTTCTCCTACCACCATATTTCTGTTCAATGTGCATAAAAAATAGGGTGGCCCGAAACTTTTGCACGCCACTGTATATGAAGAACATATAGTGCCGTTTGCAATTGAGTTTATGTCTATTCCAACTTGCACTACTTCATCCTCGTTAAGATAGACTAACACAGAAAGTTTCTGATACCCGTATTTACCATTTGGTGGACAAGAAAATCTATATAGCAGAACCAAGTATAGCAGCTTGGTAACTCAGTCCAATTCGATCGACTATTCGGAGAGGTCAGTTCTATTCTGAATACAACGAATAAAATTCGATCTACAATTTATTGAGTTAAACGTTGTCTATTTGATAACGAGCTGACAAATGGAGTTGTTATCCTTTTCATTTTCAAAATTACTTCCTCGTTTTTCACGAAAATTGGAATACGAGAACGGTTGATCTTTTTTTTTTCCTTTTTTGAAGCATGGCCTGGTTTGAAGCATGAAAAGGGTGATTATCGAGATTTTTTTTTCAAGAGATATGTTTAATATTTCTAACATGTTGTTAATAATACGTTTTATGAAAACAAAAGAGTTTTACCAAAAATAACGGACGTTCCAAAATCCAGCCTTCTAAACTCACCTCCAAAATAATTATAGTTCAAAAAAATAAAAATAATTATTCCGACAATAGTGACCATAAATAGAATCGTATATTTTTCGACGTCAAACAAATTTGTTTCAAAGTTACCAATTATGAGCGTTAATGCGATAAGTGAAATGTCTTATGTCCGTATTTACGGACTTTCGGTGTTGGCAATCTTTTGAATGCAGCAAGGTTCACTTTTGTGTTTGTAATAAATTTTTACTCAAACGGCGAAGATCGTTTGGAGGATTGATAGCCACGAGTGCATTATGTGACGCTATTATCACCGCGATACTTAGAGTTTCATGGTTCTTGAGTGTATCGGTATGCGTATGTGTAGAGAATACATGAAGAGCTATTGGAGAAGGACGATATGGAACGTAGTGGTCACTAGAGCGCAGTCTATACAATGGACTATGATATTAAGCCAAACCGAGACTCCACAACATACACACTCAATCAAAGGCTCAAGTTCGTATGTATGAGGGAAAGAGGAAGACAATCGAGAGTGAGGGAAAGAGAGAGAGAGAGAGAGAGAGAGAGGGAGAGAGAGAGAGAGAGAGAGAGAGAGAGAGAGGGAGAGAGAGAGAGAGAGAGGATGAAGCCTTCTGGCATAGCAACCTAATCGTACCAGCGAGCCACTCCATGGATCGTGTCGTTGTTCCTCCGCAATGGCAACGCTACCATCAGAGTACCACTTGTCCAACGTTGGTCACACGAGTAAAAACCCCTCGCTCCCTCCTTCATCTCTAGTGCTGAACTATCCGCTGTACTACAAGCATGTATACCGATAATCGTCGACAATGCCAACGTTAAATCGATTCTGACAATAGAGATCACGCGAGATGCATTACACGCATTATCAACATAAATAAAGACCCCATATACGATTTTCGAAAATGATATGTTACATTGAAACCAGCTGCCGTGTGAACGAGATAATATTTAATCATACCCACAATACCTCGATATTAAGGGCTTACATACATCTAGAGATGCCAAAAATAGGATCAATTTCAATATTTTTTTTTTCATACGGAAAAAATGTATCTATTGAAATCATTTTTCGTATATTTAGAGAGACATATTGTTGTGAATGAAAGCGGAAAAATTCATTGAAAAAAATGAATTAAATGAGCTGTGGATGTAGTTTTTGTAAAACAGTTTTTTACAAAATGCTATTTGCGGTAACCACAATTCTGACTGTACGCTTTAACTCAAAAATAAAACAAATTTTTTTTCTTAAAGACGATAAAAAAACAGTCTTTGTCGAGGGCGAATTTTTTTTTATGCATTTTTCGCAAAATGGCAGAGGTTTGAATGGTAAAGTTGGGATTTTGCCAAAATGTTTTTTCTTTTTTTACTTGTGAAACAAGAACTATGATGTTTAAAAGAAAAATCGCTCGACAGAGACCAGACAATTGTGTAAAGGTCCTCTGTACCAAATTTCATCCAAATCGGTCGTTTAATTTTCGGAATAGAATGGTTACCGTTTTTAAAAACACCATTTTGAAAAAAAGCATTTTGGTTTTTATGCATCTGTCAAATGGAGATGAAATTTTTTTCTCATAGCTGCAATATGTTATCGATTCCCAGGAAATTTTTAGAAATAACATAAAGGATGACACCATCGAAAAATAATGTTTTTGAAAAATCAAGTTTTTTTACCTCTCTAGGTGTATGTAAGCCCTTAAACAATTTATCATCATCTATGAGTTTAGGCTTTTTGATGTATCCTTAGCTGGGCGCAAATTTTGTTAATGTGTTTAAACGTATTTGTGTGTATGATTTGAAGAAACGCGTAGAGATTTCTCATGAAGAGCCTCAATAAAAAAAAGTAGAAATCTTCTCATCTTTTACATATCTTTATTTTCCTAGATGATAAACGTTATTCATCGTTTATGAGGTAATTTTGCTTCGTAAAATATATGACTACGTTAAATTACAGTTCACTCTTTCATAGGAGCTTCCCCTTCATTTACCGGGTTCGGGTTTGACTGCCTGCTGAGCCTATCGAGTGCTTGAATTACTTAAAAATAAAATGACGGATTTCAACAATATAATTTGGCCTGGTGTCATACAAAGCTCCGATCAGACTGATGAGAAATACCAGCGAAATAGAGGTTAGCCTTTATTTAACAGTGGCAATCAGCACGATGATGTATTTTTTTCCAATTTTTTTCTTGCACAACTTTTTTCAAGAGAGATTAAGCTACGATAATAATTTGGTGACGACAATATGAAATGATTTTAACCAATTTTAAAATACTCTAGTACAAGTTACAACTCTTTTCAAATTTTTCCTTCTAAGTAGATTTTCCAAATTTTTAAAAAGTTTTCAATCGAGTTCTCCCGATTTTTTTCTATGTTTAAGGGCTACATCCGCTAGAATAATAAAAGATTTAACTTTCAATCAAATTAATCAAACAGAAAAAAAATATCAAAACGAAAATCCTGCAAAATATGATTGTACGAGATAATGGGATGTCACTAGTAGATTGTAAGTGGCTTTTCGCCATCGACAGGTTCGTTAGAGATTATCGAAGCTCTCATTTAGTCAAGAATTAACAGGAATTACTCTCGGCGAATGGTTCTCCGAATCGTATTTATTCATGGTTCCTCGAACAATAAAAATGAATAATCATTAGATAGGAATTTGCCCATTAGGAGCAATAACAGCAGCTGCGGCTATTCTGAATGATAGAAGAGAAACGTTTTGAAGGATGATTAAGGATCTGTCGGATATCGAATTCCAATCGATGTCGAAGAGAGGCGTGCTATATCCACTATTGAAAAGGAACATGGCATTAAGGAAAAGGCTAAGATCCAGGCACTGAGAGCGAGAGAAAGAGGAGCGAGACGGAGTAAGAGAAACTTTTCCAAAACTGCAATTCAACGATTTCCTCCGTAACTTACAAGACTTACCGTCATGAAGAAGTTTTCCAAATAATATTGTAGAATTTTAATGAGTTTGTGAAACCTCTCACGGAGCAACTCTTTTTTTTTTTTTTGAAAAAAAAAGTTTAATGCATTAATTTCGAGTTCGTTGAAATGAAAGAACGTGTAAAATATATTTTAAATTATTATACTTGGAAGATTTATTTCGATATCTCTGCAAATACCATCATTGTCGTGGCCAAAACTAAAAAAAAAAAAACTACAAAAAAAATAGAAGATCCGAAATATTCGATACCAGGCGAAATGGCAGTTATTGTATTATATTGTCCACGGAAGTTTCGAACTAATAATAAGTTGAGATCGAGTAGATTAACGATCTGTACGTTTCTCACTCAATTATACGATTCAGATCAATGTTCTGGTGGAAAAAAAATCCCACTTCGATCAGTCAATTATTGTTTGTAGTAGACAAAAGGAAATTGACATGTTAACGAAAAAAATCTCTATCACCGTTGCAAAAATGAACTTCGAGCCATTATACACTTTTCAATGGTGTACAATTTTCCATGTCTGTCAATTTCGATCGATAGTTAACTTTGGGTGGAGATCACGCAAGCGAAGAATATACAATGAAGATAGTAATCTAACGTCTCTAGACTCTCTGGAGAAGAGCACGAAGATATTGAACAAGTTTGCCTATCGAGTAAACTACGAAAGGCAGAGAAGTGGAAGGACAAGGAAGACCGGCTTTCTAAGATTAATCCTGAGTTACATAAAATATAATTCTACGAGCAAATTGTAACGTAAACCCTCAACAAGCCCGAAGTGCTGTGATTACTTTCTTTTCACTGTTATAATTTGGCTATTGAATAATCTCTGAACAATTTCGTGAAACAATAGAAATCACTTTTCCTGACGAACAAGTAAATCATTTACTCTGTCATTGAAAATAACAAGAAACGTCATTGCGGAAATTAAATAAAAAGAAAAATAATGAGAAAAAATAAGAGAAATTATGGAAGGAATTGAAAATGTGCGAACAAACAATTATGAATAGAGATACTAAATCATTGCCAAGCATTAAAATAATCTTAAAACATATTTTTAGTTTCCCTCGCGTGAACACTAATTTTATTTCTTCTGAACATGGATTCGTATTATTTCTTTAAATGGTATAAATGTATTTCGATACATTTCTCTTTTCTAAAGTGCAAAAACGTGATACGATTTATCCCTTATAACATACCCAAGGAGGAATAGAAGTAAGTAACGATCGGGATGTGTTGTGTATGAAGAAAAATCGAGTAATTCTTCAATAATGGGACGTGTAACTACTAGCGCTAAACTTATACTGACTTCGATCGTTATTTTCATTTATTATTATTTCAACTTTTATTTCTTCACCTTGTACTTCTCTGGTCCTTATTATTCCAACTTTGAACTCTCTGCTTCGTACGAGATTGGGGAGCTACTTGTGTGTGATTCAGTAGTTACAGAAGTTATTGGTCAGCCATTGTATTCCTTCAAACAATAAAAATGATAGAAAAATCTCAGGGCTGTGAAAAATCCAATTATTGGTTAAAACAATTGTCTTAATATTTATTATATACTCAAACTGTTTTTTTACGTACTCATATCGATTTACCAATAAAAACTGATTCTTCATCCCCCTTATCAAATCAAACGGAAATACTTATCTGAAGAATTGCAAGAATCGATGAATTCGTTCTGCAGTATCTAATCATAAAATTTTAAGATCGAAAAAATTGTAGAATTCAAAATTTCGAGCTGAAAAATGCTGTATGTTGACCTAAAATTCGCTTTGTTCTTTGGTTTTTTTTTGTTCGTCACCACAAATCATCCAACGATATCAACAGTATAACGTTGCCCGATTTCTCTTCTTTTTTATTCTTCCCCTCCAACAAACCATCTCTTGTTCTCGATTTGCCATAGAAAACAAGAGAGCAAACTCACTCGTAACTCTTCTCGGCTTACGGGTTTCTTTTCTCTCGTATCCTCGTTATATTCAACGATTATACCCCGAGTGATCGTTAAGTGGGGGGTTAAAGTTCAAGAGGCGAAGAGGACGAAAACGGTGCTTGTAACAACGCAATTTGTATAATATTCCTTAGAATTTCTTTATCAACTTTCTCTCTTTATATACTCCTCATCTTCAACGAAGTCAGAAAATAAATGATGCTTACCAATTACAAGTTACTTTTTCGTGTTGACTTTTTATCTTATTCATGGTAATAAACATGATGGCAATAAATGTGACAGTATCTACGAGAATTCATGCTCAAGTTATGAGAATTTTTCTTTTATTCCGGTAAATGAAATAAACCTTTGTTTCTTTTTCCAGCGTCAGTTCATGACGAGTTCTTTCATCTACTTGGACCTGTTTAACCCTGGAGCGCGACTGTTATAGTCTCCAACGTTTTTATGTCCCAATCTACGTATTTGAAAAGTTAGAACATTTTGGGCGTGTGAAGTGAGTATCTTAAATCTCAGCCTCTCACACTTTGAGGAGAGTTCTTATAGCATCCGACATAATTCTAGAGTTTGATACTTTTTATCAATAGTTCTGTGGAATTTAGTATTGAAAACCGTAATTTGAAAAATAAGATGCTAACGACCGGACATATCACAATATAGTAAATCCAAAGAAATAAGCAGAAAATCGATAATCCACGAATAGTTCTTGCCCGGTTATATTCTTAGATTCTTTGAATTAAACGTCCCCCTGAAATAATTATTGTAAACTAAAAATCTGTCCAATAGTAGACGGCAGTAGTAAAAAAAGTTCTAAGTTCTATTAACATTTTAAATGATGATTACAGTTCCCTCGTACATGCTGGAGAAGCGTTCCAGCCTTATACGCTCACTAAACATTTTTAAATAATTATTATAAATAAAAAAATCTCTACGATAGTGAGATGTAGTCGTACAATAGCGAGTTCTAACTTACACGAGGGTCCGAAATGATAACTAGAATCCCTCTGTACGAATTCCATAAAAAAATCCACCCGTTATAGAGAGTACATTTTTTGAAATTTTTTTATTGTCCACAGTTATAGCGTTACCGGATTTTTTATTTCTCGAATACGTTTTAAGTACTTGACAACGAATGTAAAAAAAGTTTGAAGGAAATCTACTGTTCAGAATTCACCTGCTGTAGGGAGTAAATTTTTTATTGTCCACAGTTATAGAGTTCCCGGATTTTTTATTTCTTAAATACGTATAAGGTACTTAAACATATATATGAGTCATATAAAAATCTTGTGAATATAACTGATTACTAGAAAAAATCGATGGCGGTCTAATTGAAGGTTGCGAAACAAGTACAGAGAAGATGGCAACATTGGTGATACAATTACTCGAAGCAGCAATATCCTTCTCAGTTTAGCCACAATTTTATAAGAGGCTATCTTGCATGTTACCCCAAAGTTGAAGGTGGAAACTTCAAATTTGATGATTAGTAAGCAATAAAGATAATCGGTCTAGACGTAGCGAGATAAAATCAATCCCCGAAGGATTAGCGGTGTATTAAATTTCGATCCCTGGCTTCTTGGCTTTATCAGTTACCTACATCCATCCATACATACATATATATGAATCTGTAAATATATATAAATGCAGGTAACATTCATATTTATATCTACATGTCATATGATTAAGTCTTAAGCTGCATGTAACACGAGAATAAGCAAGCGAATGATAATTGATTGCAGCAGTTGCAAGCTAAGATAGCACTACGTTTGAAGATCATTGCATATGTACTTGCTTTGATAACGCTAAGTAAACTCGTGTATATGTATCTACACCGGTTTGTGACAATATATAATATATAATAAGTTATCTTGGCACGACACCCTGAAGATAATTAAGATATGGTTACGTCACGCGAGAGCTAAAAGTAAGTACAATAAGGAGGAGAGAGAAGTTTCGAGACAGGCAGAAGATCCAACATATACCTTTGGGAGCACTCGATTGAATAAGCCTGTCCCCGTGCGCGAAAGCCGCAGGGGAAAAGGCACTATCTTTCGTAGCTGGCAGAGGATGAGGAGGACCTATCAAACTAGGCTAAGGCTACTCCTCTCCCTGTTCTTCAATGGTTGGATGAAAAAGCCAATCCGACAATTTCGATTGAACAGCAGATTTCTCTCTCTCCTTTCCTGTCTCTCTCTCTCTTTCTACTCCACCGAAGAAAAAATCCGTCTATCTTTATCGCATTTTCATTCAATTACTGGCCTGGAAAGGCCTTCTTCGAGTAATTGACCGAAGGATAATAAAAATTATAGATGGAAGTCAAGTGGCTGCGAGAGAAAAGGAAGTTAATGCAGAAACAAAGAGAACGACACTACTAATTTAAAACTGTTCATTTTGAAATCCAGATTATCAAAAACGAAAATGAAGTTTGGTCGCGTCAACATTCTGATGAATTAGAGGTTGATTTGATTTATTTTTTTGGAAATATTATCATTGAGAAGCATCGCCTTCTCTACTGATAAAGATACAACAGATACGTTATTCCAATTCAAACGACGTATATTCGTTCATAGGCATCACAACATCAAAGTATTCCTATTTTTTGTACATAAATAAATTCACGTAAATTTTTTATGTTCTATAAAACGAAGTAAGAGTAAACAGTTATGGGAGATGGAGCGGAATGTCGTACTGAAGCGATACCAAACGAAAACGTCAAGAAATATATTTTACGAGCCTTAAAGTGCGTTGCTACTTTACGCTCGACTTTACGTGTTTCCGTAGGAAAGTAGGAAGAATCTTCTGATCCAACCGAGAGCGAACTTACGCACATGAGTGTATATATACGCATGTTTTCATAGTACTTCATCTTGTTATGAGACGACGAAGGAGAGCCGAGATAAAGTTCCTACAAGAGAAGAAACTTGTCAGGGGAAACCGTCATTCCAAACGTACGTAAACATACTCAAAATCACATATATATGAATTAAGCACATTATTATATAGTTACTCTCTTCGCTCGAAGGGCTGCGGAACATTTCCAAAAAAATCGGAAAATGTCGAAAGTTCGTAATTAAATATCAAAGCGAGAAAGCTCGACGACATATTGTTTCGGGTGTTCTGCTGCCGGTAATTAATACGTTTTTGTTTTGCCCCGAGAGAAAATTCGTAAATCTCTGTTGATAAGCAATGACATAAAAAATACGAACAAACTTTTTTCCAAACTCCGAAATGTTATCAAAGAGAAAATAAAAGTCGGTATTGAATCAAAGCCGTGATATTTACGCAACTGAAATGCCTTCAGAGAAAATTACGATTGGATATAATATGAGTTATAATTGGGTATTTCCTATATTAACAATTCCTACAATGATAATAATTGATAAAATCATTTTAAAAAAACTTTAACAGGAATAATGATGGTAAAACGGAAAAAAATACTGTCAACTCCGATAGTTTTATAGCTCGATTTACTAATGAAATTTGACAAACAGGAAAAATATTTCGATGGATCCGAGTTCCCTCTGCCTAAGCCGACTGAAATCGTTGATGTGTAGTGCGGAATGTTTGCATTTATATTTGATATACCGTCGTACATTTACGTACACGAAGCGTACTTTATAACGTTCGATCGAGAGTTGCTATTCGCAAAGCGATAAACCATAGAAACGGTATCGTCAATCGTGGGATAAGCGTCATGCGTTCCACTCCGATTATTCGATAGTGCTGTGCCATCTACTCAGAGGAACAATATATATTTTTTCAGGTTTTAATCGCAATGTGAGTCTGCGTTAGATTTGTTCAATGATTAGTGCACTCGAAACATCATAATGTTACGTCTCCATATGCGAGAAGCCTTTTGTTCAGTGAAAAATGAAATAAAAATACATAAATATCGAACACTTTATGAAAAAAGCTTTATTCTGATCCGCACGCATATTTACTAGCCTACGAATTTCAAATGTTTAAGTGCCCATGTCATCTATTCGCTACTACCAGTAGTAGATTTTTCCATTGCCGAAATAGACATCTCAGCTCATTTCAATTTTTGTTAGGCAGTTTTTTTCTCCTGTATTTTCTTTTCCCATATTATTCTCATTTGTCTGTAACTCTTGTCACCTATTGCAAAGCCACAGGGGATATATATACGAAAGCCTCCAAATTATTCAACCCAAAGAGGCGAGACTACATTTTCGGTAAAGATTTTCTCGATGATGCATGTTCCCCATCATAATTCCGACAGGCTTCGGAGTCACTTTGTACATCACCATCAGGAATGTTGATCCCTCGCACACTCGTTTCCATTTGAGTCTCGGGTCTGGAAGATTATTCCATCACGAGTGAGAGTCACATGTTAAAAAAATTCTCTCTAGTTTCACAAGTATAAATAATAAATATACATGTGTACCTGTTAGTTTGTCAAAAATACTAAGTTATATTACTTAATGCACGACTCAATCACTTTTTGTACGCAACAAAGTGTGCAAGATGAAAATATTTCCAGCTCAGAAAGGCAAACAGAAGAAGGATGTGAAGAAAACTGGACAAAATTTCGTATCAATAACCAAAAATTAATGAAACATGTCTGATACGTTTATAACAATCGAGCAGAATTTAGTACCAAGAACCTTTTAATTATTTCCCTAATTTTTTCCCTATTATATATGTATATAGGGCATGTATATGGGGCATTCCACGCCAAATCGACCTACGTCAGACCCTTCCATTCATGGAGACTATACGGAAGGAGTCCAAGCTTGGCCTTCTGGCGTGGCCCCAAAAATGTCGGCGAAACGTAGTTCCTTCAAGCGGCGCTGCTGTTTTAAGGACGCCTTGGGCATGCGCATAACGTACACGGCTGATAACGCGCCAAGAACTAACAGCTGATGAGAGTCGTTTTCTTAACCTATATAAACAATCCAATAAATTTGATGTACTTCGAAATTCAAGCATGTTTGTTGCCTTAAGAGGTTTGAGATATGGATTAATGAATTCAAGTTAGGTAGAAGGTTATAATCAATAATTAAAACAAAAAAAAATCATAGTTGAACAACTTATATATCATTTCAGTTAAATATATATCAAAGTGACGTGTGGTCCAATGGGTGATGGCAGGATCATGGTTCGATTCCCCAGAGAATTTTATTCTCAAAAACTGGTGTTTTTTTATTTTTATTTTACTTCTATAAGATGATTTAAAATAAATTTCGTAATATATATGTATATTCATATTCATGTTTATATTCGTATTTATTTTTCTATATTTACCTTCACTGCAAACCATAATTTTTCGCGGCTTTTCTGAGAGCGACGTTTGGCTCGGAATATTTCAAGGAATTCCAAGGAATGTGCTGTTTTTTTCATCAATATTGTCCAGTAGAGAACAGAAAGAATTAAAAACTAATCAACTCGTCCCAGATGCAGTATTTTTTTTTGTTGAGAGGATTTTTATTGTTTCATAGCAAATCGCTATTTAGTCAAGTTTTGTTATATTATTTGCAGGTATTATTAGGAAAAGGCGATAAGAAATGCGTGAGATATAGAAAGATGCACATATTAATATAATCGTTAAAAAAAATAATTGAAATTTATGAAACACCAATAGTATTACTATATATTATGACGTCCCTAACTACAATGCGACGCCTATCGGTCGTACTTGACATCAGCGTTTCCCGACAGATTTGGGACGCTTTTAATACTAGCGCAATATAGGAAGCTTGGACTCCTTCCCTATAGTCTCCATGCTTCCATTCTTTGATTTGGCTGAAAATTTTATGTGTTGTATGATCCATTGAAAGAAGCTCTTATGATTTTTTCAGATTTTTTTATCCATTCACTTGTGAGATACGACTTTTTTCATAATTCGAGGTTTTTTCCTCAAACGACTGTAACTCCCCGAAAAATAGATCAAGCCGGACCTTTTTTTTAAAAAGGTTGATTTTTTACCGTACTGTTGAAAAAGAAATACGAAAAAATGATTGATATTTGTCTTCCATATTTTTTCTCAATTTAAAGCAAAAAACATTGGTTTTAAGATGTTAGCCCTTTTTAATTTTCTTCAAAAAAATTCCAAAAAACTTTGACCACTTAAATGATTTTTGAGACCAGTCCCATCGTGGGTAGATTTTTCATTATACTTTTTTTTTCATTTTGAAAAAAAAAATTCATTTTTTTTCCAGTCAATTTGGATCAAAACGAACTTTTTTTTTTAATGTTGGTTTTTAGCAGACTCTTGGAAAAAATTACGAAATAATGGTTGAAAATCGTCCCCTATATTTTTTTCAATGGTTAAGCAAAAAGTCATTATATTCAAGACGTTGGACGCTTGATTTATTTTTAAAAAATCACAAAAAAACTTGACCAATTAAATGATTTTTAAGATCAGCCATCGTAGGGGGATATTTTTCATATTTCCTTTCTTATTGTTGGTTTCAAAAAAGTTTCATTTTTTTCAGTCAATTCGTACCAAATCGGACTTTTTTTTATATTCGAAATGTCGGTGTGAAATAAAAAATCAAACAAATAGTTCGATTTGGTGCAAATTAATTGGAAAAAAAAAATTAATTTTTTTTTTCAAAATAAGAAAAAAATATATAAAGAAAAATCGGCCCACGATGGGACTGGTCTCAAAAATCATATGATTGGTCAGTTTTTTTGACTGTGAATTTTTTTGAAATAAAATAAAAAAGGGCTAATGTCTTAAAGCTAATGGTTTTTTGTTTTAAATTGTTTAAATTGAGACAAAATATGGAAGCCAAATATCAATCATTTTTTCGTATTTCTTTTCCAACAGTACGGTAAGAAACCAATCTTTCTAGGAAAAAAATCGACTTGGTCGATTTTCCAGAGTCACAGTCAATTGAAGAAGAAAACATCGAATTTTGAAAAAATGATATCTCACAAGTGGATGGATAAAAAAATCTGAAAAAAATTAAGAGAATTTCTTTCGATGGGTCATACAACACATAAAATTATCAGCCAAATCAAAGAATGGAAGAGTCTGACGTAGGTCGATTTGGCGTGGAATGCCCCATATACAGTTCTCAGATAAATATTCTATTTCTTTTCTAACAGGCTTTTTCCCGTGTTGTCAAGACAGTGTGACAAAAAAAGAGAATAAATCGGAATCAAAGTCCCAAATGAAGTTTCCTTATCGGAGAAGTCACGAAAGTGAGAAAAGAAAAATAAACGTTGGTCTTCTTTTCCACTAGACTGAGATGGGCAACCAAAATCGTATATATAACTCTCTCTTTCGACATATATATGTACATGGTTGCATCGGATAAGAGACGTTGATCGATAGAACGTGTCAGGGTTGCGAGTGACGAGGGTGGAATTTTTCCACATCTTTCTTTCCCTCTCTTTCCCTTCCTTTCTTCGACATTCCTCTCTTGGTCCTCATCCTCTATTTCTGTATGACTGTTCATTCTAATGACAACAAACCCAAACCTCGATTTTCATCCGTCTCTGCCACAGGACTCTTGCACAAAACACTCATTGTTTTTGCTCCCGAAATTTTTTTATCGCTTTTTATTTTGGTATTCTTTTTCGTGTTATCGTTACATCCGCATGTTATGCCATCATGCATGAAAAAAAGAGACGAAAAAAGAAGTGAAACCAAAGGCATAATATAGGAAGAGCGCGAGAGAGAGAGAGAGGGAGAGGGAGAGAGGGAGAGAGGGAGAGAGAGAGAGAGAGAGAGAGAGAGAGAGAGAGAGAGCGTGTGACGCAAAAAGGATGGAAGAGAGAAAGGAAAAAAGCATGAAGAAAAAGAACGAAGTGAAAACATAAATAAATTTTGGAACTTTCGTTACGACCAATCTGGCCCTGTTCCGACAGCTAGTCAACCAAACAATCTCCTGAAACAGCACATATCCTGCGATTAAACATTGTGGTCCTACAATTAGAGCCGAAAGAGTGTAGGGAAGAAAAAAAAGCAGCTCGGCGCAATTTATTGCTAGTATATCCGCTCTTCCGATAAAAATCGAACCAAATTTGACAAAATCGTCGACCTCTCAAATTTTACAAAAATGCCTATACTTTCGGGTAATAAAAACTTGTCCGGAGTATTTCGTAACAAAATATGAGTTGTAACAAAATTTTAAGACTCGAATTACAAGTCATTGTATGAAGAGCATTGATTATACTTTCGTCTTATTTGAGACTATTTCTTAATAAATGATTTAAATAAGCGTCACCTAATTATTTTTGTTAATTACATTGTATTTGGGAATTTATTTTATTGGAAATGTTCCACTGTGTAATAACGAATTATAGGCTCGCTTCACATTAATAAGAAAGGGGTAACTGCAATTATAATATTTTTTCGGTTAAAAATGCATCAATCAGCTAATTGCTGAAATTACTGTAAATATACGTTTTCTTATTAAATTTACACTATAGAGGAATTGATGTCGTTTTAATCGTTACCTGTTCAAATATCAGCAATAAAATAATAGCACTTATGAAATATCTAAAAAGACTACGAGTGCCTCGTCTTTTATCAGGATTATTGAATCATGAAACGAGACGAAGTTATTGCTTGACGTAATTAATGCGTTAAAATAGCTAAAGAATAATACTATTAGTGTTTGAAAATAGTGTGATTGCTTTGTCGTTTGTTTTGTTGTTTGTTTGTTTTTGGTAAAACATGATACGAACCACTGGTCGTTCTTTTGGCATTTTCTACGATTGCGTGCTCTCGGTGTGAGTTGTGTCATCCAGACTCTCGGCTGCGTCCCATCGCGCACGAAAAGAAAACAAATTATTTGTTATGTCAAAAATTGTCGTGTTCCAATGTAAAAAAAAAACAGTACACTACTGTAGACACGAATAAAATACGAACCATAAACATTCGTACATGTAAATATGTTAACAATTGATGAAGTGTACATACATACATGAGCTTTCAAAGAATTGCAAAAGGAAATATCAAATGTTCATTTCTAAACGATTAAGAAGAAGAAAGAGGAGAAATAGGTCCAGTCATTAGTTGAAAATGGTATTTCCAGTGCTACCATTTCATAGCTCGGAGTTTCTCCAAAGATGTAAATTGGCGGTTACAAACGATTCCTCGAGTTCGATTCGACTCTCGTCGAAGTTAACAGAACTATCTAACGATGGTGAACGAGACTTTAAGCTGGATTTGTTCACAGCTAAAAGTGTGTATACGAAACAAAAGGAACTAAAATAACGATACTAAATAACTATCAATATTACCATATGGTAAGTTTTGCCGTTATTTCCGAACCCAAACATAAACGAATCGTTTTCTACAACTTTCGATAAACGGGGAATATTAAATAATCATTAGTTGCACCTCAGTATTGGAAATTCATCGAATAAGAAGAAGAAAATGCTAAGCACGAAACACCAAACAAAACAGTTAAATGTAAAACGAAAGAAAGAAATTTGCAAGGAACAATGAACACATAGTTGCAAAAAGAAATAAGACAAAGTGTGTTCTCATTTTTGTTTGTTCGTGTTGTTCCAAATTCGCCCGTCTTTCGAGTAAAAACAATGATAAGTTGAATCGTTGTAAGATAACTATATATACATTTACAATATGTAGTAGTAAGAGCATGCTGCAAATGGGCTTATACCTCAAGTGCACAAAATATAGAGGACGGGGATAACAGAAGCGAAGAGGACTAAAGAAAGAAGTGTAAACTATGTCTCTGTGTGTTTTTGTCTCTCCCTGTTTCTGACGAGTGGAAAGAAACTGTGAGCCAGAGAGGTAAAAAGCTTGGGCTTGCAAACTGCGACACGTTCTTCTGCCAGGAATGAAAGTTCCACTCCAATTTTCATACAAACTCACGTATATAAGTATAACCTACCGATATCAAAGCCCGAGAGACAGGTGATTTATATATACGAGAAATTTTGTAACAGGGAAACAGAAGTTGGCACACAACCGCAGGGAGCGTACAGAAGGAACGAGAAATCGAGTTGATAAAATCTGTTAGGTTTCTCTAAATATATATGTATATATTTACAAAATTGGCGTCTCTTTGGAGAAAAGCGTTTATTCGTTTTCCGGATGCGCAACAACGTGCTGCGAACCATTCGCAAAAAACTTTTATCTCAAATCTGTTTTCGCGGTATGCCAATTCATTTGTTATTTCTGCGACAATTTTGATATCCGTATAGGACAGAGTATTTTTCGAATTCCCAGCCGAAAAACGTGACCTATAAGGAAATAATGAATAATCCATTCGGACAAAGCTTGATCCGGTGCAGTTTTCGTTCCCTTGAGAATGAATCAAATTAGAATACTTATTTTATATATAAATATGTATGTGTATCCGTAGACATTGATTAGGTTTTCTGACATGTGTGAATGTGTTCCGGAGTTTCTCTCACTAATTTTACTCTGGTTATATTATGCGGAGACAGTTTTTATAAAACCGTTCGCTCTTCATAGTTTCCGGTGAACAACAAAAGAAAATAATTGGTTTTCTATTCGAAGACAGCAGAAACTGACCCTGCGTTTTTAAACTTTTAATAGACGGTTGATAAATGAAACCCTTTTATAGTTTTCCTCGTAGGAAACAGGGCCTAAAAAATGCCGAGGAGTGACGTCAATTCTTTTGACCTTTCGAGCGGATACGATTGTCAAAGGTACGGAACTCTCTGAGGTTGACGTATCCCGATTATATATCAGTGAACATTTTTGAACCGTAAGTGGGCCTCGTGCAGAAAGAATAAAAAACAAAATAGATACGAAAATTAAAATTAAACTTTGACGATCCGCTCGAGCATTTTTCGGAGGAGTAATTTTCTTAGCTTTAATTAAAGCTTTGAACTTATCTCACAACATTTTGGAAAATTCTGGGGTCAATAAGTCTAGAAAAATTATTCGGTGGTCTCATTTTATCGAAGATCATTTGGGTTATTTAGTTTCTTGACATGTTTGTTCAAAAATATACAAAAAAAGTTAAACAGCTTAGAGCTTTAAGTATACCAATTTTTTAAGTGCATTTAACCAACGAGAATTTTTTAGATTCCGGACGAATAGAACAAAAAAATTTCTATTGCAGATTTTTTTATCTCAATATGCAATGGCGCTTGAATCATTATTATAACGTTATGCATTAATTTCACGGACTGCTGTACAATCTATCCAAGAAATGTTATGCTGTAAAAATAAAAGAGAAAATTGACTACTGCACGAAGGCACGTTGATGCATGTAAAAATAAGTCGAACGGGATCCATTTATGCGTGGGCGTAATAAAACAGTTCAACAGAACGTGAAGATTGAGAAATAGTAAAAAGGCTGGATCACACATCGCCATTTAGTGTATTCCTAAAAAAAATTTCCAAAATGAAAAAGCGATTTGAGGTTTCACGTAACGCCCGTAACCTCTTCAGGTACCTAGGATATCGAGTGGAAAGAGGCTGCTCGCAGAGAAGAGCAGCGATCTTCCGGTTGGTCGGACATGTGTTCGATGAACGTTGAAGGATCGAGGGTGCGAGTGGATATCATTCAGTCGGCCGAGAAAGAGGAGAAGGAGGAAAAGGGACGTGGAGGATGGAAAATCCCACGCCAAGTCTGCTGAGCCATATTCCCAATGCAGTTTGTTCATTAACTATCTATCGATTATTCGTATGAAGTTAGGGGAAAAAAAACTATCGTTCGTTTGTATACTTTATTATTCCCGATGCAAAAGAAGAAAGAGAAAGCGAGAGGCAGAAAAGCAAAGAAAATGCTTAATGTTGCGATCGATTTTGCAACACGTTGTTTCCGCAGGGCACACGTATTTTTCTGTTGATTTGCAGCCCCTGTACCATGCAAATATTTGCTTGAATGATTTTCCATTGCATATAAACAACTTGTAATTTAACATTTGAACGAGAAGCATCTGTACATACAGCGTCAAAATTAGGAGATCAAATTTTTGTACACGTTGTTTCGATAAAACTGGCACGTTTGAATTGCTACGGAAACGAGAAAGGACGGAATTGGAGCTGGGCAGCGATTTCAGCACTCGATCTCGAGGCAATTCACGCCCCGGCACTCACTTGTCGTATTCAACATCGATAATCGAATAAGCACGTTCAACGATACACGAAAAAGTAGTGAGACGGGGAAGCAAGCACTCCATTTGCACTCAAAATCGTATATAAAATCTCTTTCATTCATACGTTGAATAAAGAAGGATCATCAGAAGAGAGGGGGGGGGGGGGGGTTGCACAACCCCTATTCAGCTTTGGGTCAGACTGATGCAGAATTCAATAATAATTTAATTCCTAATTGACGACATTCGCTACCGTCATTTGAATCAGTCCTCTATTTTCGTTTCTCTGCTCAAATGCCTGACTGCACTGTCGATATACTACTACTGGGAACATGAAATGCATGTGCACATTCTTTGTATGAACAGAATTTTGAATATGGTTATATATTGAAGCTAGCAAAATGTACGAATGCAAAGATTTGCATATGTGTTTGAGATTATGTATATAAATATAATTGTATTTATAAATGAATACTACGAAAAATATATGTACAGATGTCACTTTTGCCACCTCGCTCATACATGTATTTCTTGCATAATATTATTGTGGGCAGAGAACATATTCATGAATGTAATTTAAATTACTAATTTTGTGAAAGCGTCTAAAGGGGATCAAGATTATTACACTGAAAAAAAATTAAAGTATTGCCAACTACTCGATGAGGTTGGACGAATTTCGTTATGCCAATAGTTATATTACGTTTAGTTAATCACCCGGTGGTTGAACCATCGAAAGTCATGTCGTTGAGACAACTACGCCACGATTTTGCCGCTAAATTTTCATTTATTTGAGTTGAGTGTATTTCGTGTGATACAACCGCAATAAATGGTTACCTTAAAAAAAAAAAAAAAACTTGAGACACAGAATCGATTGAATTTAAAAAAATCACACGGAGGTTGAGTTATATACGGTTTGTCCGTGACTTGATAAAATAATAGCATCGAATAAACTTATCTGCGAGAATTGAATTCAATGACACCATAGATCAACGGAATATAATTTGTGATTAAGCTAACGCTACTAAAATTTCGTTGCGCAAACAATGAGTTTTGTTTAACAAGAATTATATATATTGTAACCAGTCAGCCTTATTCTCTGGCTGGATTTCTGGTGTGGCAGAAATCCGCTAGAGAGCCACGGGCGGAGCGCTCTCGCGTAAACGTCGCACCGTCCGTGTGCCCATAAAGCTCCGACATTGAATCGATAAATATCGATCACTCCGACGGACGGTCGTCAAGAAAACCCAAACCCTTGATTTACGAGGTAAAAGGGTCCAAGGCCTTTTATCGTACAATTAAAGTACGCTGATATAGAAAGGTTTTGCCACCTAATTATGTTAGGATAGGCGCTTTTACTGGATTAAAAAATCGATCAATCGTATTTACTATTGAAAGTCGCAAAATACAAAATCAAAAATATCAAATAAAAAATATTCCAAAAAATATGTATATAAAAAAAAATTTCAAATATTTCTTACAGTCATTTTAAAATCATAATTGTTCAGCAGTACAATCACTATACGGTTTTAATTACACAATGCAATTCATTAAATCCAAACATGATTGATACAATTGACTGAAATACTTTTTCGCATTTTCCGAGCAATGCAATGATACTATTTCAAATATTTATTGAATTTTATTCAAAAAATGTTTTGGTTCTATTGAATATTTGAAGTTTTACCTCAAATTGCGGGCATAGTTGGCTCAACAAAATACCTTCAACTACGCGCGGAGGTCGCCTCAACTACGCCATTGGTTTCGCCGTATCCAACCTCAGGGCGTAGTTGAGCGAATTATGCCTCCGTTCTCAACACTATGCCTTTTTTTTCAGTGTAGGCTCATTGAAAACAAAATGTTAATTGTAGCATCAATTTCCTACTACGAGTTCACAACTCTGACGTTCCCGCTCGATTTTCCTTAAAAGCTTTTTGAATAAAGTAGCAAAACAGCGACGAAGGGGGAACGATAAGTTGTCACGCTGAATTCAGTGTTGCAACACTTCGACCGGAAACAATGAGACTGAGATGAGAATTGTTAACTACCGAGGAAACTGGCACGTGTCCAACGTACGAAATATGTACGAAATATAATAACGGCGTATACGGAGGAATAAAGGCATCGCGCACTTCCGGTGGCAATTTCCCGAGTGACGGAATTTCATCCTCGGATTTGTCGAGTTCGTTGAGAAAGGATTAAATTAGTATGAATAGGGCTGTCTGGTTAATAATTTATATGTATGTTGTCAAACGAAGAAACTTGTAACGTATACAGAGTACGAATTGATGCTGGTCATTCGACTGCAAGCCCAGCAAAGGGTCAACAATGACAAAGAAAAGGAAAGAAACAGGAACAGAAAGCTCAAGGCGCATGAAGCAGTAGGATGAAGGGTGCATGGAGTAACATGCAGACAATAAAACCATTGTCACTCTGGTAACCACAAGCAGAAACATTCATGTAATAAGGGAACGAAGAAAAACAACAACGAAAGAAAGACAAAAAAGGGGTGAGTATGGTATACACTTTTATCGTCTAGTAATTTTACTTTTTTGCCTCTTTTCCAATCCGAGAGGTGTCCGCAATTGAAAGAGTAGTCACAGTCAAAGGTAAAAGGGTCACGTACGAAATGGAGGCGAGTTCGATAACTACAGCCAAGTTTAAGCTTACACAGGTCTATTTCAAGTTTCACTGTAAAACTTTAACTCTGTGTATATAAAGTCCAGGTCGAATTTCCGACTTCAACAATTTTATATATGTTTCGAAAGAAGTCCGCAATTTTTTAACAACGTGATTAAACTACTGGAAAACGGATTTTTCCAATGCCTGTCCAAACAGTGCAACTTCAGATTCTGGTATAGCGTGCCGAATGGACTATTTCTCAACGATGTTTAGTTCACTCTTATCCTCGTGTGGTTACAGCACTCGTCTTAAGCTCGTGCTGCAATTCACACTCATACTCGTGTGAAATGCGTCATAAATCTTCGGCTCATGCAGCAACTTCAGCGACGTAATTCGTTGTTTTCCACACTTGTAACATAAATTACTATTTTGTGATAGTTTCCAATCGTCTATTGAGTGTACTGTGTCAAATTCAATGGATTTCAATCTAAAAAAAAAAAACTGAACGTCCCGGCCCTATTTTGACACATATTCGTCAAAAATTGCGACTGCATTAGAAAACTGTTATAAAAAAAAAAAAAAAAAAAAAAAAAAACATTTTTTACAACTACGATAGGAACACGACAAAAGCTGATAACTTTTGAGGGTTCTGTTCGACAAGCACAAATCAAGTGCGAGCTATTGAGGGAGTTATACAGAGTTGAGCAGGGGCAGCATTAATGACAATAAATACGAATTACAAACAATATAAATAACTTAAATGCCCCAATTAACATCTAAGTTCTACTTATATCTCGAATTATCATATTTGAATTATTATAAGAGCGACTATAAATAAACAAGATATTCGAACTTTTTATTGTGTGAAAAAGAATAGGAAAAGGCGGCATAATATTATCAAATGAGAAATTTTGCTTTTTAATTTTAGAAAAAAACCATTGTGAACAAAACGGATGTTTTTATCATTTTAAAAAACACTGAAATTCAGGAGAAAGTTACAACAGATAATTACCCAAAAGATTTACAATTTCTAACTTGTGTGCAAAAATGAATCTTTCGCAATGTCGACAGCCGAACACTTAAAGGGTTTTCAACATGCGATAGTTAATTCACATCTTTTTATTTTAAGTAGGTCGTCACGAGAAATGAAGATGCTTCATACGAAAAAACATTGATTTGATTTATGAATTTGATTCGAAGCAAATTCGAAATCAAGCTATTTTGGATAAAATATTAAAGTATACGTGCAAGGTTTGTTTCGACATAAACGCCAGTAAGAGCATTTGCCTCACAATTAAGAAAATTTATGTAAAGATGAACATGTGGTTGAGAATATTATTTAGTCACATTACCTTGAGGCCAGAGAGGATTGCCGCAGGGTCTGAGTGGGTCCGGGACGAGGAAGCCTGGCTTGTCGCACCGTAGCTCAGCTGATGCTGATAGTTGCAAAGAATCTTTTTGTGAGCACTGGCCTGGGCTCTGTAAGCCGACACTGATAACTTCATTTCTCCCGTTTCCCGGTAAAGGATCCCGAGGACGCCCTGTCGCCCCAAACGACACAAGCAACGAACATCCTCGTTCTTTCTTCTTCGTTATCCTTAAGCTCGTACTTAAGGCAGTTCCCGTGTGTGTTATCTTGTGGCTGACAATGAAGATCTTTTTTTCGCCTGTATTGACGTTTTAACTTTTATTGCACAATAATTGTTCCCTGTGCCTTCTTCCTAATTGGATCTTCGTTTCTCTATTAATTTTTTTTCTCAACTCAATGAAAAATTAGCTACAAAAAGAATCTTGCTAGATCTTTTTTTCTATCACCTTTCCACATATTTTGCTACGGAAGAACAGAACAAAAGCACACTCGCACTTTCGTTATATATCTTTGGGTCAACGTACGTTGGATGCGGCGACTTTTGGGAGATGCCTTCTCGAGAGGCTCTTATTTCTCGTTTTCTTTTGCCTTATCACCCTGGGATCCGAATACGAGGATAAAACGAAAGTGATGACAATTTCTTTCCGCAGTAGGAAAAAAAGAGTCATATCTTTTTACCTCTCTATTCTTCTGTATAACTCTTTCCAGGCTTGCTCACTCTTTCTACTTTTTTCTTTCTTTCGCCGGTTTCTGACAATGAAAACTTGCCCCTTTCCTCTTAATCCCTCTACTCTTCTTATTTCTCTATGTATATATGTGGGTTGGAGACAAATGCAGATGCGATGGAGACGACGCCGAACTTTCTCGGTGAACCCGAGCAAAAATCGACTAGCTCGCAATTTATTACATATATAAGTACGTCAGAGAGCTTTTTTTTATTACTTATGTTGAATATATCTACATTCATTCATTCGATTCGCCAGCTGGCGATATTCGTGGGTAGATGTACTTTCGGATGAGAACTTTTTCATTCTGTAGTACGTGTGTCTTCGTTTTTATACTCCTATTTTCTTTCTCCTCTTTTTTTCTTTTCGTACTTCTCGAGACTTCGGATGTGGACCTCGACAAAAGATAATATTTCCGTGACGAACAAGAGGAACGCTCCTCTTTCACATCCTCGGCGAAGTCTTTCGTAACGAAGTTTGCCACCGTTTCACACAAAAGATGCTGCAATCGAAACGTTTTGTTGGTTATTTTTTGCTTCACTCGAGGTTTTCGCTGAACTTGTTTAATCAATTTTCATTCGACTATTTATAGGTGCACCAATTTTTCGAATAGATTCCGACAGTTTGAAAAATTTTCTTGCAATAACTTGTGGAATCGAACTAATCGTTTAAAAAAACTTGTTTTTCTTTCGAACAAAATTATCCACTGTGGTTTTCTGTGTTTATAAGGTTACCAAAAGTTTTTTTTTTTTTCAAAACACACTGCATTCCCAATTATGATTTTTTTGTAAAGTCTCCAACGTTTGTTTTTCCTTTTTTTTTTCTAAAATCGTACTTTCTCTCGTTTTTTGAAATTCTTCTGAAGCTTCTTCGGATTTGTGACAATATTAATTTTAGTAACTTCTACAAAATCCGGAGAATATAAAGCTAAACCCAAAGACGTGTGCCCTCTGGCGTGGAATATTTTCGTTTCTTCCAAGTTCGTGGGAGCCGAAAGAGAAATAAATCTTCCGATGGTATCGTGTTCTTTAGAGGAAATGATACAGCAAAAAGGAAGAAGATCACTTCTCCTGTTTGTCCTTTCGTGTTCCGAGGCGGTTTTTCCGAGCTGCTACTTTCCCCTTGTCTCGATCTTTCTACCGGATCTTTACTTTAATTACCTTTCGAGTATATTTCTCTCTCTCTCTCTCTCTCTCTCTCTCTCTCTCTCTCTCTCTCTCTCTTTCTCTCTTTCTATTGTTATCTTCCCGTTTTTATTGCTGTCTCGAGTAAACGTCCGGAAATTAAGAAAGTACGCGAATTTCACGGACGATTTAGCTTTGTTCATCAATAGTAAGCTCAGTTACAGAGTTATTTTCTTAAATGATAATAAAATGAAAAAATTTCAGGGATCGATAATTTTTCTTCATATCGAAATGAACGAATCTCTGCGATACGTAACGAATTTTCGAACGGATATTTCAAAAAGTCTCTACCCGCATTATTCGTTTTTGTTTAATTAGGAAACAAGATATGGCGTCAAATAAATAAGTTAATTTGACTGTAGGGCAGTAGTATGCTCGTACGTTTCCGTGTAGATTTTTCTTATTCTTTCAGTCGTCCACAACACGTAATATGTTTTGGTATATTATTATATGTTTGTATTATTTACAAGCCGATTTTCCGGATTACCTTGTCTCCGTTCTTTCTCTACTTTGACGACACTCCGTTTTTTCACCTCCCACGTTATTCCGTCTCATGGCACTTGGGCCAATGCTCTGTCCTTGACTTTTCATCGACTTGTACGATGACGAATCATCGAACTTCGACCATCTGTTTCTCCAATATGTCACAAGAGTTCATTTCGAAATTTTATTTATCGAAAACACACCGTAAATGAAATCGAACAGATTTTGTTTTGTTTGTTTTTTTTTTTTCAATTCCCGTGGACTCACTTTGACATTAAATCACTTTACTTTCAATTATTAACACTTTTACGTGATTAAATTCGAACAAACGGGCACACTTAAAAGAAAATCGGCGAATCTAATAATCGTGCAACGATTCGTACTGTTTTCCGAGCACTGATGAACTTTTTTTTTTTTACAGAAATCTTCGCTTCGCGGTTCAACTAAAAAAATTATTTTCACTCCGATTCTTCTATTAGATCACTGTTAAACCTGGAAATAAATGAAAACGGTGTTACCTCTGAATTGCCGAATAAAATTAGCAATTATTTTTTTATCATTATAAAAATAAAAACTACCATTTGTTATCAGTATATGAATTTGAAAAAAAAAATCGTGAGTAATCTATCATGTAATTAATTAATCAATATCAACAACTAAGAATTTTTAAATTCTTTGCCCCAGAATAATTGTCGAAAAAGGTTTGTCCAAACAACACGATTTTATTTTCCGTCTATTTTCTTCGATATTTTAATGCAAAATTACGAGGAATGCCTTCGCAGTTTGGCCTTTCTTTCGTGGGCCAACCGGAAATTGCAATAACAGGAGAGACTCGAGTTTCCTTCAGCTACTAGCATGAAATTCACGCAGGACTAGAGGCGCAGAGACGCATACAGGTATATACCGATCGATGCTCGAGCAGCACAAGGGCGTAAATCCATGCCCGTAGACAAAAGACCTACCATTATGATTTCAATATATTTACGTACATAGCAGAATCGCTGAGGAGAGAAAGAACGTAGCTCGTATCAATTGATTTGTTGAATATATTGCGTTATGTTTTTTTGTACTATTTCAAATGCTATGAAAAATAAAGTTGACAGTTTTTTATGAGAAATAGCGCGTGGAGAAAATCGCATACTTTAAAATGTTTTGAAACTTTTACCTGTTCCTGCCACACCTAACGCGGAAACAACACAATTGGTATTTTCTTGCAGAAACGCTTGTTACGAAATTGCCTCATTTTCCGAAAGTGCTTTCGAACATTAAATTATCCGTTTTTCTATACAATTCCATACGAGAGCGTTCCGTACAATATTTAGGATTTAAAAAATTCACCGATGCTCCTTCGAACAAGTGTATTAAAAAATGTATAAAATAAAATTGAATTCAACCAATTTGATGTAGTACAAGAATTTATTCAGAGAAAAAATAGACCTAAAACCCTTTTGAGTTTAAAACATGCCGAAATTCCCTTGGCACAACTTTATTAATTGATCGATACCACATAAATCGTAATTATCGAAACTATTTTTCCGACCATATTAAAGAAGCCAAACTTCCAAATTCATTATGTCTCAATGTGCAAATGGTTATTTTAAAAAGCGAAATGAAGATCTGTTGTAAATTAAAACGTTCGTGTACAATGGGGAATTGAGGAGCTAATGAATAAGTAAAAAATTGAATTTTTTTAGTAATTGGAGGGTTCTCGTACGAGGACTACGTTAAATTGGAAACTATTAGCGTGCGGTATGAGCACTTGGAAATAGTGTGATGTGAAAGATGAAAATAACTTGTGTCGTTGGTCCGTCGGAGAGTGAATGTTCGGAGCGGTTCGCGCTTAACTGGATTACCAATGACCGTATACGCGGAGGGACACACGCGGTACATATCGAGACATCGACTGGCGACGACCACGAGGTCCGGCAGCTTCAACCACCGGACGACAAGCAGCACATCAACCCCTCACTTCCCTTCATCCTAGCTTTCAACCCCCGCGAGAGCGGGAGCCCCTATATTCCACCCACTATTTGTGCCTGTATGCTCGTTGCATGTCCGTTTCACCGGCAAGCTCCCCCCCATTTTTGAAGGGGTGGTTTCACGATGCTCTACATATCCTCCTGGTAACTGGATTAAATATTATCATAAACTCTCGGAGCGCGCGGTTTTCCCTTCCCCGACACCGTTACCAAACAAAAATCTACGTTCGAAGCATTTTTTTAGCGCAATGCCATCGACGCGTGAGGGCCAAAAACCTCTGTAGCCGCGAAATCGATAAAAAAAAACGCAATTGATGAACAGAACTAAAAACTATGGAACGAAAAATGGCTCTACGTGCTTAAACAGCAAGTTATTTGTGTGGCTGAAAAAAAACATGATTGTGAAAAAACGAAATTCCGTTTTTTCGATGCTATTGTACCTATTTTTTTGCCTCATCTTGCTGAAGTGGTTTTTTTCGCTTTACGAGATAAATGGAGATTATTGATAATAATTCCAAAGTTATGGACAGTCGTAACTCGGAGATTATTCTTCGGAGAGAAGGGCCACGGTTCTGGAAAAACAAGATAAGCTACTATTTCGTTTTCTTCGCGCATGAATATATATTTTTTTAATCCTCATTGAAAACATGATATTCCTTTGCAGCGAATAAACAATGTAATCAGCATTAAAATTAGGAGAATTATGTATAGCCCCAAAATACCCAAATCACTTTTCAAAGTAAAGAAAGGAAAAAAGTATTTTTTTTAATACGACAAGGTTCTTTGGAAATTGTAGCTCGAGAATTAAATATAGTTGATGAACAATTAATAGATTTATTTCATAATTCGTCCTCGCAAATGAAAGACAAAATTCGTTTCGTTAATCTCCTCAACCCTCTACCTCTAAGCCGGTAAAACAATTTAAAAATTCGTGCAAAAAAAGGAAATTGCGGTCAAGAGTTCCAATGTAAAAATAGGTCGGCCGAAATAGGGGAAATAACCTTCCTGAGAAAAACGTGGTTCGTGAAAAAAAAAAATATGCATTTGCATTTTTTTCTGCCCTTGACCCTCGGCTGTAAAACAATATTTGATAAAAATCACGACTTTTGAATGAGAAAAAGATGATAGATAAATTGGTCCCGCCAATTGCAATGATAAATCAACGAATGAACTGTGCAGACTTAATTTTTCATCGGCACGAATATGCAACGAAAAGCTCTGACTTTGAATGGTAGTCCGATGAAGTCTATGGATATTAAGTCAATCGCCCTTTTTTTATTGTTTCTTAAAGTTATTGATATAATCCCACGACTTTACGACCTTAAGGTTTAAAGAGACGAAAAAAGAAGAGAAAAAGACGAAGAAATAAAAAAAAGCGAGATCGTCTCCGATTACAAATTTCATTGGTGGGGAGTTGAAAGATAAAGAAGAGAGGGTCGCGAAGATTTTAGTTGGGAGAAGTGATTCTCTCACGAAGCTCTCGGTGTTTCCGCTGAGGTAGAGTTTTTACTCGAAGGGTTCGGTAACCAGACAAAGAGAGGGAAAGATACAGAAGGTCGCAGGGTGGGGAGAAGAGATAGGGAGTGAAGAAAGGAAGAGAAAGAAAAGCCAAGGCGTCTACTCGAGTAGAAAGCGCAAGCGAAGACGGATTCATCGAAATTCGGGACGAGAAGGATTTGCGAGAAGCTCTGCGAAGGATTGCGACTGGCTCTTCATATAAACCCTTCACCAAATTATACATTTATATAGCTATCTATATCGAGCGTTGCGTCCTTTCCTCTAGAAACTTCGGGTATAAACCCGTATTCCTATAGCATTCAATTGCCTCATCCGATTTGTTCAGCCAGAAAGAGCGATGCCTCGATGAAAAAAAAAAAGATAACAAAGATCCCGAGGCTCGTCGCACAACGAAAGACCGAAAGTCTCCGGGGACAAATGTCGTAAATTTGGGAAAATAATTCGCTTCAACTACGCCCACAATCGACACTTTCGGAAGGTAGCATCAGAAATCGTTTTATCATTTTTGGCAGGACGAGAGGTATGGAACACATCCATCATCCTTTCGCCAATGTACAAGGGTGAATCTGATAATCATAATGATAATCACTTTGAGCCTTTTATATAACACAAAAAAAATGTTGCGAAAGCCTAGCTTTGACGTATTAGAATATTTGAGAATTGATAACGTCCGAGAATTAAAATATGTTTAGTCTCGGACTGATCTTTAGAATTTGTGAATCCAGTTATCGATCATTCTCTCCAGATATAAACAAGGGAAAATGAGGAACGGTATGTAACGGATATTTTGAAGGAACAACCAACAGAGGTAGGGGAAGATTCTACTGTATCAAGATCGGTTTCTCTCCCGCCACACAGGCGGGAACATATTTATCACATGGGGATTCTTTGGCCAAACTAGTGAAATCCATACGGTGGAACTTTCGAAGGGCTCTCTGATGTTTCTTCTTCTCAAGATAGTTCCCTTAGACTGTCAGACTATGTGAGATTTTATGTGCATATACGCGCATGTCTCCTGATCTGAGACAACGAGATGATGAGGGGGGGAAACGAGAACTTTGTCAATAATGGAACACGACATCTCAAATTTCCGGATACTTATGGCAAATCCTATATAGTGATGAAAGTACAAAAGAAGAAAAGAAAGGTGGAATTTCAAGGAAAGAACGGGAACAAATATCCAGAATGCCCTGAGAAGAAGATAATAAAGAAAAATTCATAAATGGATTAAATTACTGTTGTTCCGTTCATTCATTTATGGAACAGATACATTGGCCAACATCGTAAAAATGACAGAATTACAGCATTCTAAATAATTTATCACAAATTTACAGGATATAAGAAACAGTATAAAAATCGTACATTTGTCGTGATAAAAAATGTGCACGTGAAATTAGAATTTAAAAAAAAAATATTGTTTCAACAAGACGTTCATTTTTTTAAAATAAATTGATCGAGTCAATTGAGCACAGAATTGATGATTTTCTCTATTATTTTCCAGACATGTAAACCTACTTTCATCAATTAGTAAACACTTTAGCTAACCAAAAAACGGCAAAGAAATTATTTCCGCAAAAAATACGGAGAGCAATAATTTTCCAAAAACTCCGATAGAATTGAAATTTATATTCGCCCGTAAGTAAAATCCTGTAAAGCGGTTGAGTAACACTGAATTTTATTATCCCTGCAGTGCAGTGAAGTGTTATTATTATGATTTTTAAAAATTTCATGCGAAATGGTCACTTGGAAACGAATGAAAAAAAAGAGAGAAAAATGGAAAAAAAATTGGGGCCATAGAGAAATTCTGAATTTTACGAGCGTAGGCCAAAGGACTAGGACGAGGGGAGTTTTCCAAAAGCCGCGCTATCAACACGCCCTAAAAGAGACGAGAAATATGGATGCTAAACAAGAGATATACATAAGAACGGAAAGAAGGAAGGGAATGTGGGGATGATTCTCGAAGAGCGACTCCAGTCAAGCAGCGCGCGACCGGCAACACACACACACACTCACACACACATGAATGTAGCTTGGCCTCGTTAACTGTCAATCGATATGCTTCATCAACTTCGCCAATTTGGATGAAGTCTGGCAGTGCTCTCTCACAAGCCTTCCATACAGAATTTGCGTGTATGAGTAGACTGCCCTCATGTGTGTATGTGTGCGAGTGTGTGTATCATACGGGTCTCCAGGTACTCAATAATTTGAACGCCGAAAGCAATCTTCGATCCTTAATCCAGCATAAGCCGAAAAAGCGAGAGAGGAAGAGACAGTGGCGTCAATGTTGTAATGACGATAATGAAGACAAAGAGGGAAGAAAATAGAATGGGATTGAACAAAAAAGAGAAAAAAGAGAGAGACAGAAAAATTTGTATTTCAATCACGGGGAAATGGCCTCACAATTTATATATTGGAGGATGAAAAAGAGTTTGTTTCGTTGAAACGGTATTTCGTTTGAAAGTGCTTCTGATTAATTTGTCATAATTTCTCAGTCGCTTACTATTTGTTCATACTTTTCAAATCATTTTCGTCCGCATGTTGATTCTGTTTTTTGTTCTGTGCAGATTTCATTTGTTTTTTTTTTTATATATATATATTGCTTTACAATTTATTAAAGTTTGGAGAGCGACTTAATTGTGCTCAAGATCTTCGAATTTAGCCTCCGACCGATTGTTTAAAACTGGTTTTTCCCAATGAGTTCCTTCTTCGTAATTTATGTCATTTATGCACCCAAATACTTGCGAGCGAATATTGATATCGTCGCAGTTAAGGTTGACCTATCGCAGCGGCTAGTCAGGAGGCACCCTATTATTTTGAAAACCGTGAATGAGCCATGTATGATAGTTTTAGATATTATTTGTATAGTATTAAAAAAGTATATGATTTTATAAATGTGTGCCATGATATTTATGGAATTTTTTTCATTACGAAGTTTTTCAATATGAATCTAATTTGACTCTCATTGTCTAATCGGCCATACTACTAATGTATTAAATATACTTATATATAATATAGGAGGTTATATTTTACCATGGATCGACACAATGTTCGACACACTCATGGACGAAACAAAGGACACTTCGTGTTGGCTAAAATACAGAAGTGGCATGTCCGGGATCAATTAACTCAATAACTCAATACCACTGTTCAATAAAAACAGCCTGATAGTGGGCATATTCGAATCGGTCCCGTTTTATTCGAGATTATATGCAGCGTTACTATATAGTCAAAGCGATGGTAGCAGTAGACACTGACATACTAAATAATTAGTCAACTAAAACGAAGATTTTTTTTATGATTCTTCGACAATCCTCATTTTTTATGGTTTGTAAATGATGCTTATGATTTTTTAAACATTTTAGAATTTTATTTGACAATATATCTAATTGAAAAAACTACAAATTCATGCTGCAAATCTCTGTCGAAGCGAGATTTGCATTAGCCATGTGTTAAATTTCTAAATTTTATCAATTGTTTATTGTTGTAACTCGTCGACGATGGTCCCTAAAATTTGGCAGGCATTTTCCTGTATACTTCAACAGTAAAATTTAAAAAAAATGGAATTTTTCCCCAATAATGAGGTTCGCGATAGGTCAACCTTAAGCAGAAATGAGACTACCAAACATTAAGGATTACGCTCGAAAGGGTTAATAACTTAAGGTTCTCCACCGAAATGTGACCTCACGGAAACTCACTGACGCTGAAAATAAATGTGAAGAGATTGAAGTGTCTCCCGAGGAACACGATAATGAGAAACGGAATTCGCTCAACGATAGGATTATTACTCGTATATCGCAGATGGTGCTCTCGAAACGCATATACGTATCTTGAAACTGGCTCGGCACAAGCTACAGTACGAACTTATCATCGAATTCTCGATGGATCAATAAAATTTACGATTGCATCGAGTATCATTTTGAATTTCATTTTCCACTATCGCACTTACTTTTTCATACGCATATACCGCGAAGTAATCGACCTCATATCGGTTTTGTTAGTCCAATCGTCCCCGAAACACCATAATCGTTGCATTGCTCTGAGTAATTGAAAAAAAGATGAAAAAATGCACTCATCTTAATTGATTATCACGATTGACAATCGACTTGTGATATTTGTAATTGAGTTTTTATGTAGAAAAAGGACATTTTTCAAAGCACTTCTGGAAATCTCGTTTTCAACAAAAGTATTATTCGTCAAGGTATAAATAGATAGAAATGTTACCAACACAACCAACGTCGCCATTCAACATCTGACAAAAAATCTGCAAGTCAAGCATTGGCTTAGTTTCAATTTACGGCAACAGCAAATCTCACCGCAAATCTCAAACGTAGAATTGTGGGAAATGCTCCAACGATCTTTGTCTGAATATTAAATTAGAATTGCAAAAAATGATGCCAGATGCTTTTTTCAACTTTTGGAAAGACTCACTTCGAAAATAGTATGTGATTTTATATTTCGGAAATTACCAGAAAAGGGCACAAACGTAATATAGAATGTTTTCTTTCTATCTCGACGATGCTGCTGAAAGCGAGAAAACATTCCCGAGCTTTCAAGTCTTGATGTGTTTCGAAGCAAATTAAATTTCAGGCTCCAAGTGTTCTTTTGATCAATTTGAATAATTTCTACACGATTTTGAAACTGATTTCAGAACGAGTATCTAAAGAAACAATATTTTAAACGTTAGTTTGACCTAAAGACATTTTTTCGATCTTTTTTTATCGTCTTTGAGAGTACTGCAAAAAACTGTTAACCAGAAACTGTTCCAGGCAAACCGGAAGAAAAAATCTTATCTCAATACTTGGCCGGGAGGCATCGTGAATAAAAAAAAAAAACAAAGCTAAGATGCATCGGGATGTCTCGATCAATTGAATCGGGTTCTCCCGAGAAATAAGTGTATTATCCAACCAGCTGGAGGACCAGATTTTTTCGAGAAACGACGATTCGTGCTTCTGTAAATTCACGGGACATTTTGCATCTGGACTTCTTGAATTTGCATCGTGTTGGTGTTCGTTGTCTGATCATTCCGAGTGGTTACTACAAAAATTGACAACGACAACGACAAAGACGATGTTAACCGAATCTAGGCTGGGATCTTGGGACAAAGATAGTTTTAGAAAAATAAGAAGAGACTATTTGCGACTTTCGGAGCTTGAGAATCCGGAACACTCTTCCGAACAGAGTTATCGTCATGAAGAATCGCTCATACAAAAGTAATAAAAGTCTCTTAACGAAATTATCTCCGAAATAAAAACCGGTGAAGCAGAACATAAAAATTTGAGGAAATAAATTAATTTGATCAACTTTATCCCCGTAGTCTCTTCCATTTATTTTTTCTCGATATGGCGAATGAATTTATCGAAGCTAAAGCATGACTCACGCACGAGCCACCACCCTAAAAGAGCTCAAAGAAAAAACCCTCGAAGAAAACAAACGAGAGATATCCAGAAAAAAGAGCGGAAACAAGAGACAAAAAAGGAGAGGGAAATAAAGACAAAGAGACAGACAATTGGCAAAGAATTTAAGGGTCGAACAACCCCTCGAACGTCACTTCGTATATCATTTCGTAGTGATCGGTGTTGACACTTCGATTTCTTTGAAACTGCTAGACAGAACTCCATATTTGTCTTTTTGCCCACGCTTTTTTTCTTCTTCTTTCTCGTGTCGTTTTTAGTGTTCGTGATATCATCACGAACCCACGTGAACCTCATGAATAATCCAAGAAATGAAATTTTAAAAAATCGAAGAAACGTACTGGAAAGGAACAAGTTCTTGCATAAAAATTCATTTTTATGCAAATTTTGATTAAACTAAAGCAAAGAACTGAGAAAAAGGAAAAGTTTGGTTGAAGTATAGTAATAACGATAACTTTGTTATCTATAAAAAATGTACTATAAACTCTTCTTAATTCTGTTAGATTAGAATAAAAAAATTATCTAGCATTTATCGCAAAATCGATAAAAAACAACCAAATAAGATACAATTTGTGTACAAGCATGCACTAAACTTTGAGAGCCATTTGAATCCCGTGAAACGACGTAGATGCAAGAGAAAAAATGAAAAGCCAATCGAACCCAATTAAACGATGTGACATCTCATCACAAGTCAATAATGATATCTATAATTGAATTCTGCCTACAAAATAGTGGAAATTCTACTAAAATCAGACACCCGTTTGTAACGATAATCCTTAAAAGTTCACATAACTGAATAATAAATATTTTTTCGAACATCGAAAAAATGTACTTGTCTCGATTCGCTACCGCAAATCTTAATACCTCAAAAGTAATGCACAGGATCATTGCTTCGCAGTCTAAACTAACAGAAATTAAACAACAGCGTTAAATAGTTGAATATTAAGAAAAAGTGTAGGAAAATAAATTAAAAGAAAGTAATCGAACTTGCAAGAATGTCAATCGAGCAAGATGACATGGTATCAAAAGAGTGCAATATCTTTGGGGTAAAAACTCTTTGGTTAGAAAGTTGTCCAGAGGTTAACAATCACTGATTCAGTTTGAACTTTAAATCGAGAGAGTTTCCAAGATTGTTCGATGTGTTTCATCATTTTGTTAACAAATTTGTTACATGCATAGATAAACGCTGTCATATATGAAAAAAAAACTTTTTATAAAATGTAAGCACCGTACATTTGGATAATACATTGATGCTTGAATTCGGTAAAAAAAAAAATTTAATTGGTAAACTGTACATGAAGAAGCGCGCGATCGAGTGGGCGAGTGATTATTCGCGTTTTGCCGGCGGGGCAAATTGGTTTCACGCACGTGTCACACGGGCCCCACGGAAAGTCACTAAACACCCGCACGGAGACAAGAACGGAGATGAGGGTAGTTCGGATCGGTGAAACCCTCCCTGTACTCGACTCGCATCGCGCCCACACGACCCCACTCTACCACACCCAAGGATTAGAAAACCAAAATCCTTCCACTATCGTCGTCCAACCGGTGTACCCGAACGCCGCCGCCGTCGCGACGCCGACGCCACCGACTATAACCGGCTGCGCAGACTCTTCTGGACCATCACGAGATATCTACCGTTCTCCCCCAACGATTCATTTCTCTCATCTCCTCATTCTTATTTTTTTTTTATTTTTTATATTCGACTCCATATAACTAACCAGTCATTTCCATCCCTTCAATCGTATCTCGACTATCGTTCCGATAGATCGTTCTTTCTATTTTCTCTTTTAATCTTAAACTCGAAAGAACTAGTTTTTTAAACATTTGCCGAAGAACCGGATTTCTTTCATACGAACGACTTGAGCGATCATTATTCTCTCGAGGGTTTTCTCTAAAAACTCGAATTCTCAAGTCTTTTATGGGTTTTATGTTTAAACTCATTTTTCAGCAAAATACAAGTTCCACGATCGAAATAAGTGGTATATAACGATTTTGGAAGCCATAGGAAAAATTCCTTTCGCAGCATCTTTCAGTAAAAATTAACTTTCAATGTATTAATCTCACTATAATATCCTTCGAATAGTACCGATAACATAACAAACTGATTCCACTTTGACTATTTTCGTAATAACGATAAACTTGAAGAAAAATCATTCCCAAAGTGCATAACCCGAAAAAGAGGTTCATTCATTCAACTCAACTTCACTTTCTCATCGAAAATCATTTCCCGTGCGATAACTCGACATAACAATCCTGCTTCCCGGATCATTTGGGTCTATTGTCCGTCTTATCGATGAAAACTTCAAAGTAACAAGAAATTCCATGTATATGGGATAACGTTATGATCCTCGATGGGAAAAGTTTAATTAGGATGTATCTAAACGCTGCCACTTCCTATAAGCAGTTTTTTTCTTTCTTACAGTACATATTCCATGAACTTTGCTCGTTGTGTAACCCTAAAAGAAAAGGGAAATCGAATGCCCACTGCAAGTCGATAAGAACTTTTCGGTCTGGGTCCTTGGGTGGATTAGAGAGAACGTGATGATTTCAAACTTGAAAGGTTCTTTGCTATTTTTATATATATCTAATTCCGTCATTGAGTATGCAAGACTTCGCCTCTAATATACGTGACTAACGTTCCATTTTCTACGTTCCCTTCCCTGCCGCTTCTTCCCATCTGATATTTGTCTCTACCTATATGTTCCTTCGTAAAGCACAAACGCAATTGCGAACGTCACGTTCGATGCAATTACGCTTCGCTAAGCCCGCGGCTGTGAAAGTGTGAATGGGAAAAAAAAATAGACAAAAACTTGGCTTAGAGCTGCACAGCAATGTTTGCCAAACGTAATCACTGTCCAAATGAAACTAATCGATCAAACACGGAGAAGTGGGCTTTAAATATTTTTACTTATGATTGTCATTTACGGCCAAGAAACATTTGGAAAATTTTTTGAAAGGAATCGCTGAAGCTTTTCTTGTTTTATTTTCTACCGCTGAACGATTGTGAGTCCAGATATATAGAAATATACCGAGAAAAACGCACAATGGATAAAAAAAAAACTAATAGTGCAACGTTTCACCACGAGAAAAGAAGAAACGTTTGGAAAGAAACATTGACGGATACACTTTTTTCCATGTTACAAGAGTATAGAAAACTTCGGGTCATCTTCGTCCACGAAGGAACGCTTGAGAAGGCTTATCAGTGTCAGACATAGAAATATATTTATGACAAGAAAATATGGTCGGCCATCTGTCGACCGTGGTAAACTTCGCAGACTTTGATGATAAAGAGTTTCGACTGTTTTTCTTATCAGAGTTCCGGACCTTCCTTTGCATTTCGATCCCACTTCTCACAACTTGCTTATTCCATAAATCAGATCATGGCTTTCTCAGGCCATATTCATTTTCTAAGTGCTACAGAAAAAATTTCAACTGAATTTTAATGAAGAAATGATATTTTTTTTAATTTGTAAAATTATGCAAAAATACGGTGAAAATACTGTTAATGAACGATGCAAATAATAGTTCTCTGTTAGGCTGTTCCCCAAATAATTCGACTGTACACAGATTTTCATGTAACAAATTTTTTCAATCAGTATTTAGCATTTATTTAATAAAACTTTTCTTTATGTCGTTGCAAATAAAGTATTGGAGAAGAATCAATCAAAACATAATTAAAAATAAATTTAAAAAATCCGTTATAATGTCCATACTGTAATTAGAACATCTCTCAAATCAAATAATCTTTAGTTAACGCCAATCATTCGAAACGGCAGTTCAACAACTCTACTCTTTATTTCTCTATTCCAAAATAACTATTTTCCCTTAACATTTCTACTCTTAACCTTCATACGGTCTTCGGGTCAATGTTGACTCAACTGTCAAGAAAAAGTTATTTATTTTCCAAAATAAGTAAATAATGTCTTTCATATTTTATAACTTTTCGTGATTTGTCCGTACATACGTATTCGTATGATTATTTGGAAGATTGATATAAAAACTTTTTTCGTATAAATTTTTTTACTCTTTAGGTCTTCGGGTCATATTTGACCCAACATAATAAAAAAAAAAAACAATTTTCTGCGCGTGAGTTTGCACGTGTGCAAGTATTCATGTCCGTGTGTGTGTGTGTGTGTGTGTTTTCGGAAAATTATTTTCCGGAAACTATCTTTGACGCAATTATGTTTCGAAGGACTTTCCACAGAGCGCGCGTCTCACGCGAAAACTATTGGTTACACTTGAATGGTGTGCAAAGTCAGAATCCACCTGGACGAAGTCGCCAGAAAAAATTATTAATATACTAAATAATCATACAGTTTTTATTTGTAAGGGTTTGATATACACAAAAAAATTACTACAAATTTTTTTTACGTTCCATTCGTAAATATTTTGACTAAGAAAACGCTCATTTACTGCATCGGGTCAAATTTGACCCAAATACCATTAACGTTAGTAGTTTCGTGGAAAGTACGAAGGTTAAACATACCACTATTCTATAATTGGAATATTGGAGTAGGCATATATTTTTGGAGTAAGATGTGCTACATCACTACTCCGAAATATGCCCACCCCAGGATATTACTATTTTGTAATAGTAATATTAGACTGATGTCACCAACAGCGACAGGTGCGCGTCAATATGTAGCTTCGATGATCTCCCAAGTTAAGCAGCCTTAGGCGAGGTCAGTAGTTGGTTAGGTGACCGCTAGCCATGCGCCGGTTCGCGCATCGATTGTTAAGGAGTTTCAGTATAATTCTATTGTTTTCAAGGAAAGCACCAACTTCACATAGCAATGTTTCGTCAAAAACAAATAAAAAAATCTTGTTCGTTCGGTCGATGGGGGGAAAACTCACCGTTTTCGTTGATGAATAAGTGAATAATTAATAAATCATGTAGACGAATTATTTAATTTTTGGACACCGGAATTGCAATAGTATACTTAGTAGTTTGGCAGTTTTCCAATTAGTTTTTAACATTTTTTCACAGTATTCCATTCGTAAAACTGTCGTTCACCAGTGACCGTAGGCATCTCACCATGTTAAAATGTGTTTGTTTGATATTTAATTTTAGAAAAACGGTGTAGACGATCGATTTAAAATTTGGACAGCACATCCAGTATATGTCAAAGAATATACTGTGTAAATTTGAAGTAAATGGTAACATTTTGCTACTTGTCCCGAAACTCCTTAAGTGAGAGGCAATTTTCCTGAGTTTCTGATGGTGCTAACCAACTGAAACTCAGTAAAAATACGATCGACTGGATCAGCCGTGTTTTCCAGTTTCCCTTGGCCCTGTGGATATGGGCAGGACTCTTGGGACGTCTCACAGGAAGATAGAAAGTAGTGAAGTGCGGTTAAAGTGATAGGATAGGCTCGTAAAAATCCACAAGGGTAGACGCAGGAACATTAACCCTTAAAGTGCACATATGCCTCAAAAAATGGTCCAAAAATCACGTGGCATTTCTTGACGATATCAAGTGCAACTTAGCCCTCAGCGTACATATCGGGTATGGCACACCCAGATGAAAATTTCATTGGTCTGGCAACTATAAACTGCGATGGGGGTGAGGGTTAGTAGTAGGGGGTCAGAAAGTTTATGCCTTGGACTACAAATCTATGACATTGCAGCGCTCAAGCGACGAATTGTGAAATAACAGTGTGCGTTGTAAGATTTTCTTTGGGCATGACATGCCCGGTGAGTGTGTGGAAGGTGGCTAAAGTCTGTTGGGCAACAAAATATTTTTTTCTACATGCGGATTATTTTACAGTATTTTGTACCTAAAAGTGAAAAGGTAAAAAAAAGGGTATGGTGTCAGTGAATCAATTATTTTAATTACAGAATAAATAAAAAGTAACCCACAGTGTTATTCGTGGTATTGTGAGATTTTGAGGGTTTGTGTGTTATTAGAACTATTGCAAGTACGGCTTTATGAAAGTATCGTAAGACCATTTAAAAAATCAGTTTTTTCAGAATTTTTCGTTAAATAAAGTATGTTTTTCACAATACAAATCTGGTTTTTACTTTTAGAAAAACGACCGAACTTCACTTCTTCAAAAAATATACTTATTGAAGGATCTCTTTATGAACATATTTTTTCCTTAAAATATAACGATCACCATTACAATGGTGAAAATTAAACCTTTTTAACTATCTTTTTCACTGAGCAGTTATTTTTCGGAAAAAAAAACCATTTTCCCAAAAAGTTTATTTGGTTTTTCATCAATGTGTAAAAAATTATTGATTTTTTGCAATAGTGTTTAGTACAACCGTTTTTAGCATAGTACGAGGATGTGATTTAAAAAAAAAAAGAAATTTCATAGGGCGATTAGAACTAGCGATACAAGCGAGTAAATATCGTCTGGGTACCGCATACCCAGTATGTTACGCAATGGAAATCTGCGATGGATGATACACTGAGGGTTAGATACCTAAACCAGTCCAGTGAAATCAGTGATATGCGACACGAGAATAAATGTAGTCTGCACTCTGAGGTTTAAAAATAAAAAATAAAAATATTAGACTCGAGCCGATCTCCCAGAACTATCCCTAATATCCCTTCCTCCCTGGGCAAGAATGTATAACCCGTCAGCAGTTGTGCTACTTACACTTTAAATATTGATCGCACGATAACAGATTTTCTTACATGTTTAGTTTCAAGTGCTTAATTTGATAAATAGGAACTTTAAAATAATTTCGCCACAATTAAACATTTTTATTTCTTAAAAACCATAAATCCAACGATAACTGACACTATAAAAAAATCAAAAAAATCTTTTTTGATTTTTCTCTCATACAGAATAATTGATTTGGTGAAGATAGAAAAAATTTCTAATGATTATGCCAATTGAAAGTATCTCGCCACCGTGAGTGTGAGAGAGATAACTGCAAATTTCGAAAGTGAAATTCTTCGACACGGTTTGACTGATTACAAAAAGGCCTTGTCAGCGGATTTTTGCCATCGTCCCGCGTCCGCTGACAGAGCTTTTTTGTATTCGGTCAAACCGTGTCGAAGAATTTGAATTTCGAAAATTCGAGGTGAGGTTAGGTGACTGATCCATCTTCTTAAGGCTAGGAGTCATACCGACTGAGCCGCCATGAGTGCGAGAGAGATAGCTGCAAATTTCGAAAGTGAAATTCTTCGACACGGTTTGACCATTTACAAAAAGGCCCTGTCAGTCCATTTTTGCCATGGTCCTGCGTGGGCTGACAGAACTTTTTTGTAATCGGTCAAACCGTATCGAAGAATTTCAACTTCGAAAATTCGAGGTGAGGTTAGGTGACTGACCCATCCCCTTAAGGTAGTACTGTCGGTTTTAGAATTACCGTTCAGAATTTAATCAAATTTGGTACAGCAATAGATTCTGATAAGAAAAAGATCCACTTAAATTTTCAAGAGGCTACAGAGAACCAGAAAAAAGATATTGGTATTGGTAATTTCATACAGTTAACATTGAGTCTTATGAGAAATCACAGTTTTCATTGTATTTTACAAAAAGTACCGTTCAGATTTCAATAAAAAAGGGTAGAATAAGAGAAAATATTATAAGGAACATTTGAAATCCTTAAAAATACAGGTTGAGAGCATGTGATAGTAGTAATTAGCAAATAAATATCCCAAATGTACGTTTATATCGTAGTTCAGTATAGACGTGGCAACGTCGCGAAGAGGTTACAACGAACTTGCCACTAGTTCCCTTCAATTTTTTTGCCACTTCAATGTGTTGCAATCTCTTCCGGTACATTTTTTCTGTTACTCTGCGACCCTTCCAGTGGTAGATCTTTTTTTCTTCTCGTGGTTTTGACATTTGAAAGATGTTTTATTTCGAGTTGACACACAGAACCGAATAATGATGCGCCCGTTACCTGTCAGTCTTCACGCATTGCTTTTGCACACCTCTCGAACGAACCAGACCATTTCTGTCTCTCTCACTCTATCGCGACGTTGCCTATTCTAAATACTACGTAAGTCAAACATGACGGTGTATACATTTGGCTCTTGCAGTATCGACAGTTCTACCTTAATGTAAGTGTGAGAAAAAGTCTCATAACCTTACCGTTGATGGGTGAAGGATACTGTAAAGGGTGTAAAGTATTATCAAAGTGATGATATTTTGAAGTATTAGGCATGTTTCGGAGCATGAATGTTTTGGAGCATACCTTACGATTAGTAGAGGTATTCAACTCTAAATAGACACACTGGGGTCACGTGTGACCCCAGTGTGTCTATTTAGGATGAAGACTACAACTTCCAAATCAATAAGCTTTTCAAAAATACGTTCGTCAGAGTCTATTCTTCCCATTTATATCAAAACAATATTGATTTAGTGCATGTTTATCGCTGATAAGGTAGTTAAATCTCATTTAGATGGAACTTCGAAAATACACTAATATGTTCCGTAAAGATTACGATGAAAGATCACACAGAAGTGGAGATGTTACGATAAAGAAAAATGATTGTAGATTAGAGATATTTGAGCCAAGTTGTTTTGGAGTTGAGTCGTTGTACTGACATCAAAAGACCGAAGCGCTCCGATTGGCCCCTTCACTGATAGGCCCGCCATATGGCGGGCTGTCCAAAAAATAGATTTCTAATCATACAAAATTGAATACCAATGGTATTCCCGGGTTTATAACATCACTAATTAAGATTCTGACAAAAAAAGAAGAAAAAAAATTGTGGGCATTAAATTTCGCATGATTTTTGCTATTATTGACTAAGTGATAAATTACGATATTTCGTACATATTCATTTATTTCCTTCGACATTATTAGTTCGTAATTTTTTAACAATCCGAAGTGTGCCACAAAGAGCCTGCACGGTAGGATTTTACACATCGTTTTTTTGTTTAATTTTTTGTTTTTTTAATGATTTTTTATTATTTTTTAAATTTTTTATATTTTTTTGGTTAAACTTTCTTTTTCAAGTTTAAGCCGATAAAAACTGTTGAAACTGAGGAAAGAATCATCTCTCTCCCTTTATTGATTGCTTAGACAATTAATTTTGATATTCTTTTTACCCTTTCAAGGTAGCCTACCCCCTTAATGAAAAAAAAATATATTTCCATATTTTTTGTTCTTCAGGAGTATTATATTTAGGAGTGCGAATATCTTTTACGAATTTTTAAATTTTTATTTGCGATTTTTTTGTCTACCAGAAATGTCCACCTCACTCTCAAACCATCTACCTGTGAAAGGGTTAAACAACCTCGACCAATTCAATAAACCATTCAATTAACAAGGTGCTCAAAAGTTCAAAACGCCAAAAGAAATTTGTATGAAATCCACGAAGCTCAGGGTGGCAAAAGTGGCGAATCAAATATTTATTTAATTACATTGAGTATTTGCTTAATCGATTTCGAGGACTGATCAAATCTGTTATATATTTGCTTAATTCGATAGAGACTCTCAGCTGGGTCAATTAAACATTTAATTTGCTAGCCGGTACCTCAACCACGGGTGTTTAATTGATTCTGCAAATGTTATTTCATTTATTAAAGCAAGAAAACGATTACGAGGCTGCCCTCTTCCCTTCTTCTTCTCCTCTAATTTCTTACTATTATAAACTTTCAGATGTTTATTAATAATTGTCACCGAAATTCGACATTGAAAATTATACTCTTTGGAAAATATTCGCGCAATGTGAATCCTTGCATGTGCTTTCCACTATTTCCATTGTGGCGCAACGCTTAATCTCGAATTATCTACGTGACAAGACTACACCTGTGACTGCCGCAGAATCCCTGTGGCAAATGTGAGCGCGTCAGCACGAAAATTTGTACGTGCAACCTTTGGAACACTGAGAGATTGCATAGACGATTGAATATATCTATTTTCAACGATATACACATATACGACGAAAAATCGTAGCGACTCAGCATTAAGAGTGAAGCAAGTTACGCCTTTTTATTCCATTTTCAGTCAAGAAATATTGTGAAGGACCCTATTGCCTGTCATACTACTGTACGCTGTCCACAAGCTCTAACATGCGAGATTAACTCGCGGATGAAAAAGTCGACTCGAAAAAAAGAAGAATGAAATTGCCAGACTCGATTATCGACTGAAATATCCATCAAACTACGAAGTTTAAATTCGTTAATCCCTTCGATTCCAATCTCGTCGAATTAATTGTTCACTTTTTCCGTAAGCTTCGTAAGTTTATCGGAAGTTTGAGCGGTAAAAAACATGTATATATCATTTGGAAATTAGATTAAAAAAGAACAACAGAAAAGAAAAAATCAACTGATAATTGTAGAAAAATATATTAAGTCTGTTCTCGTATGAAATGCAGTTTTGGAAATAATAAAAAATATAATAGAAGCAAAAGGATTGAAGTAAAAGGCTAGGATGTGCGGTCTTTGAATTTTTACTTCTGTTTCTTTACACAAATGGACCTACGAAATTGTTTGCAAACAGGCTTGTCCCATCGCGAGTGCAGAAACATTTATTTACATCTATATATGTACGCAACTTTTGCTCCCTTAAATTTGTACGAAAATACCGGCTCCGAGTTTTCCAACAGCGGAAAATACCGGACGGAAAGTCTCTCACAGGGCATGAAAAAATATATGGTACAGCTTTCGTACCAGGTGAAAAGTTTTCCCGGCTTTACGAACGCAAAAAAATTACGCGAAACCAATGTTCACATTTGTGCTGGTACTTTTTTCGATAAAAGTTGGGACAATGGAGTATTATGTAAATTATATAAAGTACAGTATATTTGGAATGCTAATGTACTTCTTTTTTTTGGATTCCATTATGAAAAATATATGAGGAAGATAAAGACGTAACTATACGATAAATTTAATATTCGCGCATCCGGCATAAGCAAGATGGAAAAAGTTCATTCGTTTATGAACCGAAAACACGAAATTTCAATTTGTATGTGAAAAAATGAATGATTTTTGCGGAATGTACGTTAAAAAAGTATTTTCCTAGAAACAAAAGTTTTCATCAAGGCACTATGACCTACGACATTTTCGTCATTTTTAAAGCTTCAGCATTTTTGTTTACCATTTTCTTTTGTAAACAGAGAATGCTTTCGGAACAATAGCGCAAATAAAACACGGCGAATATTATAAAGAAGAAAACATGGATATTAAACTTGAAAAAAAAGTTTTTAAACCTATAATGATGTTTTCTTCTCTCTTTGTATTCTTTTGTTCTTGGCCGGCCTATGCAATTAAATTTCATAGTAAACAAGCGGGAAAAACTTTTCGCGTCAAGTCCGTACAAAGGCGCCGAGTGTACTGTATTCCCTAATGGGAGCCGCAAGCGAGATGCGCGAGGAGTGCGCAAACAATAAGCAAGGAGCAAGATGCGCGCGCAGATTAAATGGCTTCCAGACTCGTGTATTGCGCTGACGCTGGTGGTCGAAAATCGCGCGTCTCACGGTTATAAATTGACGAGAAGGAGAAAAAAAGAGTGTCTCCGAATAAACGACATAGGGATTATTTATCACGTTGCTTTCCGTAAATTTGTAACTGTAAATAAATTTTGTTTCCGAAGAGTAATTGTTTTTGGTCGATGCGTCGCGATATTTACGTAGATAAAAGAAAAAAAAACGTTTTCGCGTTCTCTTCGAGTCTGGCCGTGAGGTGTAAATTTTTCATACAACTCGGCCAAGACGAAGTTCAAAATGCCACTGGTGAGTTTTTTTTATTTATTGTCAATTCTTCTCTATTATCGCGCGCTGTCATCGACACTATTTCAATAATATGTCCTCGAATCTCCACGATTTTCTTCTAATGTTAAGGAACCGCCTACGTGATCTCTCAAGCTCCCGAAGTTTCTTGCGCTCGTCATAAATGATGGAAAAATATTTTTCCAGCTGGTGATGCACCGAGATTTTTTTTATCAGTCAATTTTAAAAGTCCCCGGATGAGTTGAAACTTATTTATTTATTTTTTTGGTTATAGATCGAATATTTGCGAAATATTTCCCGACAAAGAACGCACTTTTTCCGGCTATTTTCCAGCAGTTAGTTTAATTTTAAAATATCATGTAGTTCGATCTGTTTTCAATATTTTCTGTATGTAAAAAAAATACGTAGAAATTTTTCTATCGATTTATCATCGAACATTCGACTACGCTAGAAATTTTTTTTGGTTATGAATCTTATATTCGCCCAAATCTTCCCTAATAATGCAATTTTTAGGGATTACTTTCAGTAGTTCCTGTCACTTTACAGATAAAAAGTAGTAGATTCTCTCTAATGTTCTGCTGTAAAAGGATAAATACACCGAGATATTTTGTAGTTAATAATAGAAAACTCATAACGAACTGGACCTTATTTTTTTATTTTTGGCTACGGAGCGAATACATTCGTGTGAATTTACCAACGAACAGTTTTTGGAAATATTTTTACGTATTTTACATAATTCAAGAAGTGGACATTTTTGCCTTTTGTTTGTGATATTTTTTTTTTTTTTTTAACTGAAGGTAAAATTGAAATAATTGTAATTTTGCAGGGTAATCATGTTGCTCTTACGCCTCTGGAGGACATGTCAAGTGGTCGGGGACAAGCGGGTGGTGGACCTCCACAAAATTGTCTGAAAGTCTTTATTCAACGAGACTATAGCCAGGGCACTATGGTTAAATTCCAAAATCGCTTTCCGACTGAACTTGCCGATAGAGTGAGTGAACAAAAAACAGTTGTAATATATCAATTACATTATATTATTATTGTTACGGCATTGAACTTTCGAATGGAAATGAAAGGAAATTGAGGAAAATTAAGAAAAGAAAAGGAATTTTTTTGTTTTTTTCAAAATGTTTGTGATTTCAATTATAAAAAAATGAATTGAAAAAAAAAATGAATTATAATCTCTCAATCTCTTATTTTTATTTGTGCAAACAAATTTTGACTAAAATCACTTCAGAGCTGTTGTGAAAAAATGTTGAGCATCGTAAAAACAATTGTTCAAACTGGATTAAATTAAGTGAATTGAGGTTAAGGATGTCTTTACAACGTGCAATCAACTTGAGCTCAGAATTTCTCATTAAAAATACTGTTGATGTAGAAAAATTGGCTATCGATGAACTTACCAAAAAAAATTGATGAGCCTTCTCATTCTCAAAATTCTGATAATTCAGAATAGGTAATCTAATTCTGAATTATCAGAATTTTTGTTCCAAGAAATTGTTTGCACTGCACTAGAACGATTGCTCAAATTCCAAAATGAACTCTCTTCGAAATTTTCTTTCAATTGCAACGGCTGATAAATCCTTAAACAGGAATCCAAAGGAGAAGTCTTTCCTGAGTTTTAGTCTATCGAAAATCTCATTTTTGTTTCTTTGGGGCTTGTTTCCAATTCCATTTTGGCAAAACTATCTGAATCGTTCGTTTTATCTCTTTCGAGCTCTCGTTGTTTCCTTCCTCGCACATTCCTTGCTCATAGAAAATTCATAGAGAACTAGAAAAGTAAAAAATGATGATATTTTACTTTCACAGTTGGATATCGAATCCTTTGAATACACAATCAACCAGTTGAATAACTATTTTGCGGAGGCAGAAAGAGCGAGTTGTTCAACGTACTGTGAAGGCTGCCTGGCTTGTCTGACCGGTTATCTTATTTACATATGCACCGAAACACATTACGAAAAGTGTTTGCGCAAAGTGGCAAAATTTGTTTGCGAACAAAACGACAGAGTTTACAGGCCTCGGGGTTTGTTGCTTACGGATCCAACGACGAGGGGTCTTAGACTAATAGAGATCTCGGTACTGGACAGGCCACCGTCGTGACTGCATGTCAGCCGATCAACGGAATTCTTCATGTGACCCGCCCACAAAGGCGTTTATGCCGGAAAAACAACGTCGTACTCGCTCTCAACGTATCTTCGAGCTAGTAACCTCGAATCTCGCGTCAATGAAAATGCTCAAACCTGCTCGAGCTGACCTGACGTGAAAGAACAAAAAAATAAACCAGAAAAAAACAGAAACCAACAATCACGAACGAGAAACCATCGGAGACTGCGAGCTATTTTCATATTTATTTATATATACGTATCTCCATACCTTCTTGTATGAATATGTACATATAAATATTTATCACGTGAAAAACCTTGCCGAGTATGAAGGAAAAACAAGAAACTAATGAAACATTGTTTCGACGGGGTTTCGTCATGCCAAAAATTGCAGTAGTGTCGTTTAAAGTCTTTTCAAAATTATCGCATTGACTACTACTCACAAATCTTGAAAGTTGGCAGCAAAATGTTTCATTTTTATAATTAATCCGGAAAAAAGAAATCTTCGCGATAATTCCAAAAAAGAAATGTCACTTTGAGTGAAAAAAAAATCTTCGAAAGAATACGTCGAAAAATTCGCCACGAAAATGCTATTTCACATTTTTCTTGTTCGTTGCAAGGAAATGTATTTCCACGTCCAATTTTTCTACTTCAGGTTCTGAATATTTTTCAACACGATCGATAGAGCCGTCGAAAGCTCGTACGGAATTTTCGATGGAGTTTTTTGCGACTTTGAGATAATAATATGTAAATACAAATTGGCTGCAGATTCATTTACATTTTGAAGAAACGTGAGCGAACTGTTTTTTTCTTTCTTTTATGTATATACATTGTTACGTTCCACTGAAAGTGGATCTTGTTATTAATATCGTGAAAGATTATTACGACACTACACAATTTGGCTATTTGAGATTATTCTCTACGACTATTCCACGATTAAAAACTACACTGCTGTGAATAGAAATTGAAACACCAATAAAAATCTTGAACGTTGATGATGCGATTTTTATTCGCAGCAGTTTATAATTAGAGATGAGCGACTTCGTTTTATTGAAAAATAAAAACTTTGTTTATCTTTTTGCTGATATTTAGTTGTTAATTGATCTACAAAATGAATCTGTGATATTTGTCAATTTCGAGAGAGTTGCTGCAACGTTTCAGTCAAAAATGAAAGAAAAACATACTTTTGCACCGTAAAACGAAACGAAGAAATGCAAATATCTCAGATTATTATTATAAATAATTGATTATTAACGAGAGATAAGAAACGTAAACAAAGATTTTCGTTTTTGCATTACTCGGATTGGCTCATCTTTGATTGGAGTACATGAAACATGAGGATACAAAAAAAACGGTCACAACTTTTTCTTGGAACAGTCTTATATTTTTCGATTATTCGCTATCGATATTTTATCGTAAATAGATAATTTAATCTATAGATAAACAACATACAAACGGAAACCATGCATTTACTTAACGTTGAATGTTTTTAGGAGATTTCAATCTCAGAGAATCTGCCTGGTAAAATAATTTGAAAAATTCTTATAACAAGATTACTTTTTTATTTCGATATTTTCGATAGTTTTGTAACGCCGAGTGGGAAAAAAAATTGTTGGATTGACTAAATGCACCGACGAAAAAACGTATTTTTAATGAGAACCAAATTTTTGCTTTCTTCGACTCGTCCTTTCGAGGGATTGTACGATTCAATGATTTTTCTCATGCGTACAATTTTCAGATTACTTTTTAAACATGATATAACTTTGATGTCTCTGTTCTTGCGTCCTCTCGCATTTTGTTGTCGTTCTTGATAACCGATTCAAGATTTTGGCTAAAAGTCCTCGATATATTGAATCATGAATTGACATTGAGTTATAACGAACCGTAATTACGGTTATTCGGTTTAGTGGACCAAAATAAGTTCGTAAAAACCATGAAAAATGTTTGTACGACGGATAAAATTGTTCTGAAATTTGTACCCGCGGATTTAGTCTATCAAATGAATTTTTTCGCACTCCGATATATTCAGTTTTACCAGGTCTCTGTCTTTCTTTATGAAAAGAGAGAGAGAGAGTGAGAGTGACGAAACGAGAGAAACTTTCAAGCTTCATCGTTAGGGCGCTCGATAATTCCGATAATTCTTCCGTACTCCCATTATCCCGTACATCTTCCCGCTGTTTATCTTATTTTGATGAACAGCTAATCGATCTCACATAAAAACTAATGGAAAAACAATTAACTTCGATTTTTTTACGGGTTTTGAACAAAGCAGAACGGGTATTTTTGTTTTTCCGGTGAAAAAATATAAGAAAATATATCTCGTCGACGAAAAATTCATTGATTGGTTGTTTCGAAATAAGTCCTACGTTTAATTGGCTGCATGAAAGAAAACTGAGTGAATAAAATAACGAATTGGATCAGTGAAGATTGAATAATTGAAAAAAGAGTTATAAAAATGTATTAAATTGGTTAAGAACAAATCGACTTAATGGAAATTTGATTTAAGTGGCTAAGAATCAATCGACTGAACGAACAATGTATTAAAATCCTCATTAAAAGATAAATTCGAGGATGAAATTGTTAAATTAAATAATAACGATTGATACCGTTTTTTGCTAAATTTTCTATACTTGGCTGGCCCTAAAATTCATAACAAAAATTAATCGCCAAAAATATTCATCTCGGCGAAGAATTCGTATTGGATTCGCGATTAAACAAAATTGTGTCTAATCGCGACCAGAATTTTCATAAGCGCGAAAATCCCGATCACGGCATATAACACTAAATTTAGTCAAAAAAAAAAACACTCAGTGATAAGAAAACGAACGAACGTGGGGTTCAGTTTGAAAAAAAAACGGTTAAATGACTTTTACAATTTTTTTGTTGTTTCTTTTTTAGTGATTACAGTTGCAATAACATCCGATAAGTCTGATTATGAAACAATTCATACATGCGATATTATACATAATATATGTACATGCAATGGCGTATATATCGGAAAAAAATGACTGTACAAAGTTATATATACGTATGCATATATATATACACGTGCGTGTGTATATGTGCATGTATCAATTCATATTTGATATGTAATTAAAGCAAATGAAAACTTAAATGAAAAGAAAAACCGTCACTAATGAATAAAAAGAATCAAAATCGCGAAAAAACTACTCTGTTTATTTTCTTTTCGAAAGAATAAGGAAAACTATTCTAGAAAATATTGCTGTCGAACTTCCGTCGAGTCTCTATTATTTCTTGTCCGCAATGTTGTTTTTTCTGTTGATTTCTCGCCTTTCCGGAGAACAAAAGCTGTGACTAATTACAACACGACGAGACCACTCGTCACGTTTTTTTCAACTCCTCAGATTTTCATTCGTACCAAAAACAAAACAGTTTAAGATTAGAGAAAAAAAGGAACGAACAAACACATTGGAAATACTTGAAAGTGTATCGATATTGTCGCACGAATATCTCGGACATTGACATATATTTCGCATAAATAAGAATCCGATAAATGGACAAAAACGAAAGCGAGAGAGAGGGAGGAACAACAAATTCGCATTCCAGTTTTGAGGCTAAGCGAATTAAAAGAAAAAACTATTTGAAAATAGTGAAATTTAATGAGAACGATAAAAAGACGAAAATTCTCAATTGCAACTTCGTTCGAAGACTTTGTCACGTATAACGAAATGGGAATCTCTCGTTACGTTGAGAAACTAATTATTCTTCGTTTCTGTGTAAAATTTACACGTTATTGATCGATACTAACTTGCTTAATTTTGTAAAAAATCACCAATGTATCATATTTATTTGTATTAATTGCTATGATCAATTAATCATTTTATTTTATTGTTTATATTTTTTTTAATCATAGGGATGACTGTTACTAATTTTTTTATATATCTTTTTACCATTATTATTTCAAGTTATTTTAATCAAACTGTCACAAAAATCATTATTCGAAATATCGATAGAATAATTTGCAGTTGCTTATGGTTTGAAATCATTGAGGTTAAATATATTATTATTGGGGGAGAAAAGGTGAATTTTTGTTTTTGATAATATGAGAGATGCCCATTTTTGTACGCATATTAATGACGTGTTTCCAAAAAGCAAAATTGTTACTTCGTCGACGTGATAAAAGTCTCGAAATGTTCGATGGCAATCGATCTTTCGTTCGATCAAACGATTATTCGTATCTTTTTATGTAACAAAATTCCATCCGTCATCATGGGGACGGAATTTCTACTAAGGAGTTCGAAAAAAAGTATTCTCAAATGCACGGGATATAAAATTTGATGTGTGTGTGTGTGTGTGTGTGTGTGTGTGTGTGTGTGTGTGCGCGCGCGCGCGCGCGCGTGCGTGTGCGTGTGTGTATGTATATACATCAATGAAATCAATGAATGCACGAATTGACGAAGAGCGAACATTTATTCGTACAACGTTGAAGCGAAAAGGGCGAAGTGAAAAAAATAAATGAATACCAACCAATTGGACTACGATTATCATAAGTCCCACATATTGTACTTTCTAAATGTTTTTTTAATAATAAAAAGAGCTTGAATCGACACGAAATGAGTAAATAAACAATAACAAGAAGAAAAATAAATTGATGGTAGCCTGAAAGCAGAATTGGGCATCGTTCGAGAGGAAAAAAACTCTTTAATAATATTCTAAGAAAATATTAACATTTATTACAAACCAATTGTTAATTATTAATCGTACGAAAAGAGTGGTTTTTTCACAATAATTATCTCGTCAATAAAATCATTTAAAATAGTTTTTTTTTATCATTCGAAAGGTGCTCATCCCTGCCTGAATGAGATCTTTTCTCGTGTCCCAGAAAAGAGTACTACATCGAAAAGAATGTTCGTCGTTTTATATTTTCTTTTATCTCAGTTGCTTATATCAAAAGACTAGAAATCGTTGCATATTTTTCTTCAACCGTCATTTTTATCTTCATCATCAATCACAACCTATGCGGTGTTCTGCGATTCGTCACCTATTCAATTACATAATTTTCAGTTCCTTTTTCAGGTTGTTCTTTAAAATGTCAAGGCTATGTACGAATTTATTAAGATTTTCAAATTTCAACTTTCGTCTCCAAAACAATATTCAATATTTTAGTAAAACACTTTTTTATCGTTTTTTTTCTTACTCGGACGTGAGTATTACGACATATTAATTTCTCGAATTAAAATTTTATCATTTTCTCATGCGCCAGAGATCGATGGAATTTTTTTTACAAGAAATAGAAAGTACTACCGTAAAACAGTCTGTAAAATTTTGCCATTCGATATTTTTCTTTGGTGAAGAAACTGAGGATTTTTAAAATCCGATTTAATTTGCAGATATTTTTCGTTGCTTTCAATACACATCCAGAAAAATTCGAAAGATCCAGTGGTCGATTTCCCTTGAGCCTGCTCGTCGTATCAATAAATGTAAACATTATTTTACACACTACTCAAAACGATCAAAGGCTCAATTTTCTGTTTCTTTTTATGGAGTTCTAAAGTCATTTTTGAATGACTACGAGATGTTCGTAGAAAAAAACAATTTTAAAGCGTTTTAAACCTGAAGTTTCTCCAGTTTTTGAAAACCTTACACAACATTTTTTTATTCTTCGATTTAATAAAATTATCCTTCAATAATGTGGTGAAAGGCTTTGTAAAATTGTTTTTCCTCAATTGTTTGCCACTAAAATACGATCATTCGAAAATTTCCTTAAAATTCAATGCCGGAAGAGTGATCCTTTGATGATTTTAAGCAGAACATAAAATTTTATATATTTTATAAACGTCAAATGGAACAAAAATTCCGTCGAGGTTCATTCCTCTTTCGTAAATCTTTTTTCACTTTATCGACTCGAAATTTCCTCAGGAACAACAACGGCGACGTGACCAAGATGACGGGATGTGGTTTTAAAAAAAAACTCGTAGTTCAGTCACACTCGTATTATTTTAAGTTTTCAAACGAGAAACAACAATTTAATCGAGGTTCATTCCTCTATTAAAAAAACTATCCAGGCGGTGTTAACAACTTTGTGGAAGTTTCTAAAAGAAAAAAAAAAAATCCATAACGAATTTTTGACATAAAATTATTTACAGGACGAAAAATACGAGCTTTTCGGTGGACAAGGATGATAGTCCTTATCGTTCTACCTGCTCGCTATAAATCATCTATCACCTAAAGATCGCGCGCAATTCCGCTTCTAAAAATATTCCTCATTGCAATTTCGAAAATAGTGACTCACCGCGTTGTGTAATCTCATTTCTTTATCATGATTTTTCTTCGATCGATGGCGATTGCGTTTTCGAAATAATGAATTAGAAAAAAGATGATCGACGAGACTGACAAGGATCTCGTCGGTGTTTCGCCACGTGCGCGAGTCATTTTTCATTCTTTTTAATTATTTTAATAATTCCACAATTAATCTCGTATTTTTTTATCTCATTTATACTCTTTCCTTTGTGTGGCTATCAAAGCCACAAAGAGTTAAGCGTGATGAGTAACGCATTTTAATCGTTGAATCGCCATAGATGTGTGATTACTTCTACTCATGTTTGTTTGTTTTACACTCGTGCCTACTGCCTACTGAATTCAATCATCCTGAATTAACCGTACGAAATTTGAGTCTTCCGTATTCTCGATTTTCCGAGTTGATCGCGATCTCTCGGTGAAAAAACGATCCAGAAGTTTTCTCCAGTTCACTCTCTCGGGTATGTCGCTACGTGGTTGAAAGTTCATCGGAAAAACCTCAGGAATGATCGTTTTCTTCATGCAACGAAATCTGGCGTTGAAATCCATCGGTTTGAGAAATCCAAACGAAATTGGACGTTGTCTCATTTTCCGTGTTTCTTTCGTGCTCGATAAATCTTTCACTTCACTTTATAGAAGTGTCGGATTCGATGTGCCGCGTTTAACGAGCCCAAGCTCTGAATTTCCTAGTCACTCGGGTATACTCTCCAAATTACTGGATGAAGTTAATCGTCATATGAGTAAACAAAGCTTGTTACGGCTCTTTCTTTCGGGTAACAAAACTTTCACCTTTCCGGTATCCTCGGAATTCGAACGAGCGTACAAAGATCGACTCAAACGATGTCTTACGCCTTTGCCTAACGATCTACCGCCTTTTCTCAACGAAGCGAATCTCCCCAATGCCGTTTTAGAACACTCCGAAGTTCTCGCGACACCAGGAACGTCCTTTTTTTCACTTTGAGCACAATTCAACGTAGTCACGGTAAATTCAATGTCTTTGGGCTCGTAAGAGACGAACTCTTCGACCGGTTCCTCGATCGTATCGCGATCTATCCACGTCAATCCCATTTCAACTTTCTCAGCGAGATCCTGCCAGTTTTTACGATTTTCCGCAGTGCCCTCGTACAACGGTAATATCCAGGGAAAAGTTTCCGAGAGAACTTTGTAAAGCGGCATGCAAATGACGTCGATAAAACCGACTTGCATCTGTGGCAATTCGTCCCTTCTCTCCCGATCCATCATCGCCACGGGCTGCTGATTGAGCTGCAACTTTTCCAAATCGCCCTGATCGAAAAACTCATCGGCTACGAGCTTGGCAACTCGATGCTGAATCTCCCAGGGTTTCGCTATCGCACTGACGTCGCAAGCAGTCATCATCATTCCGCACAGAACTGAAACAACGCGTAAGAATTATCAACTCATGCTTTTTTTTTCATTGTTTTTCATCCTCATCCAAATGAATCGAGAAAAAAGTCAATTAGATTCGACACTTACGATCTTTCTTCTCCTCACTCTGCCAGTCGAATTCTCCTTCGTCGATCAACTCCATAAACCGATTTTTCTTCTTGAAATATACCGCGAGATCGGTCGACAAAATAGCGTTCTCCACGACCCTCATCACCTTTCTATAATCCTCCATCGAAAGGGTCTGGAAGATATTGTTGCTGTCCGAATTAAGTATCATGACGCATTGATCGAAGTGATGATGCTCCATTGTGCTTGTCGAGTAGAGTATCGCTAATGGGGATTCGGTTTTTGTCTGGAAGGCGTTGTTAGTGCCACGATGATCGAGATCGTGACAAAGACAAGCTACCAGGAGACCCAGAATCTCGAGATCCGTCATGAATTGTTCCATCTTTCCAGTTTTCAACATCGCGAACATTGTTTGAGCAACGTTCAATGCGTGCCTCCAATTGTGATACTTTACCGGTCTGAAAGGATTCAATTGTCGTTATCGTATTCGATTCTTTCCTATAGAAACGGAGAACGCGAGATTTCCTCGTCGATTTACCCAAAAAAACATTTAAAAGTATCTGCAATCGTACGAACTTATAAAAATCACTGCAAATCGAGAGAAATTACTTTTTTTCTTTGCGCACGACTCACCTGTAATTTTTCTTAACGCTCAGGATCCATCGACAGAGTACATCGTACGGTATATCAAATCTTTGTATAAGATCGCACTGTTTAAACATCCGTACAGTAGCTCGGCACGTGTCATCGTCATTGAGATCAAAATCGATGAATGTAAAACTGTACAAATTGTACTTATCAGCGGACGGTATAGTATCACTGGTGAGTCTCAAAGCGTCGTCGTTGCTCGCAGTAGCGTGATAACTCAAACACTCGAGAGCGACTTTTTGTTTCGCCATGAGTTTACACGCGGACTCGTACATTTGAGTGTTGTGAATTCCAAGGCCGCAAAATATGGCGAACGCCTCGAATATCGAGACGTCCGAGTCGGTAAAAGCGCTTCCGTTGTCCTGTGAATTATCAAAAAAAAATATTTCTTTCTTTCAACAAAACGAAAGAAACAACACACAAAAGTTAAGATTAGATCTTTATATTCCACTTCGATTTTTTTTTCTTTATTTTTTTTAATTCTTTCGCAAAAGATTTTGCTCTCGTTATTTTCGTACCGCGACGGACCTTGTTGATGAGCTGTGCCACACCGATAACGCTTCTTTGACCATTCACGATCGGCATACAAAGAATACTCTTGGTTGGCTCTTTTTCCGTGTCACAAACTTCTTTCTTCAGCCAAGTCTTCACATCTCCGATGTTTAAAATTTGCCCTATCGTTGCCACGTATCGAGCTATTTTTCCTAACGGTGTCGATAAATCATTCGACGTTGGCCTGTAAATTCTTGCCTCCTGCGTACCGTTCTCCATCTCGAAAACCATTGTGAATTTCGCATCCAAGTTCGCCTGCAACAACATTTCGAAAAAAATCTTACAACGAGTTCTGAACATCAAAAAATCATGAAAAATCAATTAGTCAGCGGATCATTAGTTGCAACAATTCGTACTCACATGACGTTGAAAAATGTCCTCTATGTCGATATTGTTACTCTAAAATATTCACATTTGACAGTAATGTAAATCGTTACTTTTCATTTTAATCTTATTAATTGAAAGCAAATCTTAAGAACGTCTTACTTCTCTTCTGGAAAGTGGTTTCCGGTCCTCCTGAATCGATCGTCCAGGACGTTCTACAATTTTTTCCAAATGTCCCTGCAATTTGAATGTACAATCGGTAAAATCTCGAATTGAGACATTAATTTTAGCCCGACAATTAGCTCCAAGTCTTAGCTTGGAACTTTAATTCGTAGTGGTGACCTTTCATTCGAACCCTGAGAGTTAATTATTATGTAGTGAAAAAGTAATTTCTGGACTCACCGCTTCGCCGCAATCCAAATCTAATAAATAAACTGCGCATCTCTCGCACTTGAGCAATTCCTTAGCCTCTGTCATAATCTTGGTAACGAGACATTCGAGATTATTTTGTTCCTCGAATATGCTCCTTGCAAGATTCAACAGTATTTGATTTCTTCGATATTCCTGAACTGATAGCTCGAACAATTGAGCATTTTGTATACCGATACCACAAAACGTAAGATACCTTAAAGAATAAATTATTCAAAGTTAAATCTACTCTTGTAGCACAATTTAGAATGTCTTGATTACAATATTAGGAGTAGTTTTTAATACCTCTGAAATACCTCGACGTCACGATCCGTAAATTCATTGCTACCGTTTGTTTTATTGATTATTTGCGCTACACCGATGACGTCACCTTCGTAATTACAAATCGGCATCGACAGTATAAGCGTAGTTTTGTAGCCAGTTCGCATATCAATCGCACTGTTAAACCTTGGATCCTGAAAACATCAAGAAAAAGTGACAACTAAGAAAATTCGATAAAAAAATTGATAAATAATATACTTGAAAAAATAAAGGAAGTTTCATTTGTTACAAATTTATCTTCGAACAAAATTATCTACTTTTAATGTATAAGCAATATTTTATTCGAAACGTTTTCCTACGCCGAAATAATGGAGTTGTTAAGTCACAAACCTTGTAGGCGTCCTTGATATTAATGATTTCTTTGGTTTGTGCGACGTAACCAGCAATCCCGACACCAAAAGGTATTTTGATTTCTTCGTTTTTGGCACGTTGTAAAGCGACCGAAAGTTCGGTATCTTGGGTAACGTCGAACAATTTAGCGACTAGATAACGATCCTCTAAAGGACCCTTTGCGAGAAAAAGACTACCACGATCGGCATGAGTCAAGATGCCTACGTTTACGAGAATTTTATGACACAAAACGTTGATATCAAGCTCATTAGCCACATCGCGAATCAATTCCATAAAAAGTTCACCCTCGTCGAGCTGATCCAATTCTTCCCGTCGTCCGACCCATGAAATCGATGGCCTTTCGATCGAAAAGATAAATCGTTTTAAAAGCTTTTTTTTATTACCTATTTTGAATGATTTATTTTCATGGAACTTCATTGATTCCATGAGAGAATCAGTATCATCGATTATTAAAAAAAAACACTATAAATATTACCTTTTTTCAATATTCTTATGTGAATAACATTTTTTTTCTCGATTATTTTTCTGCAGTACGCTATCAAAGAGATTTGTACTACCAACGCATGGAAAAACAGCTTTTCACAAAAAAAATAAAAATAAGAAAATAATCTTCGCGCTAGCGAGAGGTGTTTAACTCGGATTTCCTGTTCGCACCATTTATGTGCAAATGTCAAGTGGCAAGTAGAAAACTCCGCGTGTACGATGAAAAAAAAGTGAAAGAAAAAAGAAACAAAAAAGAAAAAGCGCTATCGTGACCTTTAGTGATTTACCTGCACGGGCTTTTGCTTCTTTTTATCGGTGAACTCGATGCCAACCACGATTGGAACAAGTCGGACGTGACGCTATTGCGTTTGCTCCTTACGAGGACGCTCTCCTCGTGACGTAAACTGAGGCTCGTCGACTTTGGGAGAAGATTCGAAGTCTCGAGCCTTCTCCTGAGCTCGGTGCTCGCTTTGTCACGGAGCCATGCCTCAACGAGTGCCGGATTCGCTTCGAGGTACCTTTAAGTGTAAGAAACTACGTTTCCAACTTTTGTCAAAGTAGAGAGCAAAGGCGAGTTGGATGGAAGGACTCTTAGCTCTCACTCCGTATCTCTCATGAACTTAACTTTCAAATTATTTACTTTACGTATACATATATGTATATTATGTCGCACTCGATTGCTACGTCACATAACCAACTTTGGCTGAGCACTTCGTATCCATAATGCTATTGAACATTCAATACACAGTGCTATATTGTTCAGAAGGCATCTTAAGACGTAATTGGATTTGACGGAAATTGATTTGGGGGAGCTATAAGTTTGGAAAGTTTCTGACATCCTTATAAATTAGATGTCGCTACTTCCGGTTCTATTCTCGACGCTGACGGATTAACCGATAATTATTTCAATCCATGTCTCATGTTTTATTATTTTTTCCCAGTCCGATGAGCGAAGAATTCAGGTATTGGAAAATAGTAATGACTCAAAACAGCCATTTCAATTTAAAATAGTTTTTTTCCTAAAAAGGTTTTCCATCCTTCTGCATGATTCTGGCTCAAGTATGCCAAAAGTAAATCAATCGATTGATTTTCAGACTTTTTAGTAAATTATTATATTTATTTTTATTTATTATTTCCTGAATGAAACACTAAAACTTTGGTTATTTGGTCAGTCTCCAATTTTGAAAAAATTGATTCAACTCTCGATGAAATTTTTGTGCAGAAAGAAAAAAAAATAATAAATTACTCACTTTCCAACACGATCCATTGTGAGACCATCGTCCTCCTCGGCCTCGTGAATCGTATCCTGGCAAGAGATTCTCTTACTCCTAGTAAGTTTTGAAGTTTCACCAGCTTCTTTCGCGCCATCAGTCTTCGTGTTCGTACTTAGATTTACTTTTGATTCCGTCTGCTCATCCTTTTCGCTCTCTGTACTTTCTTCGCGTTCCTCCGGCAAGTCATTTTTCCGCTCCTGAAAATCTTGTATTATCAATGGCTCGACTGGGGACGAATTTAAGAGGGTCGCCGACTCTTTTCGTTCCGGAGAATCGGTCGATCTCGTTGGCATCATTGAGATCTTCATACTGCCCTCGTAATTCTCTAAATTATTGTTGTGGTTTATCTATTTTTAAAAGAATGAAAAGTTATGAAAATGATTACTATTTATTAAAAAACAAATTAAATATCAAACGGTTGAGTTAAAACGGCGCACGAATCATTTTTATTTGTGTGTATTTTATTATACAGCAATCAATTCTGAAAACAATTTTAACAGACATTAAATAAAGTAATTTCTCGTCTTATTCGAATGAATTTACATTCGATATAAATAACCGCCACTAATCAATATTTATTCAATCAAAATACTGATTGAACGCGGATTAAACAAAAAAATTAAATTTGTATTGATATTTGTACGCTCGATATCGTTCAATTAATTCTGGAACTAATTCAATTCTTGCATTTAGTTTCAATCGCTGTTAAATTGAAATGACAGTGCGTGCCCGTTCGTGCCTCACATTAAATTTTATTGAGTAGGATAGAATCGATAAGCAGGGAGATAGCAAAACTGACTATTTAATAAATTTTATAAAATAATTAAACATCCGAGAAATCGTTTTCTTCCTATTTTTATTTCATCAATGCTCACCTCTTCGTGATCTTCTCCTGCTTGTTCCTCGTCTACTTCGTCCTCGGCCTCCATATCACCTGCTCATCGAGTCTGCTTGAACTTGCGATCTTATCACTGCTAACCAAAGCACGTCTTTTAACGATCCCAATCTACGAGTCCCTGGATACTGCAAACCATTGTCCGTAGTATCATCAGCGAAAAAGTATAAAGATTCGCGCTCGTTCATCAATGTTATGAGTAATCGCATTGAACAGCGAGATAAATTTTTCTCATCGAAATGAATTTAAATATTGAAAACTTAAATTATCAAATTAATTGCGTAGAATTTTATCGAAAGATTTTTTTTTCATTCAAATGATCGATGTTAAACAAAAATAAACTTTCTTTGAATGGATAAGGGCTTGGAAGTTTTTTCTCAATTTGTACTAGTCGTTTACCTCGTTCGACGGAAAATCCACGCGTCTCGAAGACGAGGGAATCGATCGATCGATCTTGATCCTCATCACTGCACACGTAGACAAATGTTGCGTAATTTCTCGTTAATATTTCAATAAAGTTGGTAAATTTGGACGGGAGCATTTGTCACGTGGTTGATCCTAGTCCACGTTTCCCTTGGAAAATGTCAGTCACTTGGGTTACGGAGACTTACGAACAAAGTGCACCGGGTTACGAGAGCCATATACGCGATGGTCGTCGTCGTACAGTCGTCAATCTATCAATCTCAATCGCTTCCGGTCTGTTTCGTGACCAACCTTGCCTCTTCGCGAACCTCTCCACCGGCTCTACGGATCATTCGGTATATTGATAAAGAGAGAGAGAGACGGAGAGCGAGAGCTAAGGAAGGTCGCCACGCATTGTAAGATCCTGGTGTATAAGAGTCGGTCGGCAAGGCTTCAAGTGACTCATGAACTCTCTTTTCTTTTGCCCAATCGCCATATACCACTTTTCTTACTTTTTAGTATCCACTTCCACGTGTAATCATCTGACAACATATTATTTTCTACATTATTGAATGCAACATACAGTTCCTGTTTACAAATGTTAATCTTGAACAATTTTTCAATGTTTTTTACTGTTTCATACTTTTACGGTTTGATATTTTAATGAATTGAAAACACGACTTTTGTGCAGTCGTTATTCAATTGAATAGTGATTTTTTTATTCCCTATTGATACTTTTTTGTAATTGAAAATGAACAACCTCTCGGTTAACAGCATTGACAGATAGCATTTAGTTCTTTTCGTAAAAATGTCTTCTAAGTATTTTGAAAAAACTATAATTCTAGTAATTTTCTTATGACTTTACTATTTTCGTCCGAACCTTGACTATTGTCAACATAAATCATTTTCAAAATGATAAGAATTATCACCTTGTAACAGTCTAAGATAATAGTACGAGATAAGTATTAGAATAAAAGATATGAAAAAAAATCTATCATGAAATACAATAGAGGAAGAAAAAAATAAACTATAGTTCTTTGTAACAGTGTGCGATTATGGATAGATCGATTTTTTCTCATTTATCGGTGAACTGAGGAGCAATCGAGTTCCTTCTTCATTATCTCGATACGATATTTCTCCGTTCCCCAGGAGAAATCATAGCGTGTCGTTGGTGATGATTGAACAATTTCATCGTACATCCCGCTAAAAGACGACACGATCTGTACATATATACATTCCGGTGATATACATATATACTCATTTATACGAATGCTCGTATATACAGACAGACAGAACGATGATAATAAACGTCTCGTCTGAATGCTCGAGCTCCGGTGCTTCACCTGACCGCGATTCTAGTCCACCCGAAGAATATTCACTAAGATGAAATTTCATTATGTGTCACAATCCGGAGCTTTTTCATTATTCCATACCAAAAACACACTTTTCAAAACTATCCATAATCCAACCGATTTTACGACCTCTTTTACGATCTTTGCACAAAATAAGATTTTTCGTACTATATAGAAATACTTCATGATATTACAAACTTAGTTCTGGTAGGAATTTAAACCGCGTAAAAAATACATTAACATTATTTTTCTAGGCATATATTTTTCACATTAAATGGAAACATTTTTTGGATACATAATTAACATTAATCTCTTGAGAATTCTATTATTTCGTGAATGTTAAAAATAAATTATTACGATTTTATAATCGCATTAAGGATTTTTGAGACAATCTTTCCGCAATAATAAACAACTCATATAAATTTACAGTGTAAACATCTTTTAAGGTATTAAGCGTTTTAAAAATTCATGTGTTTTATGTTTATTCGTATGAACAGACCGTGATGAATTTAATTAGCGGTTACAGAACTTTTTCTTTAATATTTTATCTAGTTACACAACAATGTAAAATTATGTTGTAAAAATGACACTCGGATGGCACTAACTTTCTAGCGTTCATCTGTTTTCATGAAAATATCGATCGAGATGTTTACAGTATTTTTCATGAATATACTAACAATATTAACGATAAATTGTGATCTTAAATTGCATTAATATTTCGAGAATTCTTATAGGTTGTGAAATTTATAAAGAAAATATGTATAAACAAACGGTGAGCCTCCGTCAATAAGTTTACCGATGACAACAACAACAATAAAGAATTTAAACAATTTCACATGATATTAACATTTCCAAACGTCCAATTATACATGATTAATAAATCCAACACGTAAGTAGCATTCTGTCAATAAATTTTCAACATGCTACTATGCACGTTACGCACAATATTTAATTACGATTCCTTATCTAATAATCTTACATGACTTAGTTTCCCGGAGACTTTTTCATTCCGCTGACTTGACGCAATAAAAAGTTCACTGTAATTAGTTTTATCGATCCTGGAGAAAATTTTCATCAAAACAACAATAGAAAACACATTTTCGTCTACGACTTAGCGAAATACTGAAGGAAAAAACTGTATCTGTCAATAAAATGATTGCCCGAAAGCTGTCTCTGAAAATCACTATCACAATTTCACGCCTCAATAAATTGCGTCGCGAGATTCTTCACGGATGGAGTAGTGATAAAAGATAAAGATTATATTAACAAGAATGGCTGGATTAGAATTTGACGTTCGCGAGAACTAGTTATATTTTTTTTCGATTCGAGAACGACGATGTAGAGTTCTCTTTGGGCGTGCACCGGTCGAAAGCTCCGAGCTTACTGAAGCCAGGCTTCGATGGGGAACCTCAACGAACAGGCAGCAGACCGAGTAGGAAGTGTGTGTATGTGAAAAAGAAAGAGGGAGAGCGATAGGCGAGTGATCGAGTAAGTAAGAGTGCGGGCGAGAAGGAGCGAAAGAGAGGGAAAGAGAACGTGTGTTTCTTTAGCAGTGGATAGCGGAGCGGGAGAGCTTTTGTATAAGTTGGTCGGTGATAACGTTCGTGTGGAGGCTCACGAGGTGAGAGGAATTCGTTGATGTGTGTAAGTTTGTACGAGTGCGCGTGAGCTTGGTTGGTTGCTTGTCTGTCGGTCGTTCGGTCGGTTGGTAGGGTGCGAGATCGATACGGTGCTGCTTCGCTGCTGCTGGTGCTCTGAGTATACAGTCCCGGACGCAGCATCCCCCTCGGGCCAAAGGGAAAATTTGTAGCGAGGGGGTGGTGGAGAACGATACGAGTTTTGGTGGTAAGTTTAACTCTGGTGCGCCCGCGTGTCGGGAGCGCGGATTTTTCGGCAGCGTAAAACATGAATTTCACCAAATTCCTTGCTACCCGCTGAAATCTTGAAGCTTCAAGGAATTTCCCATAATTTCACTTTCTCCCATCGCCTGGCCTTTACTTAGGACGACTTCTTGGAGCAGATGCCACCGAGTGATATGTCCTCCGATTTTTATGAGTTTCATGCAGCTTTTGCTCCATCTCACCATCGCTTCTATTTATTTTACTGTATCCATTAACCCGGGAACGACTTTTCTTGCTCGTCATTCGAGCCAGATAAGGCAGAAAAAAATTCGGATAAGTAAAGGACCCGTAGATTTTTTTTTCCATTTTCCAGAGACGATGTTAAACACGATTTTTATGAGTTCACTTTTTTCGCTCGATTGGGAGGGTTCAAAAAATCTGAAAAAATTGAAGAGACTCATTTTTTTTAGTGGTTATACGGGTTCAACTTATTTCGATTTTCAAGGGCGCGGACCAGTGATGGGAAATGATATTTCATGTGATACAGAATTTTTCCTATTTTTCATCAGCTTATATTTTTTTCAGAATTATCTATTAAAATTTACTGAATGAGGATTCTCACGAGAACAAAAATGTTGCATATGCCAACAGTCTATTTCTCTCACCAAGAGAACAAAGACAAATAATTCAAAAGAGGTGAAAAGCTGACGGATTATTTCGTATTTTCCTCACCGAGTCCTTTATTCCGTTTATAATTCGCGGGGCTCTCGGAAAAGTACATGATGAGCTTTTGTGTTATAATATTCTGTGTATGAGCAGGAGACCTTCGGATGAACACATTATGCGGAAGGGCGCAAGGGATATATAATGAGGAGTATATCATTGAGCAAGGTACAAAAAATACGTGGTTGTATGAAACATAATAGAGTATAAAACGTTCACGTATACTGTAAAAAATAAGTATTGTATTAAGGACAAAAAAAGAGGAAAAGAGTTACAAAAATAGAATTTCTTTTAGAAACGAGAAACATCATTCAGGCCTAGTGAAAAACTGCCTACGTGCTCCTAACTACGACCACGACGATATACATTTTTCACTATTTTCTTTAAATGTCATATTAATGTGTTTTCCTTGCCCCAACTTTCCCTCGTTTCCTTCCCTTTCCCCTTTCCCTCTCTTTCTTTCTCTTTCTCCTTCTCTCATTTCTAGACCTCACACAACTATGAAATCTTCGCCTCTCGTCAGTCGAGCGTTCTCTCCATCACGCTATAATGAAGCAAGTACTTAATTTTTTTTTTTCACCTACATTCGTCGCGAAACTTTGCCCGAGACTTATTCTTCTATGAAACAGTGACAGTGTTACTATATGCATAAGAAATTGCACACCGACTCAACCCGCGTTTCCACTTACGTATTTCTTTACATTGTTTACACAGCTCTCAAAAAAACACTCGACTTTTTTTGCATTTTTTTTTCACTGACCGATTTTCTTTTAAAGGGTACAGAGCGAGACATTAACCTTAATTAAAGAGGTTCGACAAGTGTTTTAAAAGTGCTCGAAACTCGCTTTTTCACTGGAACCTTAAACGCACGTTTTTTTTGCCGTTTTGAACATCGCGAGTGATTAAAACTGAATTTTTCCTTCCTTTTGTCTCATGTCCGTCGAAAAATGCACGAGCGTAATAACGAATATCTTTGTTTTCAACATTATTCAACCGAAAATACATGAAAAACCAGCCTTTTTTCATGCTTTAATAAATTCACGGACTAAACTATAAAAGTGATAATTATACGGTGATGAAATACCAACTTATGCGATTCAACGACTATGTACGCGAGCTTGCTTTTCATCGAGGTTTAACTGCCACTTTTGCTACTTAAAAAATGCTAGTAGTAGGACTTAAACAATCGTGAAATAATTCTTAAGAGCTTTGTGTCCTCTCGTACTCGCTTTAAAAAGCCTCGAGACGTGCACTCTCTTGTTGCATTGTTCACCATTCTCTTTATACACTTTTTCTTACAATGTTTTTTTTCTAACTTCACCCATTATATAGATTGTACTGACCTTTTCACAAAGATAACAACCTTCCAAACACGGTCAGTCTACATTTTTGTTCTTGTCATTTTTACTCCCTTATCGCTCTAACAAATTGATTTAAATAAGAAATCACGTGGAGCAAATTCGTACAATGAAATAGTTGTGTTTTTTTTCGGCAGACACGCGAAAACAGCTTCTCGAATGACGCGAGAAACGGCCCTTCTTGAGCTGTAATTTGTTATCCTATAATGTCACATGTATATGCACACACATATACTATACGTGCTTCGCGTATGTGTATACAAATGCGTTGATGTCGTTGCTGGGGATTTTCGAAGGAAAAGCACCCCCGAAGGATGTTACTTGAGATGCTGAAACTTTGAAAGGGAAAAGAAGGTAAAGGTTGTAAGGAAAAGAAGGTTTCGCGAGGGTAATCCGATAGGGCTAGCGTCTAACGATATTCTTTTCCATATAACTGTATGCCACAGCTGTCCTAGTCCCTCAAGTTGTGACAACAGCTTTTTTCAAAAAAAGCATGAATATCAAAAAAAGAATAATATTGTATTTTGAAAAATCAATGCGACGAAGAAATTTCTCGCAAAGAAAAATGTAAAAAATGTAACATAAATACTCGTGATAACAAATTGTTAGCGCAGAAAACATGCTGTAAGGTAAATTGGTGAATTTAAACCATCCAAGATGAAGGGCAGACAATTTTTGTAGTTACACAAAAATACGGGATGAATTGATATTTTCAATTTGAACACTATTTACCATCTAGTTTGGTAGTAATTAATTCGTAAACATCGACTGTATCCAAACACTTATTCCTACGAGCGCATAGAAAAATCGTATGCACCTCAAGACTTATTAAATTTTTACATTCGGTATTTCCATTTCGGTATTTCTGGGATTTCGTAATATAAAATTGATCACTTTATTCCGCGAATGTTCCTGAATATAAAAGTGCTTGAGTTTTTGAACATTAGCGTTAAAAATCGACTAAAAAATAAAGAAGTATTCGTTGTAAAATGATTGAGATTTCCACAGGAATGACACTGGAAAGAGCGCGAACTTAGCAACTCTATATTCGGCGTCTGCTAGCACATGCCTTCAAACGTGACGGTTCGCCAATTTGCCTGCGTTTTTCTTTCCTGTTCTCGAATGTTTTTACCGTATTTGATAAATATCGATAAAATTAATGGTGATAGATAAACTGGCAAAATCTCTGCCGTTGCGTAATTCCTTTGCATAAATAAACTATATAGATTGTAAACAAAACTGACAGTTTCGGCAGACGACAGTAACGGCCATGACGTGTTTTACAATCCACTACGCTCGTCAAATTTCAATTATTAAACATTTTTTGAACAATAAAATTATATAAAAATATGCATTCTCTGCTGTTTATATTTCGAAAATCATAATTTTAAAGTCAGTTTTGTGTTTGCGAAATTTGGTCTACAATAGATACTGCAAAGATCACGTAGCCATCACCGATCTACATTGGTTGTCTTTTTTTTTTTCCATATAAAATAAATACTTTTGGAAATGGGTTTCAAGGTATTTTATTCTGATATCAATGGAGAGTAAATTCCAAATTTATTTATTAAAAAAAAATCCAAAATGGCGGCTCCAGCTCCCGTCAAATAAAGCCATGCACGGCGTGTTTTGGTCTGCGCGGGGCGCTCCACAACCTTGCCAGTTCATTTGAAACAAAAACGAGTTAAAAATGATTAAACTAGACTAAATTTGGGGAGCCTTATCATTTTTCGTTTTCTGAAAAACCCCTGGATAACAAAATGGCAGCCGTTTGAAAAAAAACCCAATATTTTGCCTTGTTTTTTTTGCTTCAACGGACGAAAAAAATATTTCTAAACCAATTTTTGACAAAAATCGTTTCCTGATGGCTCCACAAATTGAATTTCCTTTCAATTTCGCAGAGATTCATATGAATCGGTTTATCCGTTGAAGCTGTAGAGCGCCCCGCGCGCTGAAAAATTCTGTTTCCAGAAAAACGCATTTCAAATGGTAGTACTGTCGATACCGCAAGAGCGAAATGTATACACCGTCATGTTTGACTTACGTAGTATTTAGAATAGACAACGTCGCGATAGAGTGAGAGAGACAGAAATGGTCTGTTTCACTCGAGAGGTGTGCAAAAGCTATGCGTAAAGACTGACAGGTGACGGGCGCATCATTATTCGGTTCTGTGTGTCAACTCGAAATAAAACATCTTTAAAATGTCAAAACCACGAGAAGAAAAAAAATCTACCACTGGAAGGGCCGCAGAGTAACAGAAAAAATGTACCGGAAGAGATTGCAACAAATTGAACATTTTTAAATTACGCGCGCATTGTAACCTCTTCGCGACGTTGCCACGTCTATACTGAACTACGATATAAACGTACATTTGGGATATTTATTTGCTAATTACTACTATCACATGCTCTCAACCTGTATTTTTAAGGATTTCAAATGTTCCTTATAATATTTTCTCTTATTCTACCCTTTTTTATTGAAATCTGAACGGTACTTTTTGTAAAATACAATGAAAATTGTGATTTCTCATAAGACTCAATGCTACCTGTATGAAATTACCAATACCAATATCTTTTTTCTGGTTCTCTGTAGCCTCTTGAAAATTTAACTGTATCTTTTTCTTATCATAATCTATTGCTGTACCAAATTTGATTAAATTCTGAACGGTAATTCTAAAACCGACAGTACTACCTTAACGTACCTATTTTCCAACCGGCGGACGGTTTCGCTCAACAGGCTATAAATTCTAAAATACTTTAGATATGAAAATATCCTTTTACCCACGTGTTCTAAACACTTTAAGGATGCGAATTATGTAAAAAAAAGAATCGCCGTAATATTTCATTTTTATCAGACTTGAATCATATTCGATCAAAAACTGTTTATTTCGTCCATTTCCGGGGTTGAGTTTAGCCCCATCGAACAGAATGTTATTTATTATTCGCGGTATAAATATTTGTTTTTCCTGAAATACAAAACTCTGTACCGTAGTAATGAATGGAGAATTTCGTTAAATTCATAGTGTTTTTACGAATGGAAAATGAAAAGCGATTTTGAAAGAAATATAACCGGAAAAGTGTAATAAACGCGATGAATTCGTTACGATCATTGACGAGTGTCGCTAATTCGAATTACTCGAAATTAATAAAGACGACAATTGAACGAGGGTAATATGCTCCCATTGCAAGTATTTGTTTGTACTATTTATAGAATCTCGTTTGCCGAAGCTTGTCGAACACTCGAGACTCGAAGACTCCCTGATAGACGAAGCAATTAGCCATTCCAATTAGTTATAGTTGCCTTCGTGCTTATATATCGTAAGTGTTTCCTACCATAAACATCATGGCTCGGTTATAGCACAGATCCACTTATCGTATACGATACAGTGCTACTACAAGGGTTGCTTGACACGAACACACAACACTACCCTTGTCTGTATCAAATTGTCGTCGTCACGTAATGCTATAGGTGTATTTTTCGTATATATAGCGATGTTGATTTTCGTCCCATTTCTTCCGGGTAATTTACTTCGCACAGGGATTTATTCAACTTCATCCTACAGCGTTAGGAAAATTCCATACTGAAAAAAGTAAACATCTATTCTATTTATAACTCATTTTTCCGATATGATTATATTTATTCCTTAGACGAATAAATATCGATACACAACATTGACGTTGCGCCAATATTTACATTGTTTAATTTGATTCTCGTATAAACACATCCAAACATATTACTGATATTAAACTTATTTTATCGAGATTATTATAATTATTCTATCCAGGAAAGAAAATGTTTGGACTAGAAAAAATACTATTTATTTTACAATAAATAAATTGTATTTTGGTTAATTGCATTACCCAACAGCCTCGTAGTTATCGTTGATGAAAGAGAATCTAATCAAACTCCATAAATATTTCATATTTCAATCAAATAATTCGTATTTTATGCATGCGATCGATATTTGGACGATTTTGCATAAAATTTGAACTTGCTTAATCCTTACCATTGTTATAAAAAAAAATAACATTAATATTATTCATACACTTTGAAAATCTCTACAGATGTAAAACTTTCAATTGAATTATTTATTTCGCAAATATATTTATTCACACGATACAAGAGAATAAAATATTAGTATAGAAATTTCAACATAGAACACAGAATAAAAGTAGTACGTGAAGTAACGAATACTTCAAAGGTCATCGTCGGAATCATGAAATCTTTGATACTTGGTACTGCAACCCTTGTCGATGCTGCTGTACTCTTTAGTTTCTTCATCAGCGAGAGATTTTCTTCTTTCGAGTGTAACATAAGCCAGCAATGGACAATAAGCGATATTGACGAGACCAACGGTTCTCATGACCCATTGAAAACCTATAGCACGAACGAGTTCACTGCCAAGTATTGGTCCTGAAAATACAAAGAAAAAAAAATGATACGTCATTCACGATCGATCTTTATTTCTCCACAAATAAAATTTGATGATTTTGCTTTTCTTGTATTTTGTTGCGATGTGATCTTACCTAAGGAGTAAGCCAGACTCACTGCCACCTGCTGTATCGAGTATACAGGGCCATAGTTTCCATCCTGATCGACGAGACTCGCTAAAAGAGGAACGAGAGCAGCATCCGCTATACCAATTCCAAGACCCATCCCAAGATGTGGTATTATCAACTGGGACATCGTCGTTGCTGAAGGTAACAGTATCAGACTCACACCCACCAAACACATCGCTAACACCGCCGTTTTCACTCTACCATAGCGATAAGCAATCACACCGAAGAAATTCGTTCCTATTAGATATCCAACGCTGTCCGGTATAAACACTGTACCCAACTGCCATTTCTGAACAAGAAAAAACAAATTTATATCTCTTACAAAACTGTTTTTTTTTATAGCAGACAAATTTTTCATTTTTCTCTCTTCAATATCTTGGGAAGCCCTAAAATTCGTTAATCGGCTACAAAAAATTTGTGCATTGAATTTCGACACTGATATCCACCGAAATTTTTTCTTTCGAAACTGAACGAAGAAGATTGAATATTTGGAAAATTTTCATTTTTGAGTTGGCTGTTTAAGAAGGGTACGTAATTTTATGCATAGTCAAAATATTGTCAACTTCGTAACACGAATTATCTCGAAGTACAAAAAACTTTGTAATAAGCAGCAATATTTTATTCAGCCTTTTCTTCTTTCGAGAGAGAATTGCACTAAAAACTAAAACTATTAAAGAATAAAAAATGGAAAATTTTACCTTTGGTTTTATATGCATTCTCAACCAAATTGGCAAACAAGGTTCGAGTATTGCCATTGGAGAAGTCGACGACCAAATCGCGCCTGCTATTATAAGAATTTTTCCTTGGCAAAGTAAATCTTTCCAACTTGTAGAACTTTGTGTTTTCTGAAAAAAAAAGAATAATCCATTAACTATTGTCTTAACAAATTTACAAGGATTAAATTCGTTGATTACCTCGGACTGAGTTTTTGGCTGTAAATCCAATGCAAATAATTGCAAGCCTGCAAAAATTGTAAATAATTTAATAAAACAAATGGAAAAATTATAATTTGGTTTATCTATAAGTGATTTAAGGGGACCGTATGGTCTAGAAATTTGAAAAAATCGATTTTTTTTTTTTCGATATGTCGAAAGTATAGTATCTCAAGAATATACTGTGAAATTTTCATGCGGAAATTCTCAATATTACAGCTTCTACAGCCCATAACGCAGGTAGAGAGCGGTCCGCGACACGAAAACGTTCAAAGCCTTATTGGACACAAAGCCTTACGGGGATGATTTTTTAGTTTGCAAAAAAGAATGTGTTTTGCATGTTAAAAAACGTTTGTACAAACGTGCTGTTGATGCGAAAAAAAACATGCACAAATAAAGAAAGCAACAAAGAAATTGACAGAAAAAGAAGAGGGAAAAAAGACACAGCGGAAATCGATAAATAAAACACCGAAGCGTCAACAATTGACGAATAAATTATTGCAAGAGCTGTCAACTTATTACGGTCTAGCAATTAGACGTAATTCAGATTCGACTGAAGGGATGAGAAGTGAAATATGGGCAGCATATTATCACAAAATTTCAACAGATGAAAATCCGCAACACTCGTACTGTCCTCCAGGTTCCGAATCGTGGTGCAAGTGGCGTCAAAGTGAGGCTGCAGGTACTTTAGACACCTACGAGCACCCACCTGCTCTGTGCGATGAAGCACAAGAGATATTAAAACCAATTTATGAAGAATTGACAGCAGAGACTTTATTGGAAAGGTGTATTGGCAGTAATACGCAGAACAATAACGAAAGTTTCAATGCTTGCGTGTGGCACCTTGCGCCGAAACATCTGTTTGCCGGAAAAAAAATCATTGATATTGCCACTCACATTTCCGCTTGCATATTCAATGAAGGATTTGCATCCCTATTGAAAATAATGGAGACCATGGGCATAACAATCGGGCCACAAGCGGAGCAACTAGCGCAAAACCGAGACGAGCTGCGAGTATCGAGCGCCAACCGTAGGAGCACGGACAACTCCAAAGAGGCTCGGACAGCTCGAAGAAATGAAAGGAGTGAGGAAATCTTGAATTATGAACGTTCCGAAGGAATCCTATATGGTGCCGGAATCGCGGATTAACTGTAAGTATTCAAAATTTGCTCAATTTTTGAAAATATCTGTACCTCAAACTTTAAACTCATTTATCTCGAAACGACTTTTTTCGGCACTGCGCAGGTGAAAACAAAAAAACTATTCAACCGAATCACTTGAAATTTGGATATGTTGTTCACAACATGTATGGCTATCGTCGGAACTACAATCATAATTTTATTTAAATAATTTCTTATTGTTTATACTAAAAAACTAGTGAAAAAAAAACCCGATTTTACGAATTTTTTTTCAAAAGCGCGCCATTTTGTCAATTTTTAATTTTTTCGATTTGTTCTAGTCCCGACCATAACTGCACTCTTTCTGATTAAGAATCTTCTTGAATTTTGTGTTTCAGATGAGTAGAAGTCTCGGATCGATCTTCACCGTCCGGGTCGGATTTTTCGAGAGGGTCGTCTTCAATGCCAATTATATGATAATAAACACTGTTTTTAAAATAAAAAAAAAAATTTTTTTGTATACTTAATAAAGGTAGTAATAAACCCGAAAAGTTAAAACATCGATTTTAAAATTTTTTAAGGCAAAAAAAAAATCGTGAAAATAGGTGAAATTTTCGTGCTCTAGACCATACGGTCCCCTTAAAAAAAACTCACCTATCGGTACAACAACGAGAATAGAAACGAGTAAAAATGGTGCCATTTTCCCCTCTATATCGTAGAGTATCGAGCCGATTGGATAACCAACTAATACTCCCAGTGCTATGCTCCCAAGAACAAAACCCATAATCTTCGACCGTTCATTATCCTCAGGATATTGCGAAGCTACCAATGACATCCCCGAGACTCCAATGCAAGCCGATGATATTCCCTGAATACTTCTTGCCAGGAACAAAAATTCGTAAGTTTGACCAAATGCGAAAACTGTAAATATTCGAATAATAATATTTTTTGGTCAAATTATTTTTAATCCTCTTTTTTTAATTAATTAGTACAAAGATGATCGACATTAAAGAATCGTGACAATCAAGAAATGCCTTTTTATCAGTAATTAATAGGAAATCACGAAATATCAAGTACAATTAAACATTGATTTTTTTCTCCTCGTCTAAAAGTGGCCCTTGTTTTATTCTCAATCTATTCGAAGTCCCAAAAGTCAAAAGAAAATTGTACGATTAAAAAAATCGTGTTTTCAGACTACTTTCGATTGCTCAAAGTCCAACGATCATTGTACTATGCTTTGGTCGATGTGACGTACGTAGAGCTGCTATCAAAAGGCTCAAATTTCCGAGAAACAATGGCATTGCATATCCCGTTATTCCAGTAAGACTTCCGACAGCCGGATTGAGTAATAATTGTACAAAAGCTTTGGAACTGAGTAAGAAGCCTACTCGGCCATTTTCATCGTAGTCCTGACCATTTCCAGAGATCGTTGAATTTCCATTGATGCTGCAGAGATAATCCGGTATAATCGGTACTGCAATCGGAAAATCAATTAATCGAAACGATATTTTTAGTTCTATCATTTTCGCTTCACTCGTATTCCAACACACAAAATATAAATAAACTTTCGAATATTTTTCTCACCAACTACCGTCAATAAAACGTTGTCCAAAAAAAGGCTCAGATAAACCACGGTCACTATCATCAACCGAGAATCTTTAAAATTTTCTAGAGTCATTATACCGCGAGTTTCATAAAGTCGTAACTCACTCTTTGTACTTTTATTTATACTAAAATTCGTTTTGTTCTTTTTGTTACTTTCTTTCGTTATTCAACGTCAAATTTGTTGGATATGGTGCGCTCTACGTAGACACTTGGAAGCTTCCGAAGTTGCCATTCTCACTAGAGGAAAATCAGTGCTCGATCGTACGGCTTTTATAGAATTTGTTCACTTTACTTCCCATGGCTTCGAAAACTCGAAGGACTTGCGCACTAAACTGTATCCTCGACTCCGTAAAAATTGCAGTATCGGTAGTGAACTACGTACAGGGTTTATGGGGTATGTTTCCATATACACGCACACATACGTATACGTGTGTTCGTATGAACGAAAGTTTTAATACATAAATATATATGGGGCGTTCCATACCAAATTGGCCACGCTTGAAATTTGCATTTTTTATTTTGTTAAATTTTTTTCTCCAAAAGAGCTCAACAACAGCAACTCACCTGATTTTTTTCAAATTTTTATCTCAACACGTCTGTTGGCTACGGATTTTTGAAAAATATCGCGATTTTTTTCTTCAAATATATATAACTCCCTGAAAAATTGAGCGAACCTAATGGATGAGGAAGTTAAAATCTTTGTTTTGAAATGTACTTCCGTTTAAAAATATGTTAAAAATTATTAAAAGATTAGTTCAATCAATTTTATCTGTTTTAAGTGAGAATTTCTTTTTTTCACTGTGTTCGCCCCCATCGATTTTCTTTGAAAATTTTTATAAAAAACGACTATTTTTTTGATGAATTTTAAGCCTAGGGCGATCGTGGAAAAATCATCCGTTCTATTTTTTTGTAATAATAATGTGGATTTTTTCCCCAGTTATCTATATCGCTCTGAAAAATCGAGAAAACCAAATGGAGGAGAAGCTTAAAATGTTTGTTTCGGATAGTACTTTCATTTCAAAATTTGTCAAAAATTATCAAAAGAGTAGTTCGATATATTTTTTCTGTCTCAAGCAAGAAATTTTTATTACACAGTGTTAGTTCCTTTCGATTTTTTTCTTAATTTTTTATAAGAAACGATAATTTATTTAAAAAATTTGAAGCCTAAGGCGATCGTGGAGAAACCTTTCGTTCTATTTTTATATCATTATAATTATGGTTTTTTCTCCAATTATAAATAACGCTTTCGAAAGTCAAGCAAACCGAATGGATAAGAGGCTCAAAATTTGTGATTTCAGAAGTACTTTCTTATAAAAATGTGTAGAAAGTAATGTAAAGATTATTTCAATACATTTTTTCTGATTTAAGCAAGATATTTTTTTCTCAGGCATAGGCCCTTTTAATTTCCATAATTGTTATAAAAAACGATTATATACTTTATGAATTTTTAGTCTAGGGCGATCGCGGAGAAAAAGTTGGTTCTATTTCTTTTTCGTTTTACGATTATAATAAATATTTTTTTAAATCGATCTGGAGAAATATCAATATCTGTTACTATTTAATACGTATTAGTTCCGTCGTTTTTTAGCTATCCAAAATAAAAATTTCCTTGTTGGAATACGCGGCAAGAACATGAAGAATTTCGTCGTAAAAAAAGTCATTAATTTCATGTGCAAACATTTGCATTACAAATCCAATTAATTTTAAAATTTTGCATGTCATATCTACAGATCCTGAAATTAGCTTGACTTTCAGCATACCGGTTTTTACGTTTTTCTTAAAATATTAATGTTATACCTTTAGTTTTATTGCCGGTAACATTTTTATCAATTATATAATGTATTAAATATTCAGGAGATAAATTTTCGAAGCTCCTTAAAACGTGGCTCCAACTCTCGTTGTGTCTGGTATATACGTGTTATCGGCGCGTTAGCCTATTGTCCACAGATGTACAGGTATAATGAATGTACTTGTCCGTAGTAGCGGTCGTGACTTTGTGTGTTATTGTTTTCGAACGCTTTGTCATTTTCATTTTTCCCCGAGCTCTTGATGCTACAACTTTTTTGTGATTGTGGAGTACCTCGTGTCGCACGTCACACGGCTCAAAACTGTTGATCGATTAGTAATGTGACGAAAACCACTAGAACACAATGGGCTACGTTGAAAAAAACCAAATGTGTTGTAATCCTTTCAAATTAAAACACCACAAAGTGAAAAAGAGTCTACGACGAGTTTCTTTGAGCATACAAAAAAAGCATAGTCTAACCCCTTCGACCTATCTATGCACCGTTTGTCAAAAAAGATTCCGAGGTTTAGAGTCGAAAGTTTTTTGACAGATTGTAATATTTCCATCAGCCAAAATGTCGATACTAGTGATCAAAATCAAAATATCGACGATATAACCGATACCGGCTCTACTACAAATACTCCAGATGGTAATATTACTCTAACAACAACGTTTTGCTTATTATTATTGAATAACGTTATGTGAATATTTAGAAACGAACCGTTAATTGTCAAGTTAAAACATAATCTTCATAATTTTTTCAGAGGTAGAGTCTAGCAGTGAAGAAGACCTATCTCAACTCAGTAATCTTTCACAATTGAGTATTGACACAAGACTTCCAGTTATTAATGATGCACTTTTATTACTGGATGAGTCTCCAGTATTGAACCACAAAATAAACAATCCAAAATATCTGGAAAATAAAGTTGATGATGTGTGCAGCAATTTGACAAATTCTTTCGAGATAGCTACATATTCTAAGTGTAAAGCCGATTCAGAAGATTTTTCGGAAATTATTGAATCGCTGAAAATGAAATTTCATCAAGAAAAACGCTAAAAGATGAAAAAATACAAATTCTCACATTATTACCGTTACATTGGAGTGTACAAAAAATTTGTAATATCATGGGTGCAACAAAACACATGGTAAATGTGGCAAGAGCTCTAAGAGAAAAAAAAAGAATCTTATCGACGCCAGAAAAAAAATTAGGTATACAATAAAAAATTCTGCAGTTTATTGTGGTATCAATCCGTTAATTTCATTCAATTCACCGTGAGTTTTTTTCAGATCAACCATTATCGAACGAAATAAAATTGAAAGTTTTAGCATTTTACGTTGATGATGAAATGAGCATTAATTTGCCTGGCATGAAATATTTCGTATCTATCAAAAACGATAATGGTAGTCGTGAAAAGATTCAAAAAAGGTTGATCCTTTCAAATCTAGAAGAACTCTACGAGTATTTTAACGGGACAGACCTAGTTAGAATTTTCGAAAAATCGATTTTTTTTTTATTTCATTTTCAAAAAGTAGAATCTCTTACGAACATTTTCCGCCCAGGTAAATGTAAATCGGACCATTATTCGCCGAAATACAAGACTTTGTAGCACGTCGTGTCTGAGCCATGCAAACCGTACTCAAAACTTTAAGTGCGTTTTTCTCGAAACCATGTTTTTGAAGTCGGTGATCACTGTAGCTCGAGAACGGCTTTACCGATCGGGTTGAAATTTATATCACTTCTTCTATACATGGTAGTCCTCCATATGAACGAAGGATTTTTTTTTTGGATAATTATTTTTATTTTTAATAGCAAAAAATGGAACTGATATTTTGGTCAAAAAAACACTTTTGACTTTTAACGGCCGCCATTTTGTGAAAAATGGAAATTTTTCAAAACCCTTCGTTCAACCGGAGCATTATATCATTAACTAAAAATCCCCTCCGTTTTTTTTGTTTCAGATGAGCCGTTGCAGCGTGAGCTTGATCACCGCAAACCGTGTTTTTTTTTGCAGCGTCCTCGGCAATTGACGGTCACCAGCTTATTTCGATATGTATTGCGTTGAAAAAATTGCAACATATACATTACATATGTATCTTTTAAACGGAAGAACTTTTGTTGTGAATTATTTTATCGTTTGACCAAAAAAAAATCGGAAAAAAGGCCTTTTTTTTGACGTTCCAACTAGGTCTGTCCCGTTAAACTGCGGCATCCGAATTGTCAAGTTCGTTTTTCTATATTTGCATCATTACGGCTTAAGCAATGCGTACTTGCAGGGTCCAGTGGAACACATTCTGTGTGCATATGCGCAATTCATCAAAACGTAAAACTCATGTTGTTCGGCAAATACCGTGACAGTACTTTTGCTTTTGACTATTGTCTTCTGGCCTTCAATATTTATGATTTTTCTCATTTTAGGATGTAATTTATAGCAAATTTAACAAGAGACCTGCCAACGCCTTTACGACAATATAGCGACTGCTTAAATATCATCATTTGCGAAAATCCATCGTCGAATTGTTATTTTGAGAATTGCAACGACTGTCCAGGGATCAATATTCTTAAAGATTTATTAACAGACGTGCTCTATGAAAATGATGTTGATGACGTTATCTATAGATATTGGATTTCAAAACCTCGAATAAGCCCCGAAACATTCATCAAGTGCACATCGGAATTCATTGATGATTTTTGTGCCAATATTAAGAATATGCCGCCACATGCATTCATCGTCAAGGAACAAGAAGCTTTCGTGAGATCTGTAAAAGAAAGACTGCAAATTGATGAGTTTCTCGTTGTTTGCGATTTTGCTAAGAATTACGCATTCGTCGTTCAAAATGCAGCACTAGGGTTTCACTGGAATAATAACTAAGCAACCATATATCCAGTCGTTATTTACTTAAAAAAAAATAATGAATTGCAACACAAAAGTTTGGTCATCATATCTGATTGCCCAACTCATGACGCGGTTGCTATTTGTTTTTTTTTTCTTTTTTTTTTTTTTTTTTCAAAAATCATTACCGATTTTATTCAAACGCTCACTGAAAATGCAGCGAATTTTTTTTATTTTTCTAATGGAGCGCCATAGCAATTCAAAAAAATTAAAAATTTTCTAAATATATATTATCATAAAGAAGATTTCAGGATTGATGCTGAATGGCACTTTTTTGTGACCGCTCACGGTAAAGGGCCTTGCGATGGTATTGGAATTACCGTCAAAAGAATAGTGGCACGAGCAAGTTTGCAACTACCGTTTGACAAGCAAATCACAACGCCTCGAGAATTGTACGACTGGACTTCAAGACCGAATAACTTAAAAAATACTGAGGCTAAATTTTCGCTTCAAGAAAACTATTCAAAGACTAAAATAAAACTAGATCTTAGATATACTAAAGCGAAACCAATAGGAGGAACACAAAAATTGCATTGTGTGATTCCAGCCAGAAATGGTGTGCTAAACGTAAGACTGTTTTCACGATCAAATGAATTTCATCTATATAAGATTTTCAAACGCCAACGAAAATAAATATCGGTTCTACGATGCACATAAGGTTGATTAATTTTTTTCACGACCAAAATTCTTCTATTTCAGCATTTTGAGATGAGGGAATGATCGTTCCATGTCTCTAAACACGATGGAACAAATAAATATTAGATAATAAGAGATATTGTAGATGTACAAAAAATTCTGAACAAAATCGAAGAGAGCTAACAGCGAGAAAAAAAGAATTTTTTCTGAAAACAAAGAAAAATTATTGCAATAATTTTTAAATATTTTTTCACGTATTTTTAAATGAACGTACTTTTTAAATCACAAATTTTGGGCCTCACTTCGATTCGGTTTGCTTCATTTTCGGACGCGTTATAGATAATTGGAGAAAAAACCCTCATTATCTTTATAAAAAAATAGAACGGATCATTTTCCCACGATCGCCCTAGACTTAAAATTCATGAAAAAATAATCGTTTTTTATAAAAAATTTAAAGAATATCCAAGAGGACTAACACAGTGAAAAAAAGAAATTCTCACTTCAAACAGATAAAATTGATTGAACTAATCTTTTAATAATTTTTAACATATTTTTGAACAGAAGTACATTTCAAAACAAAGATCTTAACCCCCTCAACCATTAGGTTCGCTCAATTTTTCAGGGAGTTATATATATTTAAAGAAAAAATCGCGATATTTTTCAAAAATTCGTAGCCAACAGACCTGTTGAGATAAAAATTTGAAAAAAATCAGGTGAGTTGCTGTTAGTGAGTTCTTTTGGAGAAAAAAAATCAACAAAATAAAAAATGCAAATTTCAAACGTGGCCGATTTGGTATGGAACGCCCCATATGTATGATCGGTCTAGTCTATAAAATAGGGTCTGATGCGTTGTTTAACGAGTCACCGCACTTTTCGATTTGTTTCGGTAACCCAGAATGGCTTATCAACACCGGACAGGCATTTCAATCCGGAGAAATACTCACCGTTGCTCCGTGATGTGGAAACCGTTATTTACTTCTATGATCATTTTTTAACCAATATTAAACCGATACCTTGCAGTATTTTGCATCAAAAATGAAAATCTGATTGATTATAGAATCTTTATCCGTGTAAAAAGAATCATCGTCGTCAAAAAAAATAACAAAGTCTTTTTATATCTTGCTTCTGGACGTGTTTATACATTTTTTTAAAAAATGCGAAATTCTATGATTATTACTCGTAATAATCATAGAATTGCGACGAGAATTTGACACTTAAGTATTCTCGAATTCAAGAATATTTGAAAATTTATTGAATTCCGTAGATTCAAGAGCAATGCAAATGAGATAAGACCGCCGATCCATTCGTTCCTGTGGGATTCGCTTCGACAGATCCACCTGCGGCCTGATTGCAAAATTACCGATATAGACAACGCAATTTCCCTTCATCGATACGACCAGGCTGCCAATGTGCTCTGTAACTACCCTTTACGAATTTCAGTCGTACATAGCAAACAATGAAGCACAAACATTATTTTCAATGAGTATTAATAATTTCATTATTATTTTCCATAATGATAATTTTCAATGAAATGCTAGATAAAAAATTCGCCAGAATTATTATAATTCTCGTGCTGTATTTCTATATAATTGAACATAATCGATAATAATTGTGGAAAAATAACTTGAGAAAATCGCTTCGCGATGATGTAATTAATTCACACTTCAATTTCCCAAGCAGCTGCATATCTCCGCGAAGCAATTTTCTCTAGTTATTCTTACAAAATTTTACACGTCGATTCTCAGATTCCACCAAGAAAACAACGTAAAACTTTCAGGTGGAGTTGAAAATAAAAGTCGAAAAAATCAATATGTCATAAATCAAAAAGTTCTTGAGCACGTGTCGCTCATTCGTTTGATTACTCCTCACATATTAAAACGATTTCAAATTATTGCATTTTTGTAATTATTTCTATGCGGTAAATCTTCAATTTCATTTTTTTAGATTGTTTCATTAAATCTTATTTTTTCAGCTGAAATACGCAATAAAAAATTGGAGTATCAAACGAAGCTCAATTTTAAAATCCATGTTTCGAAATTGAACAAAAAATTCGAAAACAAAACTCTTTAATTTACACATTAATTCTTTAATTTTACACGTTTATTATTTTCAATAATAAAACAATGAGAAAACGAAAAAGCAAAACAATATAATTCTAATTAAAATATATTAATTCTGTCTCATTAACTTTTTACACTACGAATAAATTGCACGGAGAACAAGATACAAGTTTTTAGAGTCTGGTTATCCTCGTGACGTCACGATCCTGTTCCTCCTCTTCGCGAATAGTTTCCTCGGACTGATAGAGCCTCGGACTCGTACTACGAGACGGATAAGCCTCGTTCGGGCCTCTTCTGCCCGGAGCAGACAATCTTCTGTCTTCCACGTAAACATCTGTTTCGATGCAATCCTTATGATCACGAAATGCGAGTTTTGGCCTTCCTGGACATCTTGGCTGTGCGTAACATATCTCGTTGTTTGGATCTCTGCCTATCGAAACTCTGGAACCCTGACAATATTTTTGTTTCATTTTACTCGAACCTAACGAAGATATTTTGCATTTCGTGTACTGAAAAAAGTGATTTCCGAAACACTGTTTCTTTCAGTGAACTTTCATATTTTTCCAACCAGCCAAAACTACTTTTTTCATTCATAAACAAAAAGAATTAGAAAGTAATTTTCACGGTGAAATTCACGGTAAAAATTACAGTGATACATTTGAATCTGGTAACAAATCGGAAGAACATATTTATTCGTAAGTGTGGTCAGTTTCTTTTTTTTTTTTTTACAGAATATAAAATTTTAAATGCTAATCATCCTGGCGTGAAAGACTTGGAGGGGAATTTTTACTGTGCAGCACGGTAAAATTTACCGCGATGCTCATTTAATATTTCAAAATGAATATTGAAATAATCATCATAACTACGACACTTTTTCATGGAAATTTTTTGAAGATATTCAATAATGAAATGCAGGTGTCACGTCAAAATAACATCGAGACAAAATAACGCACGAGAAAATAACATCACGACCAAATAACACACGACAAAATAACATGAAAAATATCGGAATCAAATGATATTAATATGATGTGTATTTGCAAAATACAATACAAAGTATAAAGTTGTGTGCATTACAGTGATGTATTAAATTTGAATATTGTGAGCTACTCCTTTTAAATACTCAATATATTCGATTAATCAATGAGTTCGATTAATTGTTTCACTTCATAGATTAATTATATTTAAATGTTTGAATTATATAATTCAAATTTCTATACAATTCTAATAAATAAAAAACCAAAAAAGTATATGTATAAGGCGGTTATGACCTAAAAAACGGCAAAGGGGCGCAAAGCGCCCCGTTGCCCAAACCATCAGATTCAACTATTTGCACACTGAGAAAAAAATGTTGTTTAAAAGGTCGATTATTTTGTTGATTACGGCGAACAAAATATTATCGGATTATCAACAAAATTTTTGTCATTTCAACAATTTCAACGGACTGCTAACAAAATGTATTGTTGAAATATCAAAAAAAATGTTGTTACTCCAATAATATTTTGTTCGCCGTATTCAACAAAATAATCGGCTTTGTCAACAAATTTTGTTTTCAGTGCACCTGAATTTTATACTTTGAGACACTTTTCTCTAAGAATTTTTAAGACAGTCCCAGAAACTACCTTTAGAGATACTTATATATATATATATATATATATACACACACACACACATATATGTACATGTAAGTAATTACCCAATAGGTGTTATTTAGTCGTGTCCTATCTTGACGCGATCTATTTCGTCGTGTTATTTTGTCTTCGAGTTATTTTGACGTGTAACCGAAATGCACGGTACAATTTCACTTGTATCATATACAGTTTTTATATTTATACTCTGCATATTTTAGTGGACATCAAAATTTACTAGACACTCAGGTAAAATTTCCAATTTTAAACGAGAAATTTGATTTGATTTTCATGAAAATTTGCGTTTTGCTCAATAATAATTTCTAAAAATGCAGGTTCTCATCGAGTTACTGGTACTGCAAGGTTATTTTAAAAATTTAATTTTCTCTTCGTACACTCGTAATAGGCCAACATTTATGGAACTCAAAAAAAACCACAAATAGACTTTTTTAAGCCGTTGCATAAGTGTTTCCCCTTAAAAGCTTTTAAACTTAATTTTTCGCAGTTTTTAAAGGATTTTAAAATGTCGTTAATCGGTATTTTATGTTTGCTTTTCACCTCTGGATTTTCCAAGCATACCCGTGGCACGACGTAGGGATTTTCCATTTCCTGCATATCCGGATGATATCCGTAATTATTATAAACTGGCAGTCTCGCAGAATCATTAAAAGTAACTCTTCCACTTCCGGCCATACGGTAATGCGGATTAGGACTCGAGCTACCATAGTAATTTGGATACCTCGACATTTGTGGTAACGGGCCGCCAGTTATACTTTCCATTGGGTGTATGTAGTCATAAAATGGCCTTGGTCCCGGCTGTCAAGCAGAAATAATATTTTTTTTAAATTTATACATTGATTATAAACACCTTTTAATTTTCATCGCAAAATTTTGACAAAGATTTATGTTATTGCTTAACTGAAGATAATTGAAAATTAATTATAACCTATAAGTAATAAAATTTGAATGAAATTTCTATGTGAACAAAAAAATTTAATAGTGTCTTTAATTAAGAAGTTTCTACAATCTTTATTTCTGATTCTGAAAGACCTAAAAAAATTACTAAACAGAGCTTCTAGCACTCGGTAATGAGGGAAGCCCTTGTAACTTATGGCTTTGTAGCTTTCACTCAACTTTGCACACGTAATGCATACATGTTTGCTTGCTTCTACCTCGACTCAGCTTCAAGGATAGCACAAATAGCTTAAGCACATTAAATGTCAGTATTCATTGAGCCGCTAAATAGAACGTGAGAAATACTGGGTCAAGTATCATTTTTCTTTCCTCCCCTTAATACGAATCGTGAGGCTTACATTTATCACGCTTTTTTCTTTCGTTAATTGACTAGAAAAGCTGAGGAATTATATTTTTTTCACTAAGATGTTTTTTATCCCTTGAACATACAGAGTAAATGCAACTATTTTTTATGAGCAATTTCAATCCAATTGAAGAAAAAGTCAATGTTTAAAAATTGGGATATATTTTTTTTCAAAATTTAAACTAACGAATATCCAAAACTTCAAAGTATTTCAAATCGATAATAAACAATAATCATTGGAAGAGGGAAAAATATGGATAACTGTTTTTTGGAGCACCTTTGTACGATTGAATTACGAGCATACTTCTTTGTCCAAGAAAAGAGCAAAGAAAATCGTAAGCCAAAAAGCTCGACTACTCAAATTGCTGATTAAAAAAAAGCAGGAGCTCCAGGACCAGGTCGTTGGTTCCAAGCTTGAGGATTGGGGCTCTGGGTCATTCTGACCTGCCTGGCCATCGTACTGGTTCGAGGATCAGGTCCAAGGTCGGTTGTCTCGTAGCGACGCAAAAAATCCTTTCCTCCAGCGAGATGCGTTACCATGTAGTACGTACGAGGTATAAGTATGCCAATTATTATAATATAGCCGGTCGCTATTATACCGGAACAAACGACCGTGTCGCGCAAATCAATTTCAATGAGGGCAAAACACGTTAGCCAAACTGCCCAGGCAATAAGAAGTCCAATAACCGTGCCGAAAAAACATTTGCCCTCGCGATAATTTCTCTGGATTTGAGCGACGAAACAGCAAACGACGAATAGAACGAAGAGAAGAAATATGTCGTAGCCTGGAAGGAAACAAAACGTGCTGGAAAATACGTTTCAGACGTTTGTCCCTGGGGAAAAAATGATCTTTTAAACCGAAATTTTGTCTTAAAATACTTACCAAGAAGTGCCACAAAAGTCAAACTCCTGACGACTTTTGAAGAGTCAGCTGTACTGAGAACGAAGTACATCGTTGAAATGGTCACTTGAACTCCAGCCATGAAGAAGACCATGAGTCCTTGAAGATATCCATTAATGTGACTGGTAAATACACCGCCGGTTGAAAAAGCGAGAAAGAAAGCTCGAGAGAGCATAATTGAAAAGGTGATTCCGATGGAAAGAGTGGAAAGAAATATTTTTCGCGAATTTATGTATTCTCGTATATCTTTCGGATGATCGTTCATACAAAATGGCAAAATCGTTTGAAGAACGAATATATTTGCGATTACGAGAAGTACCGTAAGGCTTGGATTACCGTCGAGTACTTCTTCCGAGAAATAACGATAAACGATAAAAACGACGATTACGAGAGAGGCCAGAGTGCCACAGGCCATAACAGTTAAAAAAATCGGCACGAGAACTCCTTCTTTGAGGAAATTATCGGCCGAAGATGAATCTGTGTCTTTGGAAGATTCAGCGAGGGCGTCGAGTCTCGCTTTGAAATTAGCACATTTTCGACACTTGTTGATCAATTTCTTTACGCATAGTTTCGACATTTTTGTCTCTGGTATTTCTGGTGTAACGCGAAGATTCGTCACGTCCACGTTATACGTCGTGACTCGCGCGAATTCCTCCGCATCCGGTTCATTCGTACGTCGCGAAACTACGTATTTGACAATGTGCGATTTCGGCAATATGTGAAGCGCCTCGTAAATTTCCGTGTTCGATATATCACGAATACTCTTCGCATTGAAACGCGGGAGGATGCAAGCTTCGCCGTGCGGGCATGTACGCCTTTGCAAATCCACCAGCACTTGGGCTATTTGAATGATGGATTTTCCAATGCTGAGCAAATGAGGCGAGTGGATCACCGGATATTCACTCGTATCGAGGAAATCATCCACTGATGGAAATTCTTGGAGAAGATCGAAGTCGAAAGACTCGCTCTTTATTATGTACGATCCCGATGGTATAATATCTGAAATTTTTTAATTATGAATTTAAAACCAAGAATATCATGAATATCGTGATATTTTAATTTGACCGAGCTAATGCACACGAATAATTCTAACAATGGCAAAATAAACTGCAATCGCACTAAAATCTTGGTAAGTCTCGATTTAATATCGGGAAGAAACCAACACCGTTCTCAAAGTATAATAAAATCCTTTTTAAATTTGCAACTCGGTTATGACTGTTTGAAATTCCTGAAATGTTGAGTTGTAGAAAATCCAGTTGAAGGGGAGCCAAAAGAACGAGAACTTTTTTTCGAAGTGCTGCTAGTTTGCCAATAATTGAAATGTCGAGATAAACAAAAAACCATTTTTTAAGGGATTAAAAAAAACGAATTTCTCACTTCTGGGATTTACAAAAATTTGTAAATTCGGTGCTTTCTAAATAAAATATAAAAAAAGTAGCTGTTTAAAAAAATATTAACAATAGCGAGCACTCATTCAATTCGTATTCCAATCCCCTTTAAAATAGCGTTTAGTACACACATTCATATTCATTTTTCGATTTTTTATAAATTTTTAATCTTTAGTTTTCAAGATATTTCTGGTACCAGTTTAAAAAATGGACTTTCGACAAAAATGCATCATAAAGTCAGCTATAAAACATTAAAAAGACGATTTAGTCAAGCTACCTGAACACACTATGTTTGTTATTTTTACAAATTCCACTTCAAATGTTGAAATAATGTTGAAAAAATATGATGCACGTGTTGACCGCTTTAGCAATGTAAAAATCGATTTTTCACTGTGTTTGCTATTTTTATAAATTCAACTTTAAATGTCGAAATAATGCTGAAAATATATGCTGCACGTATCAACCGTTTTAGCAATGAAAAAATCGATTTTTTTGACTCGCTGTGAGTGTATCCGGAGCACTCCCTTTAATCCCTTTTAATCCGGAGCGCAGTTCGAAAAACTCTGAGAGAAATAATTTTATAAATATTAGTAATAATAATGACGACAAACGTATTTACTGACCGCCTAAGTAAGAATCGTTAATTGACAATACGATCCAAGTTTTTCGAACAAATGAAGAGTCTTTCTCAATCCACGATCGTATACTTTCGTTGGATCCGACGACGACGATAACGGCTTCGGTATCGTTGTCTATTTCGGCGACTTCATTAACGCTTTTAACGCAAACTCCGGCCTCTCTGGTCGCATCGAGAACACGAGCGAGCAGCTCGTGCGAGTCAACGAGCAAAAGATCGACAACTTCGTATTTGCTACTTATAAATTCGATCATTGCATCGACCAAGGCACTCGTCATATTTGCATCCTTGTAAACGCTAACCGGTAAAACGTTAAAATCACCGAGAGGCTTGAGAATCGTATTATAAATCGATGGTACGAGAATACCGAGCTCGTAATAATCAACGCAATCAAAACCCACAGCTTCCATGAGTGCTTGCTTGTAAACTGTCATGCTGCTGTGGCAGGTGTCAAATACTTTCAAACCTGGATCCAAAATACGAGGTAGAGTGAGAATTGTTAATTATTTTTTTCTTTCAATGTTTTTTTCAGTTAATTAATGGTATAAACTTGAGAAAGTTTCTAGAATTGCATTAATTTTTTGTATTTTTTAATTATCTCACACAGTAAAAATAAAACAACCGGAACGAAGTGTAAAAACATCAATTATTCTTTAATGCTTTTATTTTTTCTAAACTTTACTTACTCTTTTACTGTATTTAGATCTTTCTTTAATTTACACAAAAAAAAACTTAAGGTTTCATTTCCAAAACTTACCCAACGAAAGACCGGGAACAAAATCGTATTTATTCAACATTTGAACGACATAGAGAGCTGTCGATATTTCTTCGAATCCTTTTGTCGTTGTTTCATTGCAATACGAACCAGTGTTCGTGTCAACGAAGACTAAAATAATTTAACAGAAGGATACGAATATAAAAAAAATGTTATTTATGACCAAAGTTTGATTTATTTCTGTGGTTTTGGGCGAATTCAATTACAAATGTACCTGATATGATCGCGTCTCCCGGAGCCTCGAGAAGAGTGTGGTTTCCTGAACACATTGCATTCTCGTTCGTCAATACAGTATTGACAAGACTCAAAATTAGAACAAAGAAAGCTAACATATTTGTCGCGAAAGATCGCTGAATCAGTTGTACAAAAAGGCCGAATAAATCGTTATAAAAAAGTAAATATATAAATAAAGTTAGAAAATTGAAGAAAAAATGACAGGCTCGAAGATCAGTGAATCATCGTGACAGATGAGACCAAAACATTGGGTGACAGATAAATTTTGAAGCACTAAACAAAATTGTTGTCTGTTTTTAACAACATTCTTTTATTTTTTATTTTTTTAATGATCCACGAATAGTAATTTTGTCGGAAAGATTTTGATGATCTAATTTCGAAATTAAATTAAACTTTCTGAATCATAATTTAACACGAGGTCGCTGAAGGATCGAGTACCCGAGCGATACATCGTAACTTCGATGAGTATTAATCGCGCCCTTCTTATTTTCAACGACACAGTGAATTTCAATCGAGTCGTAACACATGATTTTATTAGATTGTTGCATGACATAAATCACAACTGACGGTTCGAGGCAAAATTTTTACGTCAGCGATGAAACTGGCATTGCTTCAAGGTACGTTCTATTTTTTTGGAGTAACAAAAAACGTGTTTCATTTCTTTATTCGCCCGATACCGGTTTATTGAAAATCCTCGAACAAATTTTTTTCTAGTGTTTTCTAAATCATTTGCAAAAGCATTTACATTGGTACGCGATTTATTTTAAGAGCAAAACTTTTTTTTAAATCATTTTATTGACACGAATCGAGTTACAAAACTATTATTCGACAAACTTTAAGTTGTCTTTGATAATTGTTTGTTTGATAAATCGTACCCTCCGAATTGTTAACGTAATTTGTTCTTTCATCGATTAAAAAAACTTAGAATCGTGTTTTTACTTTAAGAAAAAAACAAAAAAATTTAATTCACGTGATAACGTTTAATCAATTGGTTGGTCATTGTCGTTATTAATTAAAATCGCGGACGTTTTTTAAACTGACTCAAACGCACGAGCGCGAGGGCACGTAGCTTCGCGGGCACTTTCCTTCTACAACGTATAGCCAGCAAAACACTGGAAGCCAAACGTCTGCTCTTCTAGCCCCTTTTTAAAACGAATTAAGCGTTTAGTCACAGTACTCTCCCCTCTCGGATTCATTTTAAGAATATACAGGATGCCCTTTATGCCTTTTTGATTGACAAACGCGAAAAGGTTGACTCTTTGATTCAATCTACTTACGTCAAAGTTTACCTTTCCTACCTGCCCAGATAGACAGTTAATCCGAATCGAAAATAGGGAAACGATGTGACATAATGTGTGCGTGTTACTTCATTCTAATTCGCAGAGATTTGTTAAAACATTTGTTCCTTTAAATACAACGCGCCAGTGCTAGAAGTTTTAAGAGATAGATTCGAAACTAAATTCAATTTTAAAAATGGTTCAAGGGCTTCCCTCTGGGGGTTCAAAACGTCGATATTTCAAAAATATTTTTTTTTTCGATAATTTCATCCTTTATACAAAATTTTCGAAAACTTTCTAAGAATCAATCATTCCTTGTTAATATAAGAATTTACTTTTTATTTTAGTTCGAAAATTTTTGTAAAAATGGCGTTTTTGAAATGGTAACGATCGTATCCTCGAAAACTGAATCAGCGTAGATAAAATTTAGTACGGAGAATCTTCGTACTAGTCCTTGTCATACGATTTTTTTTTATATAGAAATATTTTATAAATTAAAGAAGTGCAAGTGTTGCGGTAAAAATCCCCTTTTTCGATTCAGATTTCCGTCGTTTGGCGAAATTTGTATGTAAAAAATTGAGGATTTTTTTGTTAACCAGTAAAATAATTTTTTCTTTCGTTTCATATATCTTTCATACAATAAAAATTAAATAATAAATTACAAAGCAGAGCCTTCAAAAATAGGATTTTTCGAAGCATCAATTAGAAACTAAAAAAAGTGCGAATTATAATGCTGCTTGATTCATCTCAGTTCTTGATTTCTTGAAAACTTCACAATATTTTAAATATAAATAAAATAATAGAAATAATATATATATATATTTTTTTTCAAATATTCGATCGATCGATACCGGAAGTATGAATCGATAGTCGAACGCATATCGAACTCCTCAAAGACTGCATAACAGCGCTGCACGCGACCATTTTCCCAGAACTATTTAAAAAAATAAAATCGCGCGTGCATGTACGAGCGATACTTTCCGAGTATGATTTTCTGCAAATAATAAACATTTTGCCACTTCAATAGGTGGTAGAAGATATAAATAATGAAAGTTTACTCTTCTTTCATTTTTTGGAATGTTCGATATTTCGATAAATCGATACCGGAAGTTTTGGGGGTCGAATATATATATATATATATATTCGAAGGGAACGGAGTTAAGACAGCAGCGCCACTTTGAGCGCATTACACATCCCACTTATGCACAGAAAGACTTTTCTTTTCGTTCGGCAATTGAATACATCGGAGATCGCAGTAGTGTATCGTACTCCGGGCCAGGGGCATAGCAAGGCATAGCGTGGGGAGTGATAAATTCGTGGATGATTGCCAAAGTAATAAGCGAGTGGTTGTGCTGTGGAGTGCGCGTTCGTATAGTTCTGAGATGAACGAGTGATCGAAAGAATTTCCTCTACAAATAATATATTTATAGAGGGCATTTACGTTCGATTGGCAATAGATGAAAACGCTGCCAAACAATGAGACGTTGTTGTCAAAGTGATTGAGTTTTTGGGGTGCTGGCGGGTGGGTGACGCCAAAAAAAAATATATAACACGCGAGCGTCTAGTTAAAGGGGTTCCCTCCCTTCCCTGCCTCTTTCCCCCTCCGGTTACATAGCCCCGGTCGGTTGCTGCTAAACACGCCCGGCTGTCACAGACGCCATGTTACGAAGCCGCGGTTTGCCGATGGCGATTTTTATAACAACTTTTCTCATTACCTCATGTATCATTGTTGTTCGTGCCGATCTCGAGAATAACGGTAAGTACGATGAAGTGATATATTTAAAAAATAAAAAATTACTCATTAATTCCATTCGCTTCCGGTACATTTCGCGACAGTTGCACACCGACTTTACGCCGTTTTCGCGCAACCCGTAAGTTTTTGTTTTTTTACAGGCCACTGCTCTATCGGTCTCTTGTTTTCTAAGAATATTAAACGCGCTCTTTTTTTCATTCTTGCGAATAAAAAGAGGACATTCGTTAATTAACATCCTTCGATAACGATCAATTGACTCATTTTTTTTTAATTTTGTTCGTACTCACTTATCCCTTGCGTTCGGTGTTTCATGATCTAAGGATTGCACATTGTTTTTTCGTATTTTTATGCCCATTTCTCGATCTCAATACTTTTCAACGTACATCATTTTTTTCGATCGTTTTTCGAAAAATAAACACGAGATTTTTTTCTATGACGTGGATGTACGATTTTGAATTGTTTCGAATTTTTAATTCACAACTTGTGTTTCATTATTAAATATTTATGACACAGGTACTTGGTTTATGTACATCCATCATTTCCTTCTTTGTTTCTATTATTTTGAGGGCTATTGAAAATTATTTTTGATCATCGAATCGTTTGATGTACCAATTTGGAAAAAAATCGCTATTAGACAAATTTTAGCAAATTTAGCCATTAAAATTAAAATTAATCTACTAATATTCAATCAAATCGAAACTCAAAAATAAAATAATAAAATCAGATGAAAATTAGTAATAGAATTTCATAACTATTTTAATAAAATAAAATAATTAAATTAAGACGCTGTTTTATTTTATTTTAATTTATTTCTATTCAAGTTCAGAAATGAAAACGACAAGTTCAAATTCAAAAGCTTCTCAAGCATAAATTTAAATTTAATTTGTGGAGTTTTATTCATTGAAACAATCACAATTTTTAGTAGTAACTCAAATCCTGTGAATTGAATACAAAATTCATAGGTGTTTTTATGGATTTGCCTTCTCGACGATGTAGAAATAATACCGAGAACATCGCAAGGCAGAGTGCAGTACGGAGGGGTTATCGGTTGGGAATTTTGTGATTTTGAATTTTGTAGGAATAACAACAGTAGCAGGCACAGAGCCGACCACAACAGTTCGAACTATAACGGCAACATTAGAGATAGACTCGTCGCAGAAAATAGATGGCATAGAGGCAGGCAGCACGCCTTTTCTAATATGCAAACTGAGCGAGCCTGGTCAAATAACTTGGTACTCGGACGGTAGAAATCTCACTACTATAAGAGACTCAGATTATTCTACGCCTAAGGGACGTATAGATCTGAGGAAAGCCAAAAGAAATGATACCGGAAATTATACGTGTACAGCAAAAACTAACGGTGGAGATGTATTGGAAAAAACAGTATTTGTTAGGATCATAGGTAAAATAAACATTTACTATTGTAAGTCATAATTCCTATACTGATTAATCCTACTTAAAATCTTCTTTTAATAGTCAGAGAATATTTTTAACCAAAAACAATTTTCAAAACAAATTATCAGATATTCATGTACCAAAAACTGAGTCAAAAGATGAGAATTATACACGAGATAGCTGTTAAGAAAAAAACTGTTAAATACATGCAAACTCTCAGAAAACTAAGAACAAAAGACACATGTTTACATTTTAGTTGAAAGAAACGATGATAATGAAACATGGATCCAATATGAATAATGGAATTTGTAATGAAGCATCTTTTTTTGGAACTATAAACACTTGTGCTGTTTACTTTCAGAACCTGGTAAAATAAGGCCAGCCAAAGACGTGAGAAGAAAAGTAGGCGAGTCGGTTAATTTAGTATGCCACATCGAGGGTGAACCCCTGACGAATTTCACATGGCTCAAGGGAAATGATAGCGAAAGCATCGAGCATCTGCAAGAACTTTCGACACTGAAGCGCATAAATGAGACTTTGGTAGTTTCATCGCTTGTTTTTGAAAGTGTATCTCGTCGTGACAATGGCACGTACACTTGTCAAGCAACAGATTACTATGGTGTTGTGAGTGCTACGCAAAGCCTATTTGTCATAGACAAGCCTCAGGTTAATATCGACTTCATGAAGGCTGTTGGTGCTCATATGATATATTTAAATTGGACGGTGAATGACGGTAACGAACCCATAAAAAAGTACCTCATACAACATATGAAAAATGGCAGCGATCAGTGGCAATTTTATGCCAGAGAAATTGGCGGTGGTAACTTGAGCTATGTTCTTAAAGGCTTCGACAAAGGCACGGCCTATCAGCTTAGAATAAGCGCTACTAACGCTATCGGAAGATCACAAATTCAAACTGATCCTCGATGGATCACCACACTCACCGAAGGTACTTTATTAAATTTTGTCTATTCTCTAACAAATCCTATGTTTATCATAATCATTACTTTGTTTAAAGTCGAATAGTTTCAGACTACGATTGTGGTCAAACTATTTTAAAATCCAAAAACGAGATTACAGAATTTAGATGAATGAAACCATCAACCGGTTAATAAATGGATAAAAACTATTGGTCGGTGCGTTTCAACAACGCAATTTTAACTTCACAGTTGTATTAAAACCAATGATAAAGAAGAGATTTTAAGTTTTCTGTGCATTGAGTGTTAAAAACGTGGAACAACAAACGAACAAACTTTCGCACGTGTAGTCCAACGAAATTTATATTTCAGATCCTGTTTTCGTGCCGACCGTTTCCGTAAACGGTTTTACCGATCGTTCAATAACCGTCGGTTGGAACGTACCACCAGCAGATCTACGAGAACACGTGCATTATTATAATTTAATGGTGACTCATGGCGACAAGAAAAAAGAGGCTATTTATCCGGCACAAACTTTCAATGTTTATGTATTTGTCGATCTCGATCCAGCGACTACTTATCAATTTAAAATCGCTGCTTGCAGCGAATACACGAAGCAGTGTGGAAATTGGAGTAAAATTGTCAATGGAACAACTATGGACGGAGGTAATTATCAGTGTTTCTTTCCCTTTAATCTTTGATTATGAGTTTTGAAAAAAATCGACGCGCTAATTTCTAACACGAACTATTTTACATTTTAGTATGTGGTGCACCGCAAAATCTTACGATCACCTGTCGCTTTGATAATCTAAGTAGCACAGCTTACGTTTACGTATCTTGGCAACCACCGGCAAGACCTAACGGCGTTATAACTCGTTATCAACTGGAACTTACCGGTGCCGCACAATATCGCAACGATCTCGGTAGATCGGGCAACGATTGGTGGAGATTACCCGACAAAACGGTCAAAGAAATTGAACATAGCTACGAATTTAAAAGCCTCCCACCTAATACTAATTACACGGTAAGGATTCCTTCAGTTCTGTATTTTTTTTCCAGATCGGAAAAGCTTATTGATCACAAAAAGTAATTTGCATTGAGGTGCGTTTCCAATGTCTTCAATGTCATTGAGAAGAGATGTTTTTATACTCGAATGCCTCTGTACTCGAGAGGCCGCCAAAATCTAATATTAGAATAACATTTAACATCATATACTAAAGTTTTACATATTATAATTTAGTCTTTCGTTCTATATTGCCATTTCCTGTTGTATAACAGTGTTCCTAAAAATATATTGCAGAAAATATCTTCAATATGTTTTCATACAATATATATTTACCTAAATTGATTTTTGAAATTAACTTTCGAATGAAATTTATGATTTTTTTTTTAATTTTCCGTTAGAGAATTAAATCATTTGCACTTTTGAATGATTTTCATTTGTGTTGTCAGCGATGAATAAAATCGTTAATTTAATTGTGATTGCAACAGGTACGCGCCTGGTGTGTAACGAGGCTTCGAACGCCTGGTAAAGATACCGTCGGAAATTGTACGATGCCCGTGACTGTTCCGGACAGAGAAAATATGAATCTTCGATCGTGGCGTAAGATCGAGAGCGAGGGAAGACAATTATTTAAGCTGTATTTGCCAAGGATATCGGAGAGAAACGGTCCAATATGTTGTTATCGAATATTCATGGTAAAATTAGGACCTCAAAGATCGACTGGAGATTTGCCAGCGCCCGATGAGATGGAAATTCATACGTATCATTACGCTCACGCTTCGCCGGGCGGCGGAGCTTATCTCGCCGAAATGTTCGACAGCGATCATCTTTTGCCAGAAGTTTTTCTCGGTGACGGTGAATCGTTTAACGCGAGTAACGCCTGCGATCGTTGCATTGGTTTGCGACCCAAAGTGACGCCGACTCTTCACCTCGTGCCTGAAATTCCCGGCACGGTCACGACTAACGCGACGATTACACCGACGATAATACAAACGACTACCGTTTCAAATCTTGGAACTTTGCCAACTACCGTTGCTACCATCACCGCCGAAACCACCACAACCAGTCAATCACGGAACTCCTCGGGATCAACGGTTCGTCGCAAAAGAGACGACACACCTGGAATTAACCCACTTCCCATTGAGAATCCACCGGAATCTGGAATTTATCCACCTTACGATGGGTTTATCGACGAAAAAGCCAACTATACCGCTTTCATCGAAGTTATCGGTAATTATAAAACCTTCATTTGACCTATTGAGAATCTATATCGTCATGATGGCATCGCGAGAGATATCTCAAACTTTTTGGTTTTGCATTGTTGGAATACAATGTAAATCTTTCCTAATATTCTTCAATTTTGTCGTTCTTGAAGCATCTAATTTTTTTAATCGTCCATTTTATATGTTGATCCCAAACAAAAATCTTAAGAAATGCTCCAAGAATGTTTGCAGTCTAAATGGGAAAAAAACTTTAAACCATTGAGTAATATCTTTTGTAAAATAACTTTCGTTATAGCCCAACACTGCAAACTTCAACGTCAAATACCAAGCGACATTATTTGTTATATTTTTCCGAAAGTAAGAATCGGAAAATTGTGGAAGAAAATATGTATTTTTCATTATTAACGAATTTTCGTAGTTTACGGTGATCGAGAAGGTCAAGTGATGCCCGCGTACAGCGGATATCTTCATCAGCTTTACGGTGGTCCGGATTCTCGTAACATTGCCGCGCAGAAGGAAAATACTCTGGAAGTTATACTGCAAATAGTAGTTGCTCTGATACTCATAATCGCGATACTTTTGATCGCATTGTGCGTGTTGCACAGATATACGAAACGAGCGGAGCAACGAGGCGAGGAAATAATAACATTGAGGAATAGTTTCAGGTGAGTTGTTACGACTGAAGGTGGTGGAACGAGGAATAAAAAAGCCATTGTGTTTTTCACTGCTCACGTATTTTCTAATGGGTGCCTTTTTGTGGATAGGCATCTCTGTAGAAGCTTGAGAGGTAGACATCAGCTAGTAGCGGCGAGTCCACCGGATATGCCGCCGATACCAAAAGCTGACCTCTTGCAGGCTTATCTCGAGCGTCACCGTGACTCGGATTACGGTTTCCAACACGAATTTGAGCTTTTGCCTGATCGTTTCGCTGATCGTACGACACGAGCTTCGGAGGCACGAGAAAACCTTTACAAAAATCGTTATCCCGACATCAAGTGTTACGATCAAACGAGAGTCCGCTTGTCCCAGATCGACGGTATTTCCGGCTCGGACTATATCAATTCAAACTTCGTTCTCGGTTACAAGGAACGAAAAAAGTTCATATGTGCTCAAGGGCCCATGGAAAACACCGTTTGCGACTATTGGCGCATGATATGGGAACAACATCTCGAACTCGTGCTCATGCTCACCAATCTCGAAGAATATTCTAAAACTAAATGTGCCAAATACTGGCCCGACAAGGAGGAAACGAAAAATTTCGGTGATATCACCGTAGAACACATTAGACAACGACCTTTCTCCGATTACGTCGTTCGGGAGTTAAAAATGACGCGTACCGGCGAACGGGACTCCCGTACTATCGTTCAATACCATTTTCTCGTATGGAAAGATTTCATGGCACCTGAACATCCTCATGCTATTTTACGCTTTATCAAACGTGTCAACGAGGCTTATTCCCTCGAAAAAGGACCGATTCTCGTACATTGCAGTGCCGGCGTTGGAAGAACCGGCACTCTTGTTGCACTCGATTCCCTCCTTCAACAACTCGCCGAAGAAGGACAAGTCTCCATTTTTAATACCGTCTGCGATTTACGGCATCAACGAAACTACTTGGTGCAATCGTTGAAACAGTACATTTTCATCTATCGTTCTCTTATGGAAATGGCTCTTTACGGTGATACGGAAATACCTATTTCACTATTGAAATCAAGCATCGAAAAACTCAGACTCAGGGACAACGGCAAAGAAAAATGTCGCATGGAAGAGGAATACGATGTAAGTTTTTACGAAACTTTTCAAGGTGTACTCTTCGCGCAGTCTCATCGAAAAAGTAAAAATTTAACAATTTTCTCTGCTCCTTTACTGGACAAGCTTGAATCATAATTTTATACTTGTACAGCGTATAGAAAAAGATATATTACAGGAAGTCAACAATGAAATAACGTAAATTATGACGAATCTCTGCAATTCTTATAATCAAGAATTTAAATAATTTTTCACTCATTTTAGTCATTAATATCAGATATCTATTCGAAAGAATCTGCCAGTCATAATAAATTATATCTTTTTCAAAATAGAATTGCTGTTGTGAAGTTTTAATCGGTTCACTATGATGAATTTCAAAAAATCTTTGAAATTGATAGCCAACTAAGAAATTTCGTCAGATGATTCCATGAGCATTTATCTGTTTCTATGTTCACTGTACATATGTGAAATTGAAAAAAAAAACATGTTAAAACGCAAACTACTTTTTGAAGACGACTGTGGCTCAAGTACATTTTTAAGAGGCTTTTCTGACTTGTAACCCTAAAACGAGGATCATAAAAAACATGAGACGATTGGAATTTACTGATTACGAAAATAAATCTACCAGTAAAAAGAAAAACAATCAATTATTTTAGACTTACAAGGTTGAAAGCTCTCTTGTGAAAAGAAGAAAAATGGCCTTCGAGGTTTACTCACATCTCAGTTTTTTAGGAACTTGTTTTAAATTCACAGAAAATCAGTTCTGTGTTGGAAGATCGTAAATCATTCTCGGTGGGTGGTGGGGATGAGAATAGGATCAAGAATCGCAACGAAATGGTTATACCGTATGACAGAAATCGTGTTATATTGACACCTATACCAGGCCGAGAACATTCTACCTATATCAATGCTTCGTTTATCGAAGGATACGATAATTCTGAATCTTTCGTTATAACGCAAGATCCATTGGATACTACGATAGCTGATTTTTGGAGGATGATTTCCGAACAATGTATATCGACTATTGTTATGCTGTCGGACGTGAGTAACATTTATCGATGAGAAAGTTCGGAACGTAAATCGATAAATCCGCTTTTTTGACCACAGATTTTCTACAATTACAAAATATTTGCCGGACTGAATCTATCGATTTTCATTTCGATCATTCCCAAACTTACTACTAATCGAAAAACAAAAATGAATTCATTTTATTAAATTTCTCATTTGAATCGCAGTTGAATGAAGGACCACGAAAATGCCCGAGATACTGGCCCGACGACGAGACAAGTTACGATCACATAAGAGTACGATACATACAAAGCGAGAGTTGCCCTTATTATACGAGAAGAGAACTTTGCGTGGCGAATACAAAAACGGACGAGACAGTGGTTGTAACGCAATATCAATATCACGGATGGCCAACGGTCGAGGGTGAAGTTCCAGAGGTCACGCGAGGCGTCATAGAACTGGTCGATCAGACTCTCGGTCACGACGTCGAGTCCAGCGGTCCTTTGGTCATCCACTGCAGTTTCGGCTCGGACAGGAGTTCCATGTTTGTAGCTCTGAGCATATTGGTGCAACAGTTACGCACGGAAAAACGCGTCGACATATTCACAACGACGAAAAAATTACGATCTCAGAGACACGGAATGATCAGCACCTTTGTAAGTTTTTCATCATAACGGCACTGTAAGCGTTAACTGTAGAAATATCGACGACTTCCATAAACCGGAAGGGTCAAAGTGACTCGTTTTCAAAAGAGCAAATCATTCAAGATAAAACATGCAATTTCCATTATCTTTCAATTTTATGTGACGAAAGTTGGAAGAATTTTCATTACCTTTAAAATAATTACTTCTTAAACTCTACTGCGCTACGTCATTGTGTTTATTTTCAAAGTTCGATAGTTCGTTTTTATAACGGCCGATAAATAATTTCATTGAAATTTGATGAGTAATTATTCTAACGATTTACAGAAAATAACACAGTTTTTTCGTTATTTCGTGCTAATTTGGCAACGCCATTAATTTCACAGGCGCAATACGAGTTTCTCCATCGAGCGATCGTTAATTACGCAGATCTTCACAACATTGCCGAAGATGAACCAGTCTCTTAATGAAGGGAGGCCAAGAGTTTAGAAACTGCAAGAGCGACAAAATCGTTTGTCAAATAAAACTCGTCCTTGGATTAATCATTCGACTGGAAAAGAGTTATTGGTCGTCGGAGTGATGAAAAGCTGTGCAAGCTCGTTTGACCGACTGTGAATTTTTTATTTTCTTTTCTTTTTTTCTCGGGAAAAAAACCAAAGAAGCATAGTCCCCGTTGTACAGAGTCCGGTGAGAATCACGATATTATCGTTGGCGTAATATCATGATGATTTTGCGATTGTCGTTGAGAAAAAGGAACGAAAGCGACAGATAATTAGAGTTACGAATCAGGTGAGAATGGAATTAACGCTTTTTCTTATTACTTTTTATACCGCAAAGAGGGCCGAAACCCACACAAATATTTTCACCTGTATTCCCCTTAAAATCTCGTGTACTTGTTGATTGTTGTCGGGAAAGTGTGACAAACTCACAGTTCAATATTGTACGATTTACGAGCTGGGCAATGATGCTAATGACCAACTGACGAGCGGATTCATGATTCGTAAAAAATATTTTAATTGAATTTTTTTTAAAATTTTTTACACGATGACGTGCATGCTTCGCTCTTTCACGATTCGAACGATTACTTATACTCTTATCTCGTTTATTTCAACGCTTGCTGCCATTTTTCGACTAATAATAATTTTTTATATCTAGGATGATTCGAGAACATCTGTGTTCAGATTTGCACATTGAAAAACTTTCAGTCCATTATGAAAAAGATACAAAATTTATAGCTGCATTCATTGTTTTGGAAAATTGTGTTTATTTTTCAGACATTGTTTATGAATGTCAACTTTCCAATTTTCGAAGCAAAGATGTTGCAACAAATTTGATTTATAAGATAATAGAAATTTATTGATCACAGATTTTGCAGATTCGAGCTTTTTTTTTATGTCAGTCACTGCAATCTAAAAAAAAGGCTGAAAATTGTCTGGATCATCCGAATCTCTATCGTTGAACAACGAGTATTTGATATTATCAGCGGCTCATTAAATTCGTTCGAAATACAGAAGATAAATCATGAAATGAGTAAAAAATGATTAAATCGTAGTACGCAGGCATTGACACAACTATATGTAGATTTTTACATAGTTAAAATGAAGAAACAAAAAGAAACAAGGAAATATCAGTAAATAATTGTTACAAAACTGTTGTGAATAAGCGACAAAACAATGAACGTGAGAGTCAAAGGTGAATGTATTTTGTATGAATGTGAAAAAAGTGTAAGATTAAGTTACGTGTGTATATATATTTACACATAAATTAGCACATAAGCTTGGCATTATTCCTAACATTTCCACTAATGCGAATCGACGAGTCGTACATAATTGACTAATGCTAAAAATAACACTATAACAGACCTAACATTTCTTTTCGTCTTTTTTTATTTCGTTTCGCGTTTCCAAACTCGGATATGTTTGAAACGTCGAAATTAATCTTGTTCGAATATTGATTAACGATCATTTTCATTATTTAACACTAATTGCCCTAATCGATTGTGTAAATATATATATATAAATAAATATATATAAATGTATAACGTACATTGCCGAACCGTTGTATATTAAATTGACATGGTCGATATGTAAAAAAACAAAACGTAGACGCGGTTGAGGCTGAGCAATTTTTTGTCACGCATATACACACATTTTTGTTCTTCTACAACATGGAAAGACTGACTCTATATATATCTTATTCGATTTAAAAGATTGTTCGTCTTGACTGGAAAGATTGGATGGCTTTTTTCAATTTTTCTTTTTTTTTTATCTGTTTTTATTCCATTCGTATTGTTACATCAAGATATACAAGCTGTGAATCGCACCTCGTGAGACAAGTCATATGTTTTTATACTTCGTATATTATACAAGTACCACGCAAACGTTTGACAATTAACAAATTGTCCATGGCGCATATATTTAATTGAAAAAACGTCCTCCGACAATCGCTCACATGTCAACAATGAGTTTTTCTCTCATCCGCATAAGCATTTCGAAAACTTTACTTTCCTTTCGGACATTTTTCAAGTGGAAGTTTTTGTGAAAAAATTAAGTTTTTGGTCCAGAAGAGATTTCGAATATTGTCCGTACACATTTTTTGTCATACTACATAATTTTTCTACTAAATTTACTGTACGGAATGCTCGAAAGATAAATCGGTTTTCAATTTGCATATACGGATTAAAAATTGAAAAAAATAACTCGAGGGCTTGTGCACAGAGCGAGAAATTGTTCATTCGTTTGTATCTCATTGAACAAATACTTGTATCCCGAGTTCAAACCGGAGGGGGTTATTTAGTGACGAATTAAAAGAAAAAAAAAATACATGTCAATTTGAGTAAATTTAAACCCTTTATTTCTTAACTACCAAAAGATCGTATTTAAAATCTCGAACATCGTCCCCTGTTTGAGATCTTTTTTAGGCTGATTGTAAGAAAAAACAAAAAAAAATGTAAAATACGTTTAAGTCTGTTTCGTTTCTTACAGAGCTCGTAAAATGAGAGAAATTTTGATATTTTTGTGATTGAAATTCGTTCGTTTGTTTATTTTCTAGTCAAGCTTAGCTCCGGTACGCCCGATGCTATCGATAAGCCATGGTCTTTTCATAAATAAGAAAGACAGAGTGAGAGTGAGAAAGAGAGTGACAATCATCCGATTAACATCATTATACATCTCTTTTTTTCGCATTATCGCCTTCATTCCATAATTATTAATTTTTGCCCTTTCCACCCCCCTCCATCCCAAATAATTTGTATAAGCGAGGCTTCAAATTTTTCCCAAATGCCTCATAATCAGAAATGGGTACGTCTCGTTACTCCGAAATAATCATTCTTTATTATTCTCTTCATTAATGTTTATTTCTTCCAAAAATATTATTCGAAATTTCGACTTTCCTGCGATAAATAATAAGAATAATTTTTCTCTCCATTGCATGACAAACGAAAAATCATGAAAATTTAAATTACTGAAAGATCGTTTTATCTAAAATTAACGAGAAATGCCCATGACTGCTCGCGATCGTTTATCAACAAATGACATGAAAATAGTTTATGTGTAATAGTCGTTAGTTTCTGTCTCGATTGCGTTGTATTTGCACTATTGCTCCGAGACGAATATTGTCCGTCTATATAATTATATATTTATATATTGTTAAAATATCGTAACTACCGTCGCTCTTGTGTGACCGATGGACGAAAAAAATATAGCAACTTCTTTCATTTTATTCTTTCTCTTTTTTGTTCAATTTCATTTCGTGCCAGAAAGAAAATGCGTGTAAACCGCTATAGAGCTTTGCCAATGTATATTGTTGAGCGTGTAATATTGTTTATGCAAATGTCAACGTACCCAATGCTCGAAAAAAGGAATTTATTTTATCGTAAATTCGAATAACGAAATACTCAATAATCCCTGCAAAAATTATATCCTTTTTTATCGCATTGGGTAATCGATGTAATTTTTTTTGAGCCTCAACGAAGATTTATCGAGTTAATGGAAATATTATTATTATTATTATACGTATGAAAAATTTCGAGTGATAGTTTTATTTTGAAAATCTTATGAATTTTTATGTTTTACTTTAAAAGTGAGTCAAAATGCTGCTCGTCAATATTATTATAATATCTACTCGTTTCGAGTTATCGCAGTTCGAACCCGGAAAAACAGTAAAAGAATTTAAAAAATCGATTTGCTTCTGAAATCGTATAATTAGCGAAAAATGCAAAAAACTCATTTTTTCCCTTGAAACAAAAAGTATAAAAAATTAACACCAATTTAAAATAGATTTTTAAAGTAAAATTCTCACGCGAAACGTCTCCTATGTATAGATTTTTGACTAGATCGACTTGATGGATCTAGGCTCGAATGAGGACGGCTCTAAACGTACAATAACCAGTATTTAAGCTTACGAATAATTTTGTTTTCTGCAAAGCCCGCGAGGCGCAAAGTACGAGAAACATAGAGAGAAAAAATAATAATATAAAATATCAGTTTGAGAGTTTTCTCCACTGAAGATTTTGTAATAGTGAACAAGAAGGAAGCTGAGTGAGGGGGGGGGGGGGGGGGGAAGGAAAAAATAATAAATGTTTGTCAGTGCTCGGTGTTTCGTCAGATGCAAGTGCAACGTGGATTTTTCACGAGAAAAAAAAATAAGAAATGTTTCGTCTAGAATTCTGGACACGTGTGATCGGTTTTTGAGATACGTTTTTTCCAACGAGAGAGAAATAAACAATTGTCAGTGAGAATTCGTGTAATTTGGTGTGTATTTGAACGAATGGGAAAATCTCGCTTACCGCGGCTAAATTGCCGCTTTGTTTGAATGTTGCTACTGAATATTACTCTCATTTTTTTACCATACAGAAAAGAAGAAGGAAGGGAAAAATAAAAAGAATTTCGGTCGAACGTCGAGAGCCGCGTTTGAAAAATTCAGTAGACCGTCGTCTGAACCATCTTAAGCTTGTCACACCTACCTCAACGTAGTAAACGCGGCTCGAATAGGTATTCGAATAATTCTCGCATTGAACACTTTTTTGCAACGATTTCGAGCGATGAAATAAACAGAAAAAAAGAAACAAACTTGAGTATGAAACAAGGCATATTCGGACTGTGTGCGTATGTGATTGCGATTAAATGAATTTCTATCAGCTAAATCCGAATACGGCCTACGTACAAAGGCCATAACTGAGAGCTAGTATTGTGTAAAATAAAAGCGATCAGTGAGAAAACACGATTATATCGAGATTTGCTAGGAACAAAAGTTGACAATTTTTCGAAATATGGCGTTTAAGAATATATTTCTCGAGACTATTTTACACTCCAAAAAATCTCAGCCTCGAGAAAACTTCGATTCTTTTATGCTGATTACAAATCCTCCGAAAAATTTTTTTGTAAAGAAACGTTTTTTAACGAGACGAAAATGAATAATAAAGGATAAAACTTGGACGATTTGTGCGAAATTCTCAATGCACCGTACATAAAACATTCCGCGCCACTTCGTATACTCAAAAAACAATTATCATTCAAGAAATTCCGAAAAATCTCACAATGTTTGTACATCCTCCATGCTTCTAAATTTTTATTTATCAAAGGACCAACAAATTCGTGACTTTTTATGGCTGTTACAAAGAAAACATTTCACAAATAAATTAAGCCATTTTTTCGTTCTTTCTACCGAAGAGCAGAAAAAACGTGAATTGACTTATAGAAAAATATATTTATATTTTTTAAGGAATATTCCATGCATAAGTGACAGGCTTTCGAAAGACAAGCTCATTTTCTAAGTAATGGCTGCAACTGAGCAAACTGGAAAATGTGTTTTTCTAAATTTTATTTGTACAATTTTTTGTCAAACTTTTAGCCTTTTCTCTTCGAATTTGGCCCAAGATTATTCAAATTATAAATAAAAAGCATTAAGTTCTTTTACATTTTTTTTACTAGTCAACAATGGTTGAAAGTTTTTTCTTGACCCTTTTCAATGTGACTGGACGATGACGAATGTGTTCCAGTAGTTTCAAAATTGTGTTTATACCGCGTGCAAAGTTTGAGAGATTCGTGAATATTTTTTTTTACTCGCAATACCAATCTGTATTGTCATAAAACATTTTTTATAAATAATTATTAGAAAACAGTTCATCAAAAGAAGAAAATTTCAACGGAATGTATAAGCAAAGAACTGACGAGCGATAAATATAATTTTACTTGGCTCGAAATACCTCGAATATTATCAAATTCAGAAATGAGATGAGTTATTCGTGCATAACGACCTAGATTGTTAGATTTTGAAATATATTTAGTAAGAATGCTACCGGTGAATGGTTACAGTGGGAGAGAGACCAGAATGAATAAGCGAACAACGTTTCTAAAGTGACAATTTTCAGTTTTATTAAATTGGCTAAAAATTATTAACGATAACAGTGCACTCGATGTTAAAGAAAGTAAGAAAAAAAATTACACAAGACACACCGACCTCACGACTTCATTGACTAAATGATTCTTGACAAATGTTTGTAAGCATCAAGAGACAATTTATTATGTTATAATTACATCAATTACACTCGAGCACAGACACACATACACAAAATAATTTAGAGGGACAGTTGACGTGAATAAATATATTCATACATTCGCTACAAATTATAATATATATTTTGTCTCTAATGAGGAATAATTAATTTCATGTTGGACCATTTCGTTCAGGGTTCTTTTTGCACGGAACAGTTTTACACTTTTTCGGTATTTTTCTGCGTCTCTTCGCTTCCTTCTGCAACGCTGATTTCCTCGTCAGTAGCACCACCGATGAAGGTCTGAAAAATCAAGTATCAAAATTCGTTTGCTCATTAGTTGAGTGTAAAAACCTTTTTTCTAATAGGTTCTGGGTAAAAAAAAGTTGAGTCGACGGAGAATTGTTCATAATCTTAAAAAAATGACTAAGTCTCACGCTTTAAGGAAGAATCTGAATGAGAACGCTGAATAAAAGTGTAATTTTTGCGATTTTTGTCCTTGGCTCCAATGAAACAAAATTTTTCGAAACCTTTGGGTTAAATATCTCCTATTTTTTTTTTTTTTAATATCACAAATAGAACAAATTGTCAGACTTTGAAAAAAAAGTTACGTTTTTCGCAAGAAATGTTCAAATAAATTGTTTAAAAAAGTTGTTGAATTAGATTTAAAAAAAAATCCCTTGTGTTAAGGGGCCAGTCCACTTTGAAAATTTCAAAAAATCGATTTTTTTCACTGTTTTCGAAAGTACATACATTCAGAAATATTGTGTCAAAATTTTATGAAAATCCGAGCTCTCTAAGTATTTTTTTTTTTTTTTACCTGAACGTCAGGACCTCATTTCGTCTACCTGAGCGTATAAACTTCAAACGCGTTTTTCTCGAAACAAAATCTTTTCAAAATCTAGCTCCACCGTATCTCTAAAACTAATAAACCGATTCTCTTGAAATTTTAACCACATATTGTAAACATGATTCGCAACAAGATGACCCTCGATGGTTTTAAAATTTTGATTTTTACTCTTTTTTTGTGAAAAACTGCGAAAAAACGCGTTTTTTTTACTTTTTTCGTTTTTCATCTGCCATTTTTTTATTTTTTGATAAACCTTTATATCCGAGGGTCATTTTGTAGCTGGTGTCATACTGAATCTAATGGACTTTGATTTTTTTGTTTCAGACAAGCCCTTGCCGAGTTGTGATGGAGCTACCTAGCCCACCTATTTTTGAGGCGTTACGTTAAACTATAGTTTTTGTACTTAAAAATGAATTAAAAATTTTTTTTTTTCATGTATTTCAAGACTTTATTTATTAAGCCCAACAAGTTTTATATTCATATCTTTTATAAAAACCTCAAAAAAAATCGCGAAAATAGCCTTTTTTCGTGGCTCCAAAGTGGACTGGCCCCTTAACATGGAAGGTAAACATATGAAAACTGAGAAATTCTCTGCGTTTATTGGGCTTTAAATCGGGGCGTTTAAAAGACTTAAAAAAATATTTTTGTATTAAAAAAAATTGTTTCATATTTTCGAAATATGTATCGAAACACTCGATTTTTTCAAATTAATTTCATTGGAGCCGAGAAAAGAAAATAGTAAAAATTACACTTTTTGTACCAGGCCACAGGATTGTATAAAACAAGAACAGATGAATTTTCAATAAATAATTTAATTACCTTGGTATTTTTGCAGGTTGACACCAAATTTGAAGTCTTTCATCAAGATTCGTGTAAGAAGACTCAATGGTCGAACAATTGTGACGATCAATAGCTTCGCCCACGGTTTTTGTAAGATGAAGAAACTTGTCGTCATCGGCAAGTCGAGAACGAAATTCGGTGAGACGTGGGAACAACAAAACACCGATCATAAACAAGATAGCCATACCAATGAATCCGCTGATTGCCATAAACAATGGATTGCCTATATCTTTTTGAGAATTTTCGGTCGAGGCTGCATTTTCTGGTTCCAATTGCTGTGTAAAAAGAACGAAATTGTAAGCTCGTTAATTCTCAAATTGAAGAATTCTTTCATTATTAACTTTGGCTCTCCCAATTGATACTTAAAATAACAAATCGAATTTTGAAATATTTTTTAATAGCTTTCAGATCTTTTTTTACAGTATTTCTGAGCTTTGAATCATTATTTTTTTTTTTATGAAAAAAAAGAATGAAAAAAATGATGATTCGCTGTGAATTTAGTAAATATTCCATAAATGTATAATGATGAACTGACGAAATTGGCTCACCATTGCCGGAAGAAAATGACTTCCGTGACGGACATCGTTCATGAAAGTTTTCAATGGATAAAAGTAATAACTGTACATTGGACTCGATGATCCAGTTTCCAACTGATTAGTCGTGACTTTTGGCAATTGTCTGTGGCGAAGAACATTGGCAAGTGCATTGAGGCTCACAGCGTTTCCTTTCTCTATGGCGTGTTTGTAAACAGCTTTGAGTTCCGAGTTCGTCATTTGTGGAACTTCCGGTAATTTTTGCACTGACGGAGCTCTGGGAACGTGAACCTCGAGAAAAAATAGAAAAACAGAAATTCAGGTATATGCCGACAAAAGAAAATAGCCAGTGCCACATCGGCGAACATGAACACTGCAAATCTCTCCAACAATTTGAAGTCATTCCAACGAGTGAATAAAAAAAATCGCTACGTGATTTATCGGCGTGTCTTGATCAAGCTGGATGAGCTTTTCGAGACTGGTAATTGATATTCCACATATTGCTTAACGGTACACGCATGAAAAATTTCATAAATTTTTGCTTCCAGTGAAATTTCAATGAATTACGTTCATTTACGGCTCATCCTGAATAAAAACCGGCTTAAGATACTGCGAAATGTCCTGAAAATGAGGGGATTTGGGCTACGGGGTCATTCATGTGTACACAGAATCAAAGATTCACACGAATGAGTGAGTAATTCATTTTTATCATTTTTATTACTAAATTTAATGTTAGTAACTTTCAACACAGCAATTCCGAAAGTTTGTTTCTCCGTTAAAACTACACCTCAGTCTTTACAATGTAAAAAAAAAAAAAATAAGTAACGACTCTTCAAATTGAAAAGAAAGAATCTAGCTATTGAGAATTTTGTTTAAATACATATTTCCTCGAGCATAAAGTGTCAATTAAATGTATTTTAACGCGAAAACAGTATGACAGCAATCGATGTTTATTTTTTTCTTTATAAAATTCGTATTTCATTAACGAAAACGATTTGAACAATCTATTTTTGAACTTAATCTAAAAATGTCTTATTGATTTCATTAGAAAAACGAAGAAGCCCCAAAATTGAACGTTTCCAATTCTCTGCCTTGTTTAATCACGGGAAAAAAATTATTTTCATTTATTATGCATATAAAAAACTATGAAGAATCAGCTTAAAAATATCGAAATGGATGTATGAATTGTTACTTTATAAAATACGTATTTAAATTGTAAAAACGATTCGAATATTTCAACAGTATCTGAAATGTTTTGATTGATTTCGTTCGCAAAACGAAGAAGCCCCAAAATTGAACATTTTCAACACCCCACATTGTTTATTAACACAAAAAGATTTATTTTGCTTAATGCACATAAAAAAAACTATGAAGAATCAGCTTAAAAATATCGAGATTAATCCAGTGATTGTTACTTTATAAAATACGTATTTTGATTGTAAAGATGATTGGAATATTTCAAAAGTATCTAAAATTTTATGATTAATTTCGTTACATAAAAGAAGAAGCCTCAAAATTGAACGTTTTCAACACTCCACCTTGTTTATTCACATAAAAATAAATATTTTATCTTATTATTCACATAAAAAACCATAAAGACCCATTTTAAAAATGTTTGTTTCGCATCCTATGAATTTTTGTTTACCTGATAGTACGTGTTATCGTTGGTTGCTGTTTCAGAGACGATTTGATCGGGATTGGCTGGTCGAATTTTTTTCGCCAGAGCTTGAAGTATCGAAGCTTGTAAAGCCAAATTATTTTGATTGTCAGAAGGCTGTTGGACTTGCCTTTTGTCGCTGGAATGTCGTTTACCAGCGAGATAATGTTTGTCATCGACATCGAAGTAAAAAGAGCCGGTGGAGCGTTCGGGCACGGGAAGCGAGGGTGGCAAATTCATGTCGCGAAGCTCGAGCATTACTTTTTGAAGATATTCGGCGCTCGATTCTGTGCTTGTTGTAAGCGTGGTGAGCATGTTACAACTTGCCGGCGAAATCAGAGCAACAATTATAATAATACGTGCCCACGTGCTCGTCACGATCATAATCGTACGTTCACAATAATCGGAATGCACGCGGTGCAATTATTTTTCAATGAAAATACAAAATAATCGAACGATTAACTTATTCACTCAATAGTTTATCATCAATAAATCAACGACCAATCGAACTTCATCGCTTCTGTAATATTCACTCTCATAATATCAATCGAAAATTCTATTCGTCACATTTTTTCAAAATTTTGAAACTCGTTCGTAAAACCGTTTAAAGAAAAAAAAGATAAACAATTGTTTTCATGGAAATCAGCGCAATATTTTGAATCCGATTTCAACGCGATACTCGTTATTCTTGAAATATTGCAAGGACGAAAGTTGCAGTATTGAAGACCGTGGTCAAGTGCAGTTTGCGTTAAACTGGTTGCTCACTATACCACCTACTGAGGGCAATTCCCGCATGAATTTTTTTTCCCACCACCTCCGAGAACTTTTGCTCGATCAATCTTCTCCGATGTATACGTACGCACACGCGTTACGTGCTTAACACGCATGAAAACTCGTTTACGAATTCTTCGAAGGTACGTCGCGGATATTCACTTACCGTATCTTATTATTTCTTCGATACTCGTCCTTTAACGTTGAACTGAATTTTTTTTTCTCCACTCTTTTAGTAGGTAATGAAGAGCAGATAACAATAAGCGTACTAACGTTTTTTAAACATGGTCAGTGTGCAATTTGGGCCACGTTTAGGGTTTTTGTTCCATTATAATAATCATTGCTTTCGCTATTATTTCATCATCTCTCTCTCTCCCTCTCGTATTTTTTTATGATACTCATTGTAATGCACTTATTTATACGAAGTGAATGTAACGGTCAGACCGAAAACCGGGTCTTGAGAGAAGAATCATTTTTGAACAGTATGTACTACCGGGAACGGTATGCATTCAATAAGCATCGAGGTCGTTTCGCGAACCAGTTCAAATAGCGATGGACGAAAAGTACCTGCATTACTCTCTTCCGGAGAAAAAATCGACGTCGTCCTACCGATAATTACACAAACATTTGTGTTTCCCTCTATACTTATTATGTAATTTCATCATTATCATCAATTATACCTTTACAAATAATTTGTTTTTCCTAAATTCCCATTATCGTTATTATTTATATTATTTCGTTGAACTAATTACAATAGTTCGGTTCAATTTATCGGATAAATACAAATACAATGGACATTAATGTATTATGGTGAATAATAAAAACAACAAAAACAAATGAAAAAAAAATTCATGCTTACTAATAATTTTTTTTATGAACATGAAAATATTATTCATTCTTTTTTTATTTCCAGAATGCGTTTCATTATTATTAACGTCATTTGTAACCGATTAGAATCGCTCTGAAAAATTGATGACAACAAATTATAAATAAAAATACAAATAAAATAAAATCAAGAACACGATTATTAATAATTATGAAAGATTTTTTACTATTATTCAAATAATACGGAATTTTGTAAAATATTTTCAAAGTGCTCCAAATACTCACGAGCTCTAAAAATGTTCTGTCACTTTTCAGATTCGGATTAATTTATTGGAAGTAATATGTCAAAGAAAAAAGTTCTGTTCGGCTAATATTTCCAATATTTTTTATTGAAAAGAAATATTATTTATTAAACGTTTGTAATTTTTTTTTTTTCGAGAATGTTGACCGTATAACAGCATCATTTTGTAGGTATATCTGTAAAAATTAGTACGATTGAAAGTTAATGGAATACATCTTGTAAGTACCTAAATTATTTTCTTGCTGCGTTCTCCTTTCATGAAAAATGGTACAGATGTAATGAGAGAGATTTTTTTTAAGATACCTGTAAAACGTAATACATACAATATCAAATGTTTAGCGAGAAAATGGTGTCGGACAAGATCGTTAATTGACTGCAATCAACGTCAAAACGATTGGAGTATAAATGTGAAATGAAAGGCCAACCATATTTCATCGGAATATTCCTCGATTTTTCATCCATTTTGTTCTTTATCTGTGCAATTGATATACACAAATTTAACGGCAGGTAGAGGCAAAATTAAATCGAATAAAATTCACGTTTTTTCGTCTATTTTTTTATAATATTCAGATTACGATATCTCGGAAACTATTCATACTACGATAAAAATCATTGATACTGTTTTTATTCACTTTTCAAATTACTTTTGAATAAAAAATAGAAAAAGTTTCTGAAAAAATTTTGTTCTATTTTTCTTTCCCTTTTTTTCTCTCAAAACAATTGAATCTCGTTAAAAATACTCGTATATTGTTCATTGCTATTTCCGACTTATTACAAGAAGTTTAGATGCTTTTATTCAAGTTTAACAAAAATCACGTAACGGTTCTTTCTGCAAAAAAAACTCGGCAAATACTGAGCCTGGACTCAAAAACTTTATAAATTTATGCAGTCTTTCGAAAAAAAAGTAAATAAAATATACAAATAAGCCGCGTTACGAAAAATTCATTTTTTTAAAAAACACGTTGAAAAAATAAAAATTTTATGTTGTTCGTATTTTTTTTCTCTAAAAATGTGTAAAAATCCATAAAATTTCTAATAGTAATATGTGTTGTAAAACTCGTAGTTTCTGAATCATTCCAGCCTGAAACTAAAAGAGTAGAGCGTAAAGTCAACAATTCAATTGGTTGTCAAATTCGAAAAAATGGTTATATTGAAAAATCCAAATATGGAAGGTTTGGAGTTGTAAGAGTGGCGTAAACTGCCTCATATATAAAAGTAGAATCCTAAAAATTGGCCGTGAGAAGACACGCTATATTTCGCGGCATATTAACACAAATATCGGATCTTCGTGACAGAGAAAAAAAAATATTCGTACATGCAATCGATGGGAAATATAATTTGTCACTGAATGGAGTATAAAAACAAGAACACTAGAGGATTCGCGGTTCGCTGAACAGTGTGACTCGAATCAAAAAGATCCGTTAGAATTCCCATTATATTCGCAAGTGTACTGGTTCGAGCGTTTATAATTTATATATTACGTTTACTCTAATAATATTAATCATCCCGCAATAAAATGTATTCCGATCGAGCCAATTACTCGTTAAATTATATTATGTCGGTTACGAGAAGTCTAACACCGTTCTACGAGCTTCTCTTCGAATCGTCTTCGTTTCTCGCAGAGTTCTCTCTTCGTATGTCCCAGAAAAATCGGGTTCGATGAAACGATCCTTTGACATTCTTTTTTTTCACCAAACAGGTCTCAACAATTCGCCAAATTTGGGGGCGCGGTGGAAAATTACTGGTATCGACGTTTTTCAGATCATACAGCAATCTTTACCATATGTTTGTTTGTTTTTTACTTTAAATACATTTTTAAGCATTTTCAAATGTTTTTAGCGATAAATTGATAGTTAAAACAAAGTAGTACGTTTTGTCTCTTATTTTTATGACGATTTATATTTTTATTGTTACGATTATTAAATTCCAAGGAAATCGTAAAAAAAAAAACATGAATTGTTATTTAATTTTCTTTCATCTAAGGGACTATAATTTCCAGTTTGATAATTAATTAAAATATATATTTTTAATGAAAAAAAAAACTTATTTTAAGAGGCTACAAACACTTTGGGCCAGTAAAAGTAGAGCCAAATTTGACCATTTTTTTCATCGATCATTTTAAAAAATTAAATATAAACAAATTTATTTTAAAATTGATAGTTACAAGTGTATTCAACAAAATAAATATTCAATAATGCGGCGAAAAGACGCGTGATCCCGTAGAGGTCAGATGGTAAAAGTGCCTCTTCGGTAATCATCGTATTTTTGACATTTTTTACTTGAAAAAAAAAATCTTTGTAATTTAAAGTACATGAAAAATTTATTTCAATAAAAAAGAGTATTGTCAAGTTTTGCTCTATTTTTAATATCTCAAAGTGTACGTAGCCTCACAAATAAAATTCCCACAATAAATAAGAGATCAAGAAATTAATATGGAAAGTAAATTATAAATTTTATAATTCGCTATTTTTCGTGAATATTTTGGACTGTAAAAATATGAGCGTGTTCATTATAAATTCACCTCGTATTTTGATCGATTCGTAATTATTTGAACAATACTCTTTTTATTGAAATTTATAATGTAACCAATAAAAAAAAATATTAACTAATCCCCGAGAATCCTTTTGAATTACATAAAAATTCCGCCAACACCTTTAGCGACGCGTATTCTGTCGAAAGTTGGCAATAGCTGATCAAGGAGAGTGACAAACAATTAGAAGCTTTTTTGGATTGGAACAGGGAGACTAGAGAGGAGTGGACACAGCATAGGAAAATAAGTGGTGGGGACGTCCTCAAAATCCCGTCCTGAATTAGTTCTCCGCTCTACCACCAGTATCGCATGGGCCGGAAAGATCGTAACTATAGTAATAAAATTAGTCCACATGATGAAAGTGACCGTTCTTTCGCGCTTGCGCAGTCTGATCTCAATATTCGTATAGCTATAATTTTTCCGATCACAGCGCCGCCTGTTCAGGCCGGAATTCCGTGTACATTTTTAAGGGCCGGTTGTTCCACCTCCAGGTAAATTTTATCTGATAGTTAAAGATCTGCTGCTACTCAAATACTACAATCGTCAGGTAAAATTTACCAGAAGGTGGAACAACCGGCACAAAGCACGCTGTCAACGAAGTCGACTTCGTTGACGCTGTGTCCACTCCTCTCTAGTCTCCCTGGATTGGAAAAGAGCAATCAAAGCCGATACACGTTTATTTATGAAGCATTAGTACTGACAATAGACAAAAATCTACCATGGTATTCAAAACATCTAATTATCATATTCCTTACAATTATCACTAAATCCATATTTGTCTCAATGATTCTTTATATTTAAAAAGACACCGAGATGTTGTTCTTAACCTAACTCCCAATATCATTGCCAGCTGTTATCCCGTGTATACAATGTATTTTTCAAATGAATAAAAAGTATTTTCAAACAGGCAGGCGAGCGCAAGGGGACGTTCAAGGTTGAATATCTCCAAAAAATTGAAAAAGACGTTCAAGCTAAATGGGAGAAGGCCAAAGTTTATGAAGAAAATGCTCCAGCTAAGCCAAGGACTAAACCGAATGAGAAGTTTCTTGCGACTTTTCCATATCCATACATGAATGGACGTCTGCATTTGGGACATACATTTTCCCTGTCAAAATGCGAGGTATATTATTTTATGATAAAAATAATTATTACAGTATAATTGAAAAACCGTCATATTTATGTATATAAGATTGCGGCAGGGCTTGCGCTGGCTTTTTCTTTTCATACTTGGCGTCGAGTCACTACTGCGTCTCTTGATCACTCAGTTGGAATATTAATTATGACATAATGAATTTGACGGTTCAATATTCTTATCTAAAATTCCATCTGCATTTGGGAAACATTTTTTTCCAATAATATCTAACATGATTAACAACTACGTTAATTTATTGATTGCATCAATAAATATCTCTTGAGATGAATGAAAAACAATTGTTCATGGACTCGACATATTTATTTATAATCTTTGCTGCAAGTTAGGAAAGAAATTATATGCACAATGTCGAGAATATCCATTGAAAGAAAAACATTCTTATATATCTGATCCTGAAAGAAAGTACGATTAATAATCACTAACTATTGCATCACATACTTGATAATGAGTCACTATAATAATGAGTCATTTTCATTCGACAGTTTGCCATACGCTACAATCGTCTATTGGGAAAAAAAGTATTGCTTCCTTTTGGATTCCATTGTACAGGAATGCCTATCAAAGCCTGTGCAGATAAGCTCAAGCGAGAATTGGAGGACTATGGGTATCCTCCAAAGTTTTCGCAGGAAGAAGCGATTATCAAAGAAGTGGTCGATGATATTGTTATGAAGGACAAAAGCAAAGGAAAAAAAGTAATAAAAAGTGCAAAGATTACTCGTTTTTAATGCAGTATCGAATAATCGATTGTTTTCTTTTATTATAATAAATCACAATGATTTTTCTAGAGTAAAGCCGTGGCTAAAGCAGGCTCTGCAAAGTACCAATGGCAAATAATGCAGAGTCTCGGTTTGAAAGACGAGGAGATAAAAAAATTCGCAGACGAGGCTTATTGGCTCGATTACTTTCCACCTCTTGCCGTTCAAGATTTGAAATCCATTGGCTTACACGTAAGATTTTTTATTTTAAGAATCCAAAAAAAAACCACCTGAAAAACAAGCTCTGTAAAACAATTTCACACAGATCGATTGGCGGCGAACTTTCATCACGACAGATGCTAATCCGTTTTACGATTCATTCGTAAGATGGCAGTTTCTGCATTTAAAAGCTAGAAATAAAATTAAGTATGGAAAACGACACACGATTTATTCCCCAAAAGATGGCCAACCTTGCATGGACCACGATCGTTCTTCCGGTGAGGGTGTAGGCCCTCAAGAATATACACTCATAAAGATGAAACTTTTGGAACCATATCCTGAAAAACTAAAGTAATTATAATTTCTACTAGTTTCTTGAAATAAGATGAAAATTTCTATTTTTATTTCGCATATGGATCATTTTTTTCATTTTTAGGAGCGTAACAGGCAAACCAGTTTTCCTAGTCGCCGCAACACTCCGACCGGAAACTATGTACGGTCAGACAAATTGTTGGATTCATCCGGAAATTCGATATATCGCTTATCAAATTGCAAACGGCGATATTTACGTGTCGACGAAGAGGGCTGCGAGGAACATGTCTTATCAGGGTTTCATGGAAGTTGAAGGCAAAATTCCAATAATTGCCGAGCTCGTAGGACAAGATATTATGGGTTTGGCGCTCAAAGCACCTCTGACCAGCCATCAAATCATTTACACTCTGCCAATGTTGACTATCAAAGAGGACAAGGGAACCGGAGTCGTGACGTCCGTTCCTAGCGATTCTCCGGACGATTATGCGGCTCTCGTTGATCTTAAAAAGAAACAGCCGTTCCGAGAAAAATACGGCATTAAGGACGAAATGGTCTTGCCTTACGAGCCTGTAAGTTGAGCCAAATATTTGTTCAAAACCCAATACGTATTAGAAACAAAAAGAATTCTATAAAAATCACATTTTGCTTCAGATTCCAATACTAGAAATTCCCGAGTTTGGAAATTTGTCTGCTAAAACGGTGTACGACATGCTCAAGATTCAATCGCAAAACGACAAAGCTAAACTTTTGGAAGCCAAAGAAATGGTCTATCTAAAAGGTTTTTACGACGGAGTACTCTTGGTCGGTGAATTCAAAGGCCAGAAAATTCAGGATGTCAAAAAACAAATGCAAAAGAAAATGGTCGTTAGCAAAGAAGCAGTTATTTATTACGAACCGGAGAAAACTATAATCTCGAGATCAAACGACGAGTGTGTCGTTGCTCTCTGTAATCAGTGGTATCTCGACTACGGGGAGCCAAACTGGCGAAAAGAGGCTGACAAAGCTCTTGCGAGCCTGGAAACGTTCCATGACGAAGTTCGAAAAAATTTCGAAACGTGCCTCGACTGGCTTCACGAATACGCGTGCTCCAGAACTTATGGTCTTGGTAAATATATATTTTTAAATAACGTTGACGTTTCCACTCTGATTTCAGCATAAAATGAAAAGGAATCAAAAGAATTTTCGTTGCTTTCCAACGATGCGATCTTCAAATAGCATTTTTTTTTTCAATTATTATTATTTTTTTTTGACATTAATGTCATTTTTGACTTAAGGAACAAAGCTTCCCTGGGATGAACAGTGGCTCATAGAATCGCTGTCAGACTCGACGATCTACATGGCGTATTATACCGTCGCTCATTTGCTCCAAGGTGGCACTTTTAAGGGAGATAAACCAAACGTCCTTGGCATAAAGTAAGGATCCGTGCATTTACTGTCGGCAATCAGTGTAGAAATTTTTTTTGTAAATCTACTTTTATTCGTAGGGCTGAAGAAATGACTCCGGAAGTCTGGGACTATGTTTTCTTCAAAAACAGCCCTTTCCCGAAAACGACGATAAAAAAAGAAGCGTTGGAACTTATGCGCCGTGAATTCCACTACTGGTATCCGGTCGATCTAAGAGTCTCGGGGAAAGATCTCGTTCAGAATCATCTTACGTTTTTCATCTATAATCACACGGCAATTTGGCCTAAACAACCGGATATGTGGCCAAAGGGCATTCGAGCTAATGGACACCTGCTTCTCAATTCGGCAAAGGTATTTTTCATTATAAACGAATCGATGCCAAATTTAAGGTCGTTGTCCCGTCAAAGGGTTTTTCTATTTATTTTCTTTAAATTCAGAGGACACATTTGACGAAAATCACATGGTAATGATTCAAAGAATTCACTGTTTCGGATTTCAGATATTTTCTATCAAAGATTCCGCTGGTTTACACTTCTCATCGAAAGCAATTAAAAATTTTACAATTCTCGCGATAACTTCGAAGCTTTTCTACAGATTTTTTCAGCAAAAATCTCAATTGTGGAGGAACATATAAAGAAGTTTGTTAAAAAAAACTAGGATTTTGATTGATTAGTCTCAGAGATATTGTGACAGAAAGTAGAAACGAATATTAGGAGATCTGGGATCGTTGTTATTTCTAAAACTTTATATTACTCATTTTTTCCATAACTCTTTAAGTTTTCACATACCTGTAACATATGACAACATTATTAGAATATTCCTCAAGTTAAATCCAAGCTTTTGTACATTAATTGGAGAGTTAACTTTTCAAAATGACTACAGCAAGCAAACTACGTAGTCTTATTAACTTATTGCAGTCATCTTGAGGTTGTTGTACTGAATAAAACACAATTGGATCATGATGAAAATAAATGAATATTTCTTCCCAGATGTCGAAGTCTGAAGGTAATTTCTTGACTCTCTCCGAAGCGGTACAAAAATTCTCTGCCGATGGAATGCGTCTCTGTCTTGCTGATGCTGGGGATTCCGTTGAAGATGCGAATTTCGTCGAATCTATGGCCGACGCTGGTATCCTCCGATTGTACACTTTTATCGAATGGGTCAACGAAGTATTTGCAACCAAAAGTTCTTTCAGGAAAGGAGAACCGACCACTTTCAATGACAAAGTATTTCAGAGGTAAGACGTTCTTTTTTTGCTCAAGATTTCTATTAGAAATTAAACAAATCCAAATTAATAATACTCACATATATCAATTTTTATATTTTTAACGATATAAAAGAAAACTAACCCTTTCAACGGAGTCGAAAACAACCCCAATTTTTTAAATAAAAAACTTCTTTTTTGCATTATTTCAAGATTTTTTCTCGTTTTCTAGAGTTTTCTTCATTAAATGTGATTTTCAAATAATTCACCAAATGTTACTTTATCATACACCATTCTGTTCGTTATCAACAAATGAAGAGAAAAGTATATAATCAAACCTTATTATCGCAGATGAGGAACATTTTATGCTGAATAGAAGAATGAGGTCGTTCTCAACCCCATTGTAGGGTTTACGTTCAGAAAAATAGATTTTAGAGGGTCTTAAAAATCGATCTTGCAGTTGTAGTGAGATTAAATTTCAAGCATCGTTCGCTTGAACTTACGATTGCAAATAAATTACGTTTACAGCGAGATGAATCTCAAAATAAAGGAAACTGGTGAGAACTATGCGAAAATGTTGTTCAAAGAAGCATTGAGAACGGGATTTTTCGAGCTACAAGCGGCCAGAGACAAATATTTGCAGTTGAGTGCCTTGGACATAGTCAATTGGGATTTGATATTGCAGTATATCGAACTCCAAACGATATTGCTAGCACCAATATGTCCACACGTGGCCGAACGTGTCCGCGAAATAGTAGGAAAAGGCAGCGTTTTGGATGCTCGTTGGCCAACGATTGGTCCTATCGACGAAATTCTCGTTAAGTCATCCCAATATCTTATGGACGCCGCTCACTCGTTCAGGATTATTTTGAAAAATCACTGCACACCGAGGAAAGCGGGAAAAGGGAAACCAGAAGAGAAACCCGTGGAAAAACCGAATTTGGGCATTGTTTGGGTCGCTAAGACTTTCCCGACATGGCAAAGCATCGTTTTGACGACTATGAAAGAGCTCTACGATGTAAGATTCTTTGATTTTTTCTCGTCTCATTCAAGCTACGCCATTTTATGCTGGTGATCTCGAAAACTTCTAAGTATCACAACTTCTAACAAAAACCCGACAAATTGACGATTCATTAAATTGGTTTACAGAAAAATGATAAAACTCTGCCAGAAAACAAAGTCATAGCAACGGAGTTGGGTGGCAAAAATGATTTGAAGAAATATATGAAGCGCGTCATGCCTTTCGTTCAGGCAACAAGGGAAAAGATGGAAGTATCTGGTCCAGCTGCTCTCAACCTTACCCTCGATTTTAGCGAAGTTGACGTTCTTAATAGCAGTATTGAGTACTTGAAAAGTACCCTCAACGTGAGTACTTAAAATTCTCTCGAACGTCGTTGGTGTTGCACTATTTTTTCGTGTTAAAATGAAAACTTCATTTTTTTTATTTTGTCACATCTTCAACGCACTCGAAATTTTCGGAAAATGATTTTATAGAAACACTCTTCAATTTTGACTCGAAAAAAATAAAATACTAATAATTTGGTTTGAATGCAGTTGGACGAGATTGAGATAAAATATTCGGACGAGGCCCCAGAACGAACGAGAGAAGAATGTTGTCCAGGAGAGCCCTACATAAGTTTTTCCGTCACGCCTGGCGTCGTGGTTACAGCCATAAATCCGCAAGAATCCAGTGGACTCTTCAGAACATCGGTAAAAATAAGTAACGGGAATACAGCCGAGACAATCACGTCGAAAATCGCAAAGGAAAATAAACACATAAAAGGTAAATAATATATTTAAAAATCAAATTTATAAGTCGATATACAGCGAGTTCTTATTCTATTTTTTCTTTCGTAGATCCAGCTTCGGTAAAACTCTACCGATACATAGATCCAATTCTTGGACCTCGAGTAATCCCCACAGCGATCGATATATTCAAAGGAAAACTGGAGATTCCATCAAACGCTATGTTTAATGTTGATTTAGACACTAATTTGATCGAAATTCGCATATCCAATGAAGTATATAGCATAGGAAATGAATTGGTATATTTCGTGACAGACAGAATGTAGACTGGAATGTTGAAGTTAAATATTTCAGCATGGTGGAATAAAAAAAAAATCACTGAAGATTCTCTCAAGGAGTTTATACATTATTTTATAATTACATTATTATTTCAGTATAATTTAACTCGTAATTACGTCTCACCATGGCCAAAAGCTCACGATGCTGATAAAATCTTCCTTTTCCACCCTCGCTCTCTTCGTCTTTTTCTTATTTTATAAAGAAAAAAAAATAAATTTGTTTTTTCCGTCAGTCGCAAGATACAAAGGCACGAAGCGTGAAAGTGAATTATCCAACTCTGTGAATCCTTGAAAAGAAGTTATCACAGCGGTGTTTCTCTTTCCTGTGATTGCCAAAGTTCGATTTGCGTTCGAATTTTGGCGATGTCCTCTGCTTTAGTTCGACAACAACCACCGATGTAACGAACTCCAAGATCAAGCCATTCATGAACAAAATCTGCTGGTGTGATGGATTCATGATCTTCCTTTTTCCATCCTTCTTCGGGGCTGTAAACTTCGCCGCTATTTGGATAAACCACTAAAGGAATCGTCATGTGATCCTCCTCGTTGATGCCTTTGAGCAAAGAAGTGACGATTTTTGGGGAGAGACAATTTACCCCGATAGCGATAATCTGACCGGGCAAAGATTCGCGATAACATCGTAATGCCACATCTCGAAAATTGCTCCCATTGGCCAGGCTCATACCATCTTTGTCACAGGAAAAGGACAACCAGGCCTTTGCGTCAGGATATTCCTTGAGCAAATCAACGAGTGCTACAGCCTCTTCTTCGCAAGGAATTGTCTCAATTGCCAGTAAATCGACACCGGCACTCAACAAAGCTTCGATTCTCGGTCTGTGCCAATTTATGAGAAATTCCTTCGATACATTTTTGCAATAAGCTCCAGTGTACTCAGAACCATCGTGAAGAGTTGCGCCGTAAGGGCCGCAGGATCCAGCAATCAAGACTTCTCTGTTGACAACTTTTTTTTTGTCTCGGCACTCTTCTTTATACGTTTCGATAGCTTTCTTAGCGAGTTCAACTGCCTTGCGAATCAGATTTACACTCTCCTTCTCACCCAATCCTAAGTGTTCCTTATAACCTCCGATCGAAGCTTGATAAGTCGTTGTCTCGATTATGTCCGAGCCGGCACGCAAAAAATCCATGTGAGTCGCGTAAACTGCGTTTGGATCTGTGGCGATAAATCTCGCTGTCCACAGCGGATCACCGTCCGGATTTTTGCCAACATGAGTCGATATTTGTGTCGCAAAACTACCGTCCAACAGAAAAACCTTGTTAGACATCGCGATACACGAACTTTTGCCTATTTCACATTCGATGTACACTCTCGCAATTACAGTTTTTTATTGTCCAGTGGATCAAGAATCTTGTTTTTATGGGATATTTAATTTTCTTATTAGAAATAAACGCGAGCGATTTTGCACAAACGCTATGATATATACACTGACGTACGTTCGACGATAACGGAATAATAACAGTCAAAATATCTCTTATACAGCCGACCTCGCTCAGCTGATAATTGTCAGACATGTGGGAAGACGCACGATTCTTTTGATTGGTTCGAACGAGGAACAGGGGAAAGTCCAAGGCTTTCTGATTGGTTCTCAGTCATTTTTTTGTCACCATTATGCAAGCGATGAAAATTTCATTTGTTTTCGTTGATCAACTCCGCGAGCGACGGATATGACGTTTCAAAAAGCAGAGCTGTCATTGGATATCTTCCATTGGAGCCCAAAATTGAATATTTAAAACACAAAATTAAATACTTTTACTTTTACTTAAACTTCAAAGAAAACCGATTTTTTCAATCCTTTTACTTAATTTTGTCACAGAGAATTTCACGTTGACGGAAATTTAAAATTTTTTAAAAGCTTCCATAAGCTTCGAAAGGCAAATAAATACACACGTCAATTATAAGCAGTATAAATTAAATGAAATATATATAATTACAGGCATAAATTGCTATACATACCTATATATTGAGCACATATCTTACAAATTCATAATTTTTCCTATTATTTTGTTCATATTGTAATGTCAAGTTATAAAAATCTGTGCCTCAGCATTATTTGGTTCTAAAAGATGTTCGGCTAAACGCAAGATTGCTAATTTTGTGCTGTATTAGAGAACTTTGTGAACTCCATTTTCGGCAACATTACCAATTCGTTTTTGTAAACTTCAGGTACCAAGGCTTTCATTACCATGTGGGTTATGGCTGCAGTTAAGCCCCACACACGATGTTTACCTCCTGTGTAAACTGGCAGTGTAATACCGCTACGAAATTGTGTGAATCGAAAGTGTTCAGGATTGCATAGATTTTCGAGGCTTATGACAAACGCCTCTTCCACTTCATCGTGATTGATTGCCAAATTTTGAGGTTCCACTTCACCTATGTAACCAAATATTGGCAGCACGTTTAAATCTTTGCGGCCTATGATATTAGTTTGAGACCAAATGTCCACTTGGCTCTCTGGTATCCTCAATTCTTCCCATGTTTCTCTGAGCGCCGTTGCTTCCAGACTCTTGTCGTCGTCATCCTTCATTCCACCAGGGAATGAAACTTGTCCTTTGTCTGAACTCAATTTTCTTGATCTAAGAGTATACAGAAGACCGAGTTTGCCTTTGTAACTGCAAAGTGGTACCAGAACCGCAGCCATTCTTGCTTCTTTGTTCAATTTCATCGCTGGATAGAGTTTCAACTTTCTCACGCATGATTCACGATTTTTTTTTGTCAGCACTGTCTCTGGACTCAGTTGGGTTTTACTGACCAATATTGAATGAGATCGCCTTCCTTCTGAGTACTGAAATACAAAAAAAAGAACAGATTTTTATTTAGCAACTCTAGAAGTATCAATATAGAAACCAGCAAGCTCTTTGTTCCTTACTCTTGTATCTTTTGATAACTGACATTTATTTATACATATAAAATTCTTTCTCTTGTTGAATTTCATTTTTGTCATAGTTTTTTTAAAATTGCATTTCAATTGATGTTTTTGGCAGCCAGCCTGCCATATGGCAGACAAAACAAAAATATCTTTAAAATCATGCAGTATAGTCTTGAAATGATATCATGTGGCTTTTTGAGTTATTCATTACGGCTTTGATGCCTTTAATAAGTTGAAAAAATATAGGCAAACAGTATGATTGATATTTTACTTTTATTACAGGTAACAAGTTTTCGATTCCAATGGAGATTCATAAAAAAAAACCAAAAACAAAAAATTTTCAATGAAAAATAAATCGAATAATATCAGACAATAATTTGCAAACGAGATGCAAAATTTTCCAACGAGATAAACTAATCTATACTCATTTAGACAAGTAGACGCTTTTTTGTTTCAATGAGATAAAATTGTGGCAACTTGATCAATGTCAAAATCCCTTTGGACAAATATAAAAGTACAGTTAATCTTGAAACTTACGAGGTATAGACGTAAAAAACATTCGAAAGCTGTCCTTGTCGATGCCATCGATGAAGAATTTTAATTTTTTTATAATAATCTTTCGTCCACTGTCAAATGTCTTTTTTATCGTAATCATGTGTCGTTTCGTGAAATGTGTATATAATTCCGATGAGGCAACAAATATACCTCCTTCGCTATTATGATTCTTGGTACTGACTTACTGACTGTGTGCCAGGGACTTTGACACTTTGAAAATCACGCGAGTGACGACAGTGCGGTCTGTAAAAATGGCTTGTCGTTTTTTTTGTTTTTAAAAAAACACGAGTAGTAAGCAATGAAGTGAGTTCATTACAAATACTCAATTGGCAAGACTGCAACAAAAGTAAAACCCGTAATAAAAATAAAAAAAACCATGAAATCCTGGGGATTTTTACGAGCACTATTTTTACCGCCAAAACACAGGTGAGTGGATCCACGAAACACACTGCACACTTCAAAAGGTTCGAAACATTCGTTGTTGTTTTCGTCCAAAGATTGATAATTGGAATAAAAAAAAAATACAAATATCCCAACCGTCAGTTTCGTTTGTGCTTTCAACATGGCAGAGCGCAAAACTCGTATTTCGGGTCAAATGATGACTCGTTTTATGGGCGAAAACGTTGTCGTTGCTGGAAACTTAACCAAAGTACGAGACGTCTTATTAGCAAAATTAAGCCGGTTCGTCAACTG